>CM057002.1:16136294-16668794 GCA_029891345.1 Dryococelus australis
TATCGTAAGTAGCCTAGGCCTTATAGGCAAGGACTGGAAAATTTCGCAAATTCCTTTTAGGGCAAGCTATAAATCAAACACATGTAAATTTCTTTAATGTTGCAATTTGGTCGCTGTATATAAGAAACGCTCAGGATAACTCCGACCAGTAAAATATCTGCAAGGAAACAATAACTGAATCCCGTGTCACCTGGTCTGAGGTAAAACTGTCCACGCATTGGATCGGCAGCAGCCAATCAACAGTGAGGTTCGAAAATACATAGGGCAGTGGAGTCTAGACTACTACGGGTCAGTCCAAAACGCGAAATTTTCCTGTCCCTACCTATACCATACTTCAGAGGCCATATCACCCCTTATATAGAAATATTTAGCTTTACTGTCATAACAGAAGTCAGGGTCATCACTGAAAATGTTTCATTATGGAAGCATTACATTTCGTTGTCGTGTAAATTTTTGTACGTGTTTGCTGATAGGTGTTCCCTGGTTGTGATTAAAAGGTGAGAATGAATTAAAATATAAAATGTTGTATTCAGTTAATTGTTGGATTAATGTGCATTTATAGTGGACATATTATGTCTGAATGATTGATAAGCCAAGCTTCTGTTGTCGCATTTTTCAATAAATTCTCCTAAATTTGAATAATAAATTAATAAGAGCATTCAAATTGTTGGCTGACGCAGTCAACAGTTATGCGTAGTCTGTTAGAGCTGATAAGGAAAAGGCACTGCAGTTTGGTTGCAAGCAGGCGTCAGCTGCCAGGCGATAATGCTCGCAGTAAGTGTTGTAATAGCTTCGCGATAAGCCTGAGGATCTTCTAATGCGAGTAAGAGATGATGGGCGTTATACGAGGCTGTTTGCGTGTATTATCTCGCGGACATGACATGAGATATTGCAGGTGTCGCCCTACACATGGAGACAGTAGACTGCAGTATTCCAGTAGTACCGCCGTCGAACTGATATTATCAGACGTTGCGTGCTTGTATGGGTGGGTAAATTCCGTATAGTACTACACACAGCCGCTCAAATGTGCCTTCGTTTATATCTGATCGGATCTGAAACTATTACTTTCGCTTTTGTGAATGCCCATCATGGCTCCGCGACATCCCTTTCCCTGAAATTCTTCGTTTCCGCGTTATAATTTCGGTTTCGTAGTAATTAATGACAATATACTATTATAGAAAATTTCCATTTTTCTAGTTGTTTTTATTTTTGTGCGCAATTTGAAATGCATGTTAACGTCCTTTTTGTAAAAGGTCAGGGACATGTTTATTTTTTACCAGTAAGTTCCTGCCTTTTTGCAAGCAGGAATAACACGGAGCGAAAATTAGATAGGCTGCCTGTATTAAACAACTTGTGAATTGAAAAATTTCTGTAATCAAACATTTCCAATAACACCTCTGAAAACAAAATTATGTCACGAAAACGAAAAATTTCTGCAAAAGTGATGAAACCGAGCCTTAAGAGTTAGTTGGAGCTGCGCGTCCAAGGTCAAGTAGCGAGGGGGCAATATGGGCGACACTAACACTCACGCCTAGTGTCTCATCGCTCGTACGCGCAAGGCATGCAGTGTTTCTGTCGTAATGCTGTACTGTGTAAACTATATCTGTAACATTGGGGTTTTATTACATGTGATGAAAGCCCACAGATTAAACTACGTCCGTATCTTTGTACTTTTCTCTTGCCGTTTAAGGAAACTGCATAGGCAAACTTTAAAAATGCGATATTTGACCACCTTCGCGAATTTTTCTCTAAGAATATACTAACTATAACAAAAGTAAAATAATGCGGTCATAGATAATTGTTTTTTTTTTTTTCTGATAAAAATTCATATTTCCAGAACATTTATTTACTAAGATACGAGTATTCGCGCAAACAACTATTACGCAAAAAACGTGCAGGTCCATATAACTCTTAAGGAAAATACCTAGTAAAAAAAAAAAAAACTAATGTCCCAAGGTCACGTATTTTCGGTGTAACAAATAGCCTCTGGAGCATGATACAGGAAGGCAAATACATCCGTCCTTCCCTTCAGGTTTGGTTTTTTAAGTGCACTTCAGTCATGCTTGACCCTGTGGTCCTTTTAGTCGTCGGGGAGATGTTTAAATATGAATTTGGTGTCTGTATCTTAAACGGTTCGGAAATTACAGCCAACTATGCATATAAGCGTGCTTAGGGCATACTTGACCCTGCAGTCTTTTTCGTCGTCGAGGGTGATGCCTGTGCTATGAATTTTGTAGCTGTATCTTAAATGGTTCTGAAATTACAGTCTACTGTGCTTATAAGTGAGCTTAGGGCGTACTTACTGTGTGAGTGTGGTGCGACTCTAGGCTAGCATGCATGGGCAAGCTTCGCTCCGTGTCATGCAGGTGGAATGACAGAGCATTAAACTCGTCCCCGCCACGATGCCAGGTGAAAGGAGACCAGAAGGAATATGAGAAAACCACAGTGGAATGACAGAGCATGAGACTCATCCCCGCAGGACACAATGTAAAATAATACCAAAAGAAATATGAGAAAACCGAGGTGGCAGCAGGCGATGGTGACGAGGGAACATGGAAGATGGAGGGCTTGGAAGGCAAGCGAGAGGAAAGGGTGAAAATAAAGGAGACAGGAAGTTATATGAGGACCCCTCCCCCTTCTCACCCCCTCAAGGGATAGTACGGACATGATACAGGAGGGAATGCGAGAGAGAGCATGAGAAAATAAAGGAGACCGTAAGTAATATTTGAAAACCCTGAGGGATATAGCAGGCGAGAAAGAACGAGTGTGGTTAGAGAGAGACTGGAAGAAGTGAGAGAAGTTGCATAGCAGGGAAATGAACTCGAAAATCATTCAGACAAGATGGATGGTGCTGGTATGGAATGACAGAGCGTGAATGTTAGGGTAACCCTTCAAATCTTCAAACCCTCATTCCCAGAAAAGGAGTCACTTAGCCGCATTGTAGGGTCATGCTATTTTCGTACTAAGTGTCTCATATGAATTTTGGTAAGTGAAATCTTTCCGGTTTTGAGTGAAATTGGGGAAATGGTAGACTTTTTAAAGGAAATAGGGGAAATTCCGAGGGAAAAGGGGAAAATGGCTACTGCTGGTGAGAAATGACAGAGCAGGAGGTTGTCTCATGACGTCATCCAAGATGGCCGCCGTGGGTTCCGGGGTCCCCATCCAGCATCCAGTTGACGGAGAAGGAACTATTTCTAACTACTAATTCCGGCAATCATTCTTGAAGGTTGAAACTTTTGTACGGGGAAATGTGCAACCCGTCACACCGTAAGGAAGCATTCCAGTATATTTGTAACAGTATGGTATTAATATATGCAATGAAAGCAAATTGATTAAATAAACCGCATATGCCATTTTATTCTTTTGTCTGTTCACTTAAGGAAACTGCACAGGAAAGCCATAGAAATGAATTTTTTTAAATAATTTCCACTATTTTTTTTCTTTTTGGAGAGTAGAGAGATTTGGGTGGCTCTTAACGAGGTCTTGAGAACCGATGAGGGAGAAGCGAGGTGAGTACGAGCGGCGTTGGAATGCCATGGTGAAGGAAAGGGGAGATCCCCGAGAAAACCTGCCGACCATCGGCATCGTCCGGAACGATTCCCACGTGTGAAAATCCGGGGAGCAACCTCGCTGGGAATCGAACACAGTTCGTCTTGGTGGGAGGCGGATAGTCTGACTGCTACACCACCGCGGCCCCTTAAAGCGATACAGCATTTTACGTGCGTGCCGTTGTCGCCCTTTGCACTCGCTTCCCCCTCCCCCTCCCCGTGTCTCGGACATATTGTTGCATGAACGACGCCTGAAGGACGTATCTGAGTTCGTGAGGGATGGAGGTCTTAATAAAAAAGTAAAATAACTAAATTTGATGTCAAATTTATTCATACGGCTATTATTTACAGCATTCAATTATGTATATCCATGCTTACTCTTTTTATTTCTTAGTGAGTACAATTACAATATTTAATGTCTATTTCAAATATGATTAATGTCCTCCTCAATGTCGCTGTTTCGTTATAATCAATTAACTCATATTATCATTAACACATTTCCAGTCTGCCTGTTGTCGTTAATTGTAATCTCTTTCACGCACGCATCTAGTCCAATAGTCCAGTCTGCCAGCCGTACTCGTCACTGCTTGATACTCACAGTGCAGATTTACCTTCTGCTGCTTGTCGTCTATCGCCCGGAACTCAGCCATTCATTCTTTCAACCACACTTCTGGCCCGGAGGCCCTTCGCATAATTTATGCTCTGCTGGTCTTGATCTGGAAAGTTCGGCGCACCCCGAGTCATTCAGACATCATCTAGGGCAGTAAACAACTATAAGAATTGCCAGACAGATGCAGAAACCCAATACAACCAGGGTCAGCAGCGCGAGGATTATCGTATCGGCTCGCTATCTGTGTCAGATAAGTGCGACCAGCCTGTCGCTTGCCTGCCATTCAAAATAATCCATTGACTTGCTGCCGCCACTATCGTATAACTGCTGTCCTTCACTTCTACTTGCTCGCGCATGTTACGAAGCAGCGAGCGCGTTTCAGTATTCTTTGTAATAGTCGCGAGCAGAAATTTGTCATTGCCAGCCCCCGTGTCGTATGAAAGACGAGAATGAGCCGTACACTCATTTTAAACCGTCTCATTGGTCTTCCCATTGTGAGACACTCACATCAGCAAGCCAAGTAGCTGGATGGCTTCCAACCACACTCGCCAAAATAACGAGGGACGGCAGTGTGTCTTTCAGATTTTCCTTATTTATGTGAACAAGAATACTTCGCGAACTGCTTTGAGTACAAGCAACATTTCAAACACTCATACAGTCTAGTTACTTCTGGTGTTCGCTCACAGTTTATTAGACGCCAATTATAATTAACCCTTTACCTAATTAAACAATTAACTAATTAACCCTTTCAATCGAACAGGTGCGATAAAACACTTCCTGTTTCATAAAGCGTACGCGCCCACTACTACGACCTATATACTAAGTGTATTCCGGAAGGGTGTAAGAAAGTGTGGCTGAAACAGAAGTTTATTGTGATATATCTCAGAGTTTCTGGATAATGCATTATTGAACGAAGAAACGCAAACAATAAAACATTGGTTGCGGTATTAACCCCCGTCCATACAAACATTAAGACTGGAACCCCACATGTGCGTCTACAAATCTTACTGTGTGTCATTGTTGGGTAATTACCTGCGGATTAACAATTAACCGTACAGTGTTAGAAAACAATCGTCTTTAGTTTTAATCCTACATGCCATCGTTTTCAACAAATAAATGCAAAGCGATAATGAATTGCAACAGTTGCAGTGTTAGATCATAATGCATTAATTTCTCGAAACAGTGGTGTTTAGCGTAAAAACACAAGACTAGTTTTTCATTTGCCATGTGCGGTAGATTACTAAGCAGCAGCAAGAAAAAAAATACATTGGACGGTTACGTTTTGAAATGCACAAGCGGGATTCCTCCCATCCGTTTTTATGAAATAATTTCTTATGGTTTTCACATTGTCGTTCAATGTCTTGTACAGAAACTCAGAGATGTTTATTTCATTCTGGCTGTGTTACTAGGAATAAAAATCTGATTCAGCCACACTTTCAAGGGCGCTTACACTCTTCCGGAGTAGAGTAGACTTGGTCTACAGTAGGAATAGGAAAATTTCGCGAGTTCAATGACCTGTAGACTAGACTCCTCAGTCCTCTGCATATGTGAGTCTCAGCTGTGTATTCATTGGCTGGTGCCTCACAGCTAGCAGTTATGGGTAGGGATATGAACATATCGTGAGTTCATTTCACGACCAGATAGACGTCAAACACGTATACACTGAAGTTGACTTTGCAATTGGATCGCAGTTTAGTAGACACGACCTGGATGACTCTGATCCAATAGCAGACTTGCAAGGAAACAAGTAGCGAGTGCCATACTGCCAGGTGTGGAGTAACACTCACTGCTTTATGGGGCAGCAGCCAATGAACAAACATCTGAGGCTCGAGTGGACACAGGACTGTGTAGTCTCGCGAATATTTCCTATCCCTAGTTATGAGATTCGCAAGGTGTTTCCTTGCAGGTTTGCAATTGGCTCAGAGGCGTGAAGGGCGGATATAATAAACTGTGATCCAATTACGAAAGTGACTTAACTATATATGTGTTCGACGTCTATAGGACGTATATTTATTTTCTACCTCCATTTCGATGAGGAATCACCTGCCGACGTTTGTCGGCAGAGTTCGTATCCGCCATGTATATCATTTAGTGACAGGCTCTAGTGACTTTATTTATGTACGTGTTTTTTATGTACACCGTTGCGCAATGGGCGCACTTTTCTTCTCAAAATCTTACTTACTTGGTAGGCAACATTCTCAGTTATCAAAACCGAACGCCGAAATGCATTTGAACTGCTGACGAAATTGCGGGGTAAAAGTTCACAAATACTTCGGGCTATTAACGTGCGTCTATTAAGCACAGAAATATTATGTCGCTAATAAGAATTTCGTTGATATGAATTTTCGTACAATAACTGAAGCAGTACCCGACCTTGTAGAATTTAACGTTAAGAACGTAATCGATCGTCTGTAGCCGTACCATGGTGGTGTGCTAATTCGTCTATCGAACGATATTTGATTTACAACTTGTAAATATGTCGATGAATAAATATTCAGTAGTTGTGTCTGTGCAAGATTCATTTTTAATATGAAGATCCACTTATGTGTTACATATTTCCTTGTGAGGCATGCCAGTAGTCAAATATAAAATAGGTGTTTGCTGTAAAACTACAGTATGTTCTAAACTCAGTTAACGTGGGTGGCAAAGTTTGGGTATAGAACGAATGACGTAAGGAACTCTCAAATAGCAATTCAGGCTGTTACGAGAAAGAAGTTTCGCCCTAAAGTGACGTGTGGTCTCACCTGTTGGCTCATCCCTGCGGACTACCTAGTAGCCGGGCGTATCGATCCATCTCTTCGACCATTGCCGCGAACTGCCCCCTCCCTTTTTTTTTTCTCATTCTACAAACCTTGCGTCATTTCTCCGCCATTTTGACGCGAAGATTTAATGCGAACAGCAATGGCAGGATTTCGTGTCGGCTGACACGCCTTCGCCCCATCTTGTGAGTGTCTGCTCGTGAGGTTTTGCAGTCTCCGTCGAACATGACCTTACTTATTCCGTAGTCTACGGCAGGATTTACAACTGCTCGTCGCGTCCGTCATCCGTTCGTCAATCACGTGACCAACAGTCAACCTGAAGGGGCCATCAATTCTATCCGTACGTCCATCAAAACCTTGGATAGCTTTAACTTTTGACGCACGAACGGATGAAATTACATCCTTCTAAACTTGCACGTTTTGTTACTCGTTCATGCCGAGTTCTTTACAGGGCTTTGTAGCGTGTGCAGTGTTTTGTTTTGGCTGTCTTTTGATTTCACATGTTTGTTTATATAACTATAAAATGAAATTTAGTTACATTTTCACTAAAGATTTATTAATAATTACGTTTGGAAACACGAACTCCTTTTGTGCAATAGTAAAGATAATAAAACTATGCTTTATATACTATTAAAAAATTTTTGCCTCGATTAATTTCCGTTATGTACGTGTATGGTTGTTTTGGGTTCTTAAAAAAATTCGGTACCACAAAATAATTTTTTTCCTATTTTTAAACAGTTTTGTTTCTATTAGTTTGCAGCAATGAACGTACGACGGACGTGCGAAGTTTCGCTGTAAATATCTCGGCTGGGGACGCGACGTGCTGTTGTAAATCCTGCCCCTCGTCTTCTCGAGCTGTGCTTTGTGTAGCGAGCGAGTGGAAGACCTGGGACTGTTCGAGAAGGCGGGATGGATGTTGGTTCCCCCCCCCCCCCCCCCCTTTTTTTTTTCTCTCTGCTTCCTGATGTCTCTCCAGGCGATAATGCTTGGATCCAGGTTCGTTACTACGCGCCATGGCCTATTCCTTTCCCCTTTTTGCACCTTGTTTTTTTTTTCCTAAGCTTCTCTGCCTGTTATCGTTTAGCGATCTCCCTAGGTGTCTTATGGGCCTTATTGTGGCAGTTTTGTGTATTCTATTTTAAAAGAACTACGGAATATTTTATTTTTCTGCAGTTCTTTTCTCAGGACAGAAATAAAAGTCGATATTTTGTAGCCAATTTATAAATTAAGTTATGGAAACATAAATGTCGTTGAAGAGTTTCAAAGTCTGCATAAAATCGCTGTTAAGTAGTCAGTCTCAATTTACGATATTTATTTCTTCTGTTAGACAGCGTTTTAAACTATAGCGACAGTGCTGTAGCTTTTCTAAACAGACCTACTCTACTGAAACACTGAAGTCACCGTCTAAAATCCCGAAGAAAGAGACACGCGAAGCTTTTTAATGTTGTTTTCCATCGCCGTAGCAATATTACCACGTCCAGTCGTTTAGAATTGTCTACTAGAGAAGAGAGGTCCCTTAAAGTTTCGATATCGATCCCGATGCGTTGGGAGGATCAGTATTAGCAGTTTATCAGCCTAAAATTCTCGCTACTGGGTAAGCACTAGTGTCTCATATGTACCAGGTTTTCTATATTTTATACGTTAAAAAACATGATGTCTATTATTCAAGAACGAAAGTTTTCCGCGTGTAACATTTTACGCCCAAATTATGAAGTGGGGAGGGTTATGGGGGGGGGGTTGATAGTGCCCCAGAAAGTGCCCCATGCGGAAGGGAGTGAGTTATGTTTGCTGACCGCTCCCCCTCCTTTATTTCCGGCGGAGGTGTTATGTGATCCAGGCTTTAGGTTCGTGTATACCATAAAAGTTGGGTTCGGATGTACCATAAATATCGTGTGGAGAGCTGGAACCAAATGTTTGCACACCTTGGACCTTCTTCCTCTGCCCCCCCCCCCCCCCAATTACCCATTTTCGCAACACCCAACCGCCCTAGGAGGAAATGCAAAGACCGGAGGGGTTAGTTTTTCTTCTTTTCGGCCTGGAAGGCGCATTTTGCGATCAATTTTCGTGGGATTTGGGGGAGGGTTTGCCTTCCTATGCCCCACCCTCCCCCAATGGGAAGTTAGGCCCTTCGAACCTTAAAATTTTCCCCCTACCCCCTTTTGCCCCTCCGTAAAGTGCTACATGGCTCATTTTTGAAATAGTATTTTTTGTTGAAATTTGGTACTGTACTTTCTTTTCAAAATTTCTATCCCCGATGAAATAGGTTAGCCCCTTTAGGTTATTTCCCCTACCATAATTGGGTACCATAATAAGTCAGCCGGGTCCATTTTTCCCCTAATTTCTGTATTTAGCACGATAATTTCCACATTCATACCATAGTGGCATATGCGCCTCCACAGCTTTCCAATAAGCTACCGTAGGTTTATGTCGGCCCGATATACCGCCCGCAGTTATTGAATATACCATAAATGTACTATAATTTTAACGTTATACCAGTTGAAATAGCAGGTCGGGATGTACGACAACACTGTACCATAAATTGTATTTGTACAATTACCTACTTAGCCCGCAGATTCCGCCGCCAAGTCCTCTGGCATTAATCATAAATCAAATATAAAATAACTTCGTTACTAAGTAAAATCTTTCTCATTTATTATTCGTGTATTTTATAATTTTCATTAAACGTTACCTCTTGGAACACTGCGCACCTAGCGGCGGTAATTTTCCCTATTCCAAACCTTCCCATAAGCAACCACGTTTTGTTCCTAACCTTAGTATAACCGACTCGTGTCTCAACGTTATTCTAAGTGCACTACCTTTAAGAGGCTCGGCAATGCACGGACTTAGAGGGGGGGGGGGGAGCACCGCCACGACCCTTCCCTTTTTTCTGGGAAACATGCGTGGAGTGCACTGCACCCGACTGTACGATCTGAATATCTCGTTAAATAAAAGTAACTCAGACACCATGTGAATTGTCAGAAAGGTGCGATTTATGCTGTCTATGAAAGAAGAATGTGTATATTTTGCAATATTATAAAATATTTTACTAAAATATTCTTTTTAAATGTAATATTAAAATGGTTTGTATTTTTAATAAAATTTAACCACATTTCCATTCTGGATACTTCAGAAAGCTGAATTTGCAACAAAAAAAAAATCTTCGTCGTGGGATATCGCCATAATGTTTACTATGATTGTGTGCAAGAAAATTGTATTAATAATGTAGGAAATCATTTTTATCATTGATTTTATGTGCGTTCACTAGTCACAAGCATTTATGGCTGGAATTGGCGTAAATAAAGTTAATTATATAATTGATATGATACATTATTACTATGATTTTATTACACATGATCATACTAAATATTATGACGATCTTTTTTTATGAATGTTTTCTTGTAAATTCTGCTTTCCGAAGCATCCAAAACGGAAATGTGCTTAAATTTTGTTAAAAATGCGGACTCTATCGATCGATTAATTTTGTACATTTAAAAGGTATATTTTACTATAAAAAAACTTGTAATGTTGCAAAATACATACATTATTTCAAATACAGCATAAATTACTCTTTTCTGGCAATTTTTATGGTGTCTGTACTAATCTTTTATGAGTTCTTCGCATTTTACAGTCGGGTGTAGTGCTCCATAGGCAGTTGCTTTACTTCAACCTTAACATCGTGGTCTTGAAAGCCTAGGTGAGTATGGAGCAGTCCCAGAATGCAAGGACGGGGAAGATCCCCGAGAAAACCCGTCGGCCAGCGGCATGGCCTACATGTACAGTATATGTTTGTGCGTGTAATGGGCACTCGTGCGAAGTCAATAGCGTATATGATGATAAATTTAGATAGGCTGGATAAAATGTTTGCCCGGCTTGCTTGGTGTGTGTACAGTGTTATTCTGCTTCACTGATATAGGCTGTACACGGTAAAGTGACCACTTATTGAGGCAGTGTCATCAGACATAATAATAATTAAAAACATTTAATTTTGGCCCAGGACTTTTGGTTTTGAGTATGGTTAAATGTATACGCTGTGTTTATCATGCACGTAGCAGTGTTAACACTAACAAGTAGCGGAAGAATATAAATTGGCTGAAAGAAAAAAGTATCAATGGCTTCAAAAGTGCTCACTTTACCATGAACTGCTTATAGCATATTTGTTCGGCCACCAGTGAAGAAATGTGGTATTTGTAGGTTTCACTCCAGAAAGTACGTCAGGGAAAATGGTAGGACTCTGCCTGGAAAACGGGAAAGTCAGGTAATTCCAAAATTGAGTTTCAGTGGACACCTTGTCACGCTTTATACCGTAAACAGCCTACTAGGGCCGCATTAATGAGGAAGTAACGTTGTTATATGCAGAATTTGCAGTTGGAAAGTAAATTTTCACATTCTTCGATTTCACCATCAGTTGATGAGTTTGAATCAGACGAAAATGAAAATAAATTATAGCCACCCCTGTTTACAACACGTTTAAGCCTATCGTTGCCACGCCACGCAAAGCGGACGCCATTGTTCCTGCTGAAAACTTATGACGAGTTTTTCACCTGGTTCCTTTGTTGAGCGCTACTGGAGTGCGAATTTGAACTGATGGCGTTTCTTTTGGCATGCTACTAGTCAGTGTTGCCAGTACCAAGTGTTGCTGGGGGGGGGGGGGTTATAGCTCTCACCTAGCCGGGGGGGGGGGAGGAGTCCGAGCAGGTGCAATGACGCGTGTTGTTGGCGCCCCACGGAGGATCGATAGCCGCTGCGGCTCCGCGGCCTGTCTCCCCCGCGTGACGTCACGTCGTCTTGGCTTGCCCAACACTAACACTGCTTCATCTCCTCTCCTGTGTGCAGTCGCCGCGATTTTCCCACTGTGACAGCGGGTTGCATGTCGCTGCCGCGTAGTCAATGTGCACTCTTGACACTACAGCTGATAATGTAGACCGAGGCCGCCGCGATGACACGGGAAGCAGAACTGCTTCACTAAAAACAAGTTCATCTATTGAAGAGGTTGCATTACCTTCGCACGAGTTCCGATCGCAATTGTTTCTCCTTCAAAGTGAACGGTTTTCACAAGTAGTTCCGAGCGACTTACCTTCTCTGCTGCGCTCCTATTGGCTGCTTCGAAGTAAACAAGCAGTGTAAAAAATATTGTTGAATTTGGCGGGAATTCGTGCACTTGTTGAATTAACTTAAGTTTAAGGTTGAATGTACTAATACAGTAAAAGTGTAGGTTTCATAACCATTATAAAGGTCAATAGTAATAAATGTTGGACGTTATTATAATGAAATATCATACATTTTAAGTTCCAAGTTTGTTGAGGTTAGAATTTCCCATTCTGCTTTGGGCGTGTAACCGCGAAAACACGTTATTTTTTTTAACATGTTCAGACATGGCTACCGAATGTACTTTGGCCGAATGTGTTTAACAGCACTCGTATAACCACGGCCTTCATTTCTCACAATCTTAGCGGGGAATGTGTAAAACTAATATTTAGTTTTAATTAGCAGTGATGTAGACTTCAAGTTTATTATAAATATTGAGCTGCACAATTAGTTTAGTATGTTTCCCAGAATAATGTGTTGTAAATATACACTATTGTAACTGTAGGTTACAAGAATATGTTTGCAACTAGTTTCTAAAGAACTGTTTGTAATAAGCACATACATATATGTACATGTTACTGTGTGAGGTACATTGGCCTCTCTAGCTACGCTAAACCAGTCTCCGTACCCCAACATTGAACTGCTTCTCTGCCAATACGATTATCATAAAATGACAAATAGAATTCGAGGTTAAAACACCGTTTATCTATTGAAAAATAGAGTACTTTGAGATGTTTGTATACCAATTTGTATAGGCTATTCATGGTAAAGTGAGCACGTTTCGATGCCCTCTCATTTGGAATAATAGTCAGTAAATATATTTTATCTTAGCATTAGACGTTAACTTTCGAGCCCGGTGAAATATATACACTGTATTTGTTACATACATGGCAATATTTATTTTAAAATGTAGTGGAGGGATAAAAAATTGCTGAAAGGGTAAAATGACAAGGGTCTCAAAAGTTCTCACTTTATCGTGAACAATTTATAATGCACTAAACTTAAATTGGTCAAAGTATTTTGTTCATATAAAAGTGCTCGTCTTTTGAAAATAAATATATAAACAGACACGTTCATCAGTGTTGACAACGCGACTTTGACAGTCGTATTTTTGTGGGGCAGGTCAGTGTTGGGTACATGCGCAGAAGACGAAATATCGGCCTACCTCATCTTTAGTCTGTGGTCGCTGTAGAGCCCATATCTTAAATAGCGGGGCGAACAGTCTAGCCGCTAAACCACCGCGGCCCCTGAGCAGGATGATGAAAACACTGATTGTCGATCACTTTTACAACATGAAACTCCGTTTTCATTGAGCGTTGTGACGACGTGGGCATACTAGCTTATAACGACAGATTAACGCGACAGAACAAATTGCAATTTTAAAACGTGGGTTACTGTGAAGCTTATTTCAAAATTTTACGTCAGGAATTTCGGCATTAAGGTGTTATTTCACGATTATTTCGTATTTCATTATCTGAAATAGATTTATATAAGGACCACATAAGTGTAAATATTTGTATTCAGATTTCAAAATGTAACACTGAAAAGTAGAACTTTTCGGAATGTGTCGACAAAAACATCAATACCTATTTGAAAATAGAGTTAGGAAGCCAGTACCCGAGTACCAATTGTTAAACATTCTTGATACTTAATTAATATGTTGTGTATATGATCGTGTGGTATGTGATTTAGTTCGCAAAGTTAACTAGAAGCTTAGAAACGGGCTCCCATATTACGAAATGTTCTACTTTTGGTGCTATATTTTGAATACTATAATCATTTGACCAGAAATATTAACATTTATGTGGTCCTTATATAAATGAATATATTTCAGATAGTGAAATAAATAATTATCGTAAGAATGACTCAGGAAACTGAACGACTGAGGAATTTAGAATATTAATATTGGCTGTGCACCTGACACAATACTGTGCTGTGCTAGCACGTGAGTTAATTTGGGAATGATTATTGTAACGCAAATAAATATTTTTACTTGAAAGTAAACAAAATAAGAGTAGATTTATGCAGTGTTGCTAGTGATAGCAGATATGAGAACGACGTAACCCTGTGCAGTGTTGCTAGTGATAGCAGATATGAGAACGACGTAACCCTGTGCAGTGTTGCTAGTGATA
Source organism: Dryococelus australis (assembly GCA_029891345.1). Classification (NCBI taxonomy): domain Eukaryota; kingdom Metazoa; phylum Arthropoda; class Insecta; order Phasmatodea; family Phasmatidae; genus Dryococelus; species Dryococelus australis. The sequence goes on from CM057002.1 coordinate 16,150,429, forward strand.
GCAGATATGAGAACGACGTAACCCTGTGCAGTGTTGCTAGTGATAGCAGATATGAGAACGACGTAACCCTGTGCAGTGTTGCTAGTGATAGCAGATATGAGAACGACGTAACCCTGTGCAGTGTTGCTAGTGATAGCAGATATGAGAACGACGTAACCCTGTGCAGTGTTGCTAGTGACAGCAGATATGAGAACGACGTAACCCTGTGCAGTGTTGCTAGTGACAGCAGATATGAGAACGACGTAACCCTGTGCAGTGTTGCTAGTGATAGCAGATATGAGAACGACGTAACCCTGTCGGCGGAAGTGGACAACTTTGAAAATCCCGTGGTGTATATAGGAATAAGTGATCGCCATGGCCAATGATTTCTGTCGTTCTTTGAATGATATAACTAGTTCGAAACCGCGTGGATAATTAACCCCCCCACGTTCGATTACTCCATTCTTCGCGGACTGTCTGATTTATTCTAGGAATATTCGAGTTTCCTCTTCCTTGTGACGTTATTCAAGTGATATCTTCTCACCCCTCCATTAAATAATTGGATCGATGACGTGCTCAGGTTAAATGGGTGTCTTGTTGGCCGGAAAAGTGTCGATGGTAAGGGGGGGGGGGGGGAGATTCATCGATCACACGAACTCTTGACCTGCAGTTGACGTTATTAACAATCCAAAGGCCGGTCCGATTGTTAGCGACACGACGCCAGGAAGGTAAATAAACAAGAACAGCGCCGGGCGTTCGCCAACATTTTCGACTAGCGGCGAAAATATCGAGGCCTTGACGCTCGTGCGAGGAAGATGAGGTGGAACGGTCTGGCTGCTATGACGTCACTGATGTCGTAACCTTAGACTAAAACGAGTCTGCGTGTCCCAACATTGAACTGCTTTCCTGCCAGCACGACTAGCAAAAACGGCATATGTAATGCAGCTTGGTTAAGTTCGAATTGGTGAAAGTATTTGATTCGTAAAAAAGAGATTGTCTTTTGGAAATTTAAGATATATACAAACACGTTCATCTCTATTAATATAACCTGCTTCCTGGAAAGATAATAAATCTTAATAATTCAATAGAAAATTACTGAAAAAAAAATTTTTTTATTTGCCTTGATAACACAGCTTGAGAGTATTATTTCTCCCATCTAGTTTTTTTTTTTATAACTATAAAATTGGATTTAAACAACCGAATTGTTTTAACATGTATTTCGCTATACCCTAATCTCACTGACTCCAAACCAGGCAAGTCGCGAACTTCATTTGGGGAATGAATGTTAAACGGAATTGCTTCTCCTTGCGTCAATTTTAAAAATAACTATTTCAAACAAAAAAATACGTTGGCACGATGTTTTCAGAGAATATTGCTACACAAAATTGTTTTTGAAAAAAAAAAAATTTATACACTTTAAACAAAAATATTGACATAATATTTTTAAATAGGTGCAATGAGAAAGAGTTTCATTTAACATTGATTCCCCATCTGAAGTTCTCGGCTGCCGGCTTGGTAGGCAGGCCCGTTAACTTCACGGTACTTGAAAGCAATGTCATCAGTTTGGAGTGTACAGCGCCAGCACTGTCACGTGATTTCCCTCCCTCCAGTGGCGAAAGCTTTCCCCTACACTGCCTTCTCTATCTTCTCTCCTTCCTACACAGCTGCGCGAAGATTATCTTCTCATTTGAACTTTACTATAGTTTATTGCTGTTGGGGCCGCGGTGGTTTGGTGGTTAGACTACTCGCCTTCCACCACTGCGAACCGGGTTCGATTCCTGGCGGGATCGCTGTCGGATTTTCGCACGTGGGACTCGTGCGGGACGATACCCCTAGTCTGCTGGTTTTCTCGGGGATCTCTCGCGTTTGCCCTCCCTTCATTCCGACGCTGCTCCAAGTTCAATTCGCTTCGTCCTCATCGGCTCTCAAGACGTCAATGTTAAGATCCGTCCAAATATCGTCACTCACTCACACACACACTTTATTGTAGTTATATCTGTAGCGGTGACAATACAAATATTTCTGTAGTTCTTCAGTTGAAGGAACTACAATATGTGTTGTGTAGGAGGAACACAATGTTCTGGGCGGCGTTCTAAAACGTTACTCCGAGGGTAAAATAAAGTAACAGAGAGTAACAGCTGAGGGAAGTAATAGTAGGCGTGGTTTTGGAACGAGCGTAATGTAAATATTAATAGCATGCTGTGTTTACAAATTTATACCGATTAATCAACTGACGTAAATTTCAAAAGATATCTATCACTTTCCCCGATTAATTTCTTTTCTTAAAAAAAAATAGTAATTTACATAAAATGCATAAACAGCTTCACTTGCCATTACTTAATTGTAAACATTACGTCTAAAAATGCAACAATTGTACGATTAAACTTTTAAATAAAAAATACGAATTTTACCATTCGTCATTTATAACTATCCCGTGTATGCCTGTAACCTGAATATCCACGTTTCCTTTCAGTTTGTTTAATTCTACTAAATTTCCCGCCATCTTCAGTTTAGCCTTCGTTATACCGAAATCACATAGCCACGACGCGCACGACACGACGGCCAACAGCCAATGAAATACAAGATAGATCGTCGTGTCCGACCGATTCTGTCGCACGACCAGCAATTTTGGATTAGAAATGATTTCTATTCTTTTTCGTGTCGTGCGGCACGATGCACAGAATGTACAACATTGCAAAACGAAATTGTATTGCAAGCTTTCCCTTCAATGATAAATACGCAGCTTGAAAGAAATATAAATTGAAAATTACTGTATCTAACGCTTAAAAATAATAATTTTACCTTTGTGTGCATTAGCTATATCAATTTGTCACCATTATGTATTACAAATTTCCCTCGTGTCCACCGCCTTTGAAACTAACGTAGCTTACCAGCGCCTTCTGAATAGTTAGGTTAAATGCCGAGAGCGTGGTGTCGGTCGTGCTGTAAATTCAAGTAGTCACATTGAAATGTGTCGTGGTTGCGTTTTTGGCCGTGTCGTGCTATGTTGGTCAGGGCTGTGTGATTCCGGGATTATTCGCGGAATAGTGCGTGTAAAAGTTTATGCTCGCTCAGAGTTATTACTCTGCAGTTTTGGGACACCGCCAAGAGAATGTAAAACAATTACTCGAAGTGTTTTGGGACAGCCAAATAGAAAAGTTTACTCGCAGAGTAACGTTTTGGAACGCCGCCCTGTTGTATACACGGTATTCATATGTGCATATGCAATCACAGACAAGACCACGGCATACAATTTTGTTGCAATTGCTATTTACGTTAGCAGTGTTTATATGGTCACGGTAAAGTGAGCACTTTTGAAAGCCCTCTCATTTGGAATAATAGTCAATAAATATGTTACTATAGCCATAGACGTTAACTTCCGAGTGCGGTGGAATACATTCACTGTATTTGTTACTTACATGGCAATATTAATTTTAAAATGTGGGCTGAAGGATAAAAAATTGCTGAAAGGAAAAAGTAACTAGGACTCGAAAGTGCTCACTTTACCGTGAACAACATATAATCTGATTGCTGCTCAAGTCTACGTGAGTTGTGAGTACAGACATTTGGTTCCTACAGCAATACATACTGTATGTTATTGCTCAGCGCATCATGTCTAGGGACCGGAACATTTCGCGGATGTATTTGGGGGACGAGCTATACTTCAAACACTGGTATATTTTGAGTTACTTTTGCGATTGGCTCATAGTTTATTAGACACGGCGAGGACGATTGTGGACCAATAGAATACATGAAACTGGCTTCTCACTGGGGCGAACACAGGACTGCGGACATAGCATATACACTCTAAATCTGAATCAGTGAGGATTTAGTTGTTTAAATTAGTTAACAGTACCTGACTGATTCAAAAGTCACTTCATTCAATTTAACTGATGAATTAATGTTATAATGCCCGTTTTCCTTCACGTATTGATTCAGTGACATTTTCCACTGATGCGGCAACCATTCTAGTCGCGGTTTTTTTTTTCTTTCAAAAAAATGTATGAAATGAAATAACGGACAAATTAATAAAACCAATAACAATCCTTTATAATGACATTTTACGAGGTACCGTGAACACTCGGTCTTTCATACCGTTTTTACTTCTTTCATTTCGTTTTTACGTAATCTTCATAGCGCTCGGTTTGAAGTTTTAAACGCGCTAAATTGAATACACTCATACTTTGCATTTGTTTTAACAATCCTTTAAAATTACATACTTTCGATAAAGAGTAATAGTAACACACAGACACATGTGAAACCTTGGGAGATTAGTTATGGCCCCTAATCCCCCTACACCGTCACCCCCTTTTTTTTCCTTATCTGCCCAGCAGCTGTAAGATCGTGCAGACAGTCCAAAAAAAAAAAAAAACGTTTACGAGCGATTCGCATACAAACTAATAACTTTTATAATTATTTGTTTTAATAAATAGCAGCGCGAAGAGCGAAACCACAGTACAGCATGTGTACCAGAGGAACTCAAAGAAAGAAGTGGTTTGAGCAGCAATCGGATTGAGACATTTAAAGGCCTTGAGCACTTGCAATTTTGGTGCTCCCGTAGTCTACATAAGATTCAAATTGCAAGCAAAAAACGTGAATTTAAAATGTTTTTATAAACGCAACGAAACGTACAATAAGGTGGAAAACAATGTTTATATTTTTATCCCTCCATTTCATTTATATTCGAATAATTTTCTCATTTGTGTGTTATTGAAAAATGTTTTACGAGATCCTCAAAACTAATGTTATGTATCACGTCTGATTCTATACATAGCAGAGGTAACTTGGGATCAATTTTTCCGGAATCTGTTTTAGCTGCACCAGTTGCAACTTTGCACCGTGCAGTCAATAGCAAATCCGGCAACGTAACATTTCTGTTGTGAACCCCTTCTGCTTGATGCCCTAAGCACGTGCTTACATTGCTTAGAGGTTAATGCAAACCTGGGTGTGAGTTGCAGCAGAGTACTTATCTTTGTTTACGAAATTTATCGTCGATGCGGATGCACGTTTCTTGTAAGAACGTGATAAACAACAGCGAAACAGAGATTTCAGTGGCAAAGAAATCTTCACCGGAGCTTAGCCTGAGGTATTCTCAAACGTAGTCTGCAAAATGTTGAACGGAATGTCAAGTAAGGTTTGATGTGTATACGTTTGTAACAGCTTTTTTTTTTTCTTCTGGCACCGTGCGCTTTTTCAACTATCCTTTCGCTATAAATGTGATGTTTAAAGTAGCAAACCGTTCTTTGTGCAGGCTGAAATAGAATACTGTGCCAATGCTGATTTGTGTATGCAAGTCCCTAGCACGACCCTATGTCAGCGCGTGCTAGTGTTCACACACACACACGAACGTACGTCTGTATCGGCACAGTAGATGCTGTCGGTGCCAGCATTCCGTGGCACTTTTCGTCGGCAGAGTATATCAACAATTTAATAACATTTGAGAACTGGGCTAAACATCTAGTGTTCGATGTCGATGTGGGCCGGAACTGCCAAAACTTGCTCGCACAAACGTCGCTTCTCACTGATGTAGCAGCACTACCTGGTAGAACGTCTCGTCGACTGCGAGGTTATTACAGACGTAGCAAGTTGCGGCCATGGGATATGTTCTACTCGGGTTACGAACAAAATTACATTCCTGATGCGAAAGTTTGGCACAGGGAAAATGCCCGCACTGTTAAAATTTTCCGTATAGTTACGGAAATATTTACGAAAATGCTACGTAAATATGCGGAAACGCAATCCGTAATGACGAGAAATGGAGTTAAGTGCGTAAATACAAAATACAGAAAATCTCTGTATTTTCTACAGCTTCGGGTTTCAGGCACGAACAATGCCAAGTCTACGCGAACCTTTCTTCGCCTGCACTGTAACCAAGAAATTATCGTTTCTGCGTCAGTTAAGGTTTCCCATGTCACTAAGACTGGTTCTTTCGAACATTAAAAAGTAGCAACAGGCGTATGTAACCCTTTGCAACACTTAAAATACGCTAACTTCAACAGAAACTAAAATAGTTGCTTATGTGACATATATAAATTCAAATGTTTTTACCAAATACGCCACGTGAAAGTTGTAGGTAAGTGGTTAAAGTCGTGAACTTGCAACTTTTTGACTCGGGTTCAAATATTAAGTATTAAATGTTTTAACTGTTTTAAATATATTTTTGTACACAATTTAACACCCACATAATGAAAATTTAAATAAAATAAATATTACAAATTATTTAAACTGGAAGTACGTAAAACTAACTAAGGAATTAACGGAGAGGTTCTGTGAATTTTACGGAAAGTCCGTTTTTGATAATCACTTTTCCGTAAAGTGAATTAAATAAATATTTTTTATAGTGGCGCCGCATGGTGCGCCAAAAGGTCACCGAACTGGCGCGGGAAATGGAACAAGTCTATTTATTTGTGTGTAAAAGTTCGTGTTTGGCAGTAATTGTGATTTTACTTTCCCCAAAATTTTAAGTTATAACTTTAATTCGCAACTATTATTTACGCCCTCCAATGGCGTTCACAACAGCTTACAATAAAAATTACAAATGTGTTCGGCATTGAGTGTGCATAAGCAAGCGTAGTTAAATTGCAGCTGTCATTAAAAGAAACTTTGTAATCTTCTGCTTCCTCTTCAGGAAACTGGCATGATAGCCCAAAAAATAATACTTTGAACTATTTTCACAATATTTTTCCGATCCAGTCTTAGTATTAAATTCTATTAATTGTGTTAGCAGCCAACGTTTTGCAAGACCCAGTTTTACGTACGACAGAATATTAAACATGTGGACATACTTCGTTATATTCACACTCTAGCGCTAAGAACAAAGTCCTTTCTGTACGAAGGTTTTATAACGCAATGCAAAGCGGAAAATTTTACGCAGTTATATTTTATTAAAATTGGCAATCATCCCATTTAGTTAGGTACGAAAGGGAAAAATCCGTTCTAGGCCATGTGACACCAGTACTACTACCTTGCGACGAACGTTTCCAGTTATTAAACTGAAAGTCCTAGGTAGAATATTGTAAACGTTAGCTGCAGCGAGGAACCATTACGTCATTGGCACGGAGTGGGAGTGACGTGGCCCGCGAACCAATGGCATGGCCGGATATGAGGAGAGGATCGGGAGTCGAACACGGGTGCTGCCGCGTGCGGGTTTGACTGCGATACTTCTCTCTGGTTAGTTCGCCTGTGTACATGTCGGCCACTCAGCTAGGGCCGACACTTCCTGTAGACTTCTTTTGTGTATCGATAAAATTTTCGTCCTGTCACTAGTTTGTAGCAGAGTGGACAAACTCAGGCGTTCTACGACTCCTTTGGAATGCAAACATTGACACTCTAAGTAAACCAGATCTTCGGAGTTATGATTTGCTAAGTGCGCTCTGGACACGTTTGCGGTGCTGTTGCTTCCGTGGTTCTAATGCGTGAGTTCGCGGTTTGGATCCGACCACGTGCTTAGGTGATTCGTTTTTCTTCTAGCCATTCTGCATTCTCGCTCCATCTTAACGCTTGTGCAGTTCCTTTAATTTCGTCCTTCTCGTACCCCCGTCCCTTCAGGATGGGCTTATTTTAACTTCACGTATGGTTCCCGTCTCACTCTTATAATGGACATTCACTCTCTCTTTCCAATACACAATACATGTCATTAACGCTGCCCTTGTTCTTGCGAGCGTTGTCTGATAAGTTATTTTTTTTTTGCAACTTCGAAAAAGAAAACTATCTACGTTGCTTGCGCTCAGTCCAATCACAATGATAGGGTTTCTCACAGGCTTCAGTTTCAAAGGAGCCGCTTAGTTTTGCATCGCAAGATTGGATTCCTTTAAGAGTTGGCAGGGAGGTAAACAGATAAAAATTATCGTCATCAGACCGTTTCCTTCAACTTCCATTTGTTTCTCAGCTTGCCAGTTACGTCACAAAGGTGAAGCAATCTGGCAACAGTAAGCGCTATAAGCCCCGCACTGCAATCTAAGCGTGAGACGGACTGTAGACAGTCAAAAAAGTGGGGTGGAGTGGGGCTCGTTCCGGCCCCGCCGGAAGAAAGGATGAGGTGATACGAGATTGGAGGTGCCGACTTTGGAATGTCGAAAAGAGGTATAGACGCAGCGGATTGAGGACGGGGGAGGGAACGGGATAGTCCCGAGAAAAATTTGTACACCATGGAGACCAGTGACCAACAAAGGCAACCGTAATTCTGGACGTCGTAAATAAAAGCACTAAATTTAATTTCCCAGTTTATAAAAATTCTACAATAATATGTACAGCTATGTCTTTTACAGTGTACTGTCATCCGCCTTATAACAGTTCTCGTTGTAAATAATATCAATCTACCCAGTATTTCATTACATCAGGTAAACAATTAAATTAATCCTCCTATTAATAAAACTTGCACAGTACAGTGCTGTTAATTTAAGTGTAGTGATTTGTCAGTCTCTTACAGCATCCCCCCGCATCCCCCCATCTACTCACACGCACGCGCGCACACACACACACACACGCGCGCACACACACGCCTTCTCTCTATGCTTAGGCAAGATCACATCACAGCAGCAGCACTCTTCTCGGAGTAACCCGATGTCTTCTCTAAGTTTTTTTTTTTTTTTTTGAGAAAAATATTGCAATTATGTGTCCTGAAAATATGTCTTTATAAATATAACATCGCTTACAGTAAATGTTATTGTAGTCTTCATATTGTTTTGCTTTTAATCTTCCTTTTCAGTAAAAATGGTTAACTTCCAAATAATATATTTCCTTTTATCACATTAAACAAACTACTTTTTTAAACGCCAAAATTTAAGTATTTCCATAGAATAATACAGCACGTGAAATAGAACATAGATTAAACATGGCTCCGAACTTAACCATTTCAACAGATATGTGGCGCTGCTAAAATAAAATAAATAGTTTCTTACACTATTTACATTTCTATACGTTGCACTGTTGACAGTTAACTGCATGGACTAAAGATAAGGTAGACCGATCTCGCTGGCTACGCACAACCAATCTCCGTGTCCCAACTTTGAACTGCTTTTCTACAAACACGTCCAGCGAAAATGGCGTCGTTTGGATTTTAGGTTAGAAAACCGATTGGTAAACAAATGCTTTGAGATGAATGTATACTTTCTCTAACCAATTTGTAGTGCAGTTTGATCAAATTAAAACTGGTTTAAGTATTTTATTAATATAGTAGTGCTTGTCATTTAGAAATTAAGTTATAAACAAATACTTTAATGACTACTGACCATGTGACTGACAGTAGTGTAGGATTGGGGTAGGTCAATGTTGGGTGCATGCGCAGAAGACGAATAAGCAGTCTCTCTCTCTCTCTCTCTCTCTCTCTCTCTCTCTCTCTCTCTCTCTCTCTCATAATGCAGAGGTTAAACAACTGCTTACTCCGCGAATCCCAGCCACGCACTCCAGCAAGGTGTCGGGACTAGAGGTGGGGAGTTTCTCCAATACCTGTTATCAGTAACAGGTATTGGAGAAGGAACAGGTATATTAGCCTGTTCCTAGCTTCTTGAAATGCCTGCTACCATCCTTCCTGCCTGTTATTACTGATACTAGTCTAACGAAGCAGGAACAATCATAAGTAGAACTCGCTTGTTACTCGACACTAGTGCGATATCATTTCGTACCTGTTCCCACCGTCTGATATTAGAATCCAATGCTTAAATTTTTATGTCCCCCCCCCCTCCCATCCATGACCGGGAAAAGGTTACCAATTGTCACTGTGACGTTGTCCTACCAAGATAACATGATACCCGAGGAGGTATACTTCCTCATACCTAACATTCTCATGTGTCATGCTTTCCTGGCAGGTCAATCATAACGCCTGACGCAGAAAGTAATTGAAAGAATCCAACTAACAGGAGAGAGCTTACCCATAACAGGTATCAGCAACAGGTATCGACTGGGAACAGGAAAAGGTACCGACAGTTCCTGTGAAATACTGGTTTAGCTCATCTCTAGTCGGGACGCCGTTTGCCTGTCTCGTGAGGCTGGCAGCCTACTCCCCAGGCGGCAACCCAGCATCACACAGTATCCAATCAGACGCAAGGGCCGGTCTCAGAGTATCGCGCAGCCTATCAAGTGCACACATCCACATCAAACGGACCGCCTCGCCATTTCGACTCTGGGACTTCCCTACTCTATGTTCGCACCTAAGGGCGGGGTGGTGGCACCAATCAGAATGGCTCCCCCCCCCCCCCCCCAGTAGGCCCCGTAGGCTGCATCGTTCCCGAAGTGTGATGTGCATCAAATCCTGTGATGGTAGAACGACTTTATATGTGGGCGAAGGAAACCCTCGGAGTCTCCTGGCCTCGCTAATCGGCCGCGTTTCTCTCATTCGAGAATCCGTACTCGGATTTGTAGGCGGGTCGAACCATGATACGTGCCCACCGCACACGCACTGAGGTCCGAAGCCCGCATTGAAAATCCATTCAAACTTTCAACGCGATGCCTCTAGTATTTTAAAATGTCGTAAACCTTCCTGTAGTCTGTTCTCGGTTAGTTGAGCAATTTCGAAACCCCTGCTGGAGATATACTTTGCTGCTCTTTTGTACCCTTCCGCCGTGTACAACAGTATCATTGTCATGGGGCCCGATCACGTTATCCGTGCGTCGATCAAGTTTAAACATGCCATGTCGTACTCCAATCTATTAAAAGTTGGAGAAAAAACTTGATTTTTCGTGAAAGTATTTTTGATTATTTCGCTGCTAAGTTGACTGGAAGCCCGTGGCTTGGCTTGCTATCGTGCACGGTAGTACCTGGGCTTTGAACGTGCAGTGATTGTTTTTAACCTCTTGGCGTTCATATTTATTTGTCTTTCCAGTAGTTGCAAAAGAAGACATTTTTGGTGTAGTCAGTACTTACTAATTTCTTATTACGACTGACACGTTGAAACGTAGAGGAAGGGTTTCAGTAGATATCTGACACGAGCAGCAACCAATAGTGAAGTAGTTGGTGTCTCAAGAGCAACCAATAGCATTGCCCAAGGAAAGGACGTGCCCGCATATTGGTGTTTGCTTCTGGATTCACACAGCTCCAGACATAATTTCCTTTATTCCGTGAACGTGTTTACTCGGGGCAATGTGATAAGGTTGATTTAAAAAGCTTACTGCCAAGAACATCCTAAACTCAATTTCATCCTTAGCCTAAGTTTGGTAAGAACTGAGCACAGGATGAAGGTAGGTATAGACTGTTCATGGTAAAATGAGCACTTTTGAAAGCCCTGCTTAAGCTCTACATGTATGCACGTTGTGTATTCGACAGCCTTATTTAAAATTAACTTTGCAATGGGCCTCGACACTTTATTCATGCGTCGGTATAGTGAAACTGTGAAATTATTAAAAAAGTTAACATTTTAAAAGTCTGGTAATTTTCACATATTGAGACGTTAAAGAAAATATAAAGCGTAAGAAATAATTTAAATGGTCACAAATAGTTTCCAAATACCTTTTATTCGACGTTAAAATATGGAAGTACTTTCCATCCACCGTTGCCAACTTTGACAGGCACATGTCACTCAGTGCGCGCGATAAAATATATGCCGGCAGGGGGAGTGACATTTTTCTAAGGTTGATTTCAAAAGTGCTCACTTAATCGTGAACAGCCTGCAGGTAGGTAGTTAGGCTTAATGTCTCGTCGACAGCGAAGTAATTAGAGCCTGTGCAAGTTTCACAGGGAAAAGAGATTGGGGAAGGAATCGGCCATGGCCTCTGTTAGGGACCCATCCCAGCATTCGTCTGGAGTGATTTCGGAAAACCATGGAAAACTGAAATCAGGATGGCCGGATTGGGAATCGAACCCGCGTCCTCCCGAATGCGAGTCCAGTGAGTTACCACCACTGCGTCGCCTTTGTCATTCAGAAGATATCGTTCTACCGAATAAAACCGCTCAACTCTAAAATACGTCACTGAGCTTTATGAACTTACAAACAACAGCAACAAGTATGGCTGGTGTTATAAGTACACGTGAAGCTTCAACACATAGTGTATGTAACTGGAGACTTGTGGGTGGGCAAGCCAATTAACACGACTGGTAAACAAAGTGCAACACCTTTTCTCGGCCACATTTAGACTTTTCGTATTTAGCCTTCTGAAAGTATGGTTCGAAAATATAATTTCGCCCGATGACCTAGATAAAGGAAAAATCTTGTCAGTGTCTGAACGTTCCTGACACTGTCGCTAGCTACAAAGCTTCGTTACTCTTCCTGTTAGGTGTTTTTAAAATGAGAAGATTTAAATAAAATGAAAGTGTACCCCTTGTACCCCTGTTGAAGCAATAACTCTCGCGCTAGAATTACACTTCGGATCTTTGCATTAGAAAACTGCTGGCAGAGCGGAAGATGGGTTATAAAAGACTTTCTGTAACGTTTTTACCCCTAGGCGAAGCAGTGAGTCATGCGGCTTGTACTCTCTTCTGCTACATTGTCATTGGTGTTGACTGTCGTCAGCAGAAGATGCTGATAAGTGACACTTGTCTAGAGTAGCGCTTCACTGCGTGCTACTGCCGACTTCCTGTTGCCGAGTCACAGTTCAGCGAAGCCAGCTGTTGTTGAGAGCTTGTTTGGATTGGATAGGGTTTATTAAGGGCACTGTCTACCTGGTGGTAACTGCGAAATTTAAATAGGAACTCCCATGTTATGGAGATTTCTCCTCAGTGCGTTCATTTTAAAGAGGCGTTTTAAACGGTGTATTCTTCGCGAATTTTTTTAGGAGAAGATCCCCGAGATCCTATATATAAATTTTGAGAATTACTTGCATACAGGCTATACGTGTTATGGACACAGCTCCAAGCTCCTCCGCCAAGACACTGGCCGAAAACATACATAATAATTCTACCTACGATAATTTTGAAAGGTATACTTAGGGTCACCTGTTTTTCGCGAAAATATTCACGCGAAGGCTAGACTCCAGTGTCCTACGGCATACGTGCAGTTTTCATTTGGTTATTGGCCACTTGTCTTTGTTGGGAGACAGTTCCTTACCTGACTGGGACAATCAGAATTCAGTAACTAAGCCACCGAATGTCCGTGATTCGTTGGCAGACATCTACAACGCGTGACAGTTAAACTCAGCCAATTACAAAAGTGGATCTGAGCTCTAGTGTTTTGGAGTACATGTTGTCCTGGAATCTTCTCGTGAAAAACAGGTGGCCCTAGGTATACTGTTAATTCTATGCTCCTTGCTTACCAGGCTTGAAAATTATCCATGCCATATGGTGAAGGTGTTAAAAACTAAAGAATTTTTTTTTATTGACACACAGTTTGTTAGACACACCCAATAACGAACCTGCAGGGAAAGCAAGGACGTAATCCCGTGCCGCATAGTCCAGGACTAAACTGGAGCAACAGCTAATGAAAAACTAACTCACGCACAAAAGACGATTATTGAGTCTAGCTTGTTGCCGAATAAATCCTCTATTTCGGGCTCTCTAGTTATACGTAGAAGCCTGTAAAATTCGCGTTATTATTTGGCATCAGGCTAAACATCACAGTGCTGTATATACTGGAGCTGGCGTTACTTTTTATATATATATATATATATATATATATATATATATATATATATATATATATATATATATATATATATATATACACACACACACACACACACACACACTCAAATCGGCGTTATTTTCCATTTGCTGCTGCATATAGATGTGGTCACTCCCATTCCGACTAGACTGCACGTGATTGGACTACACAACTGTAAAGTGTTCGTTTATTGGCGTAGAGTTACACGGGGGCGTGTCAAATAAAGTATGGTGCAATGATAAACTTATTGCAAATGTACATGTGTTCGAAGTTTAACGTGTCTCCAAATAATATCGCGAAATTCGCAGGTTGGAATATACGATAGTTGAGCTTTCTGTCATTAAATCTCGATTTCATTTTCGTAGCTGGTAGTATAGGCGGTCCAGGAAGCTAAGTTGAAAATATGCCAAGTATTATTACTAGAGATGATAGTTTATAGCGGGAAAAGTAGACTTTTTGCTAGGACTTAACATACTGTGCACATGTCTGACATGCACGTATTAAGATACTACCTCATTTTACTTACCAATGAGTGAGTGAAGAGATTTGGGCGGCTCTCAACAGCGCGGTCTTCAGAGCCGATGAGGGTGATTGAGGTGATTATGGAGCGGCGCTAGAATGAAGGGGCGGGGGAAACGGGAGATCCCCGAGAAAACCCGCCGAATAACGGCATCGTCCGGCACGATTCCTACTTGCGAAAATCCGGTGGCCCGGCCTGGAATTGAGCCCGGTTCGCCTTGGTAGGAGGCGAGCGTGCTAATCGCTCAGCCACCACGGCCCCCTCGTCACTGAGGTTTCTGATACTATAAGGCAGAACGTTCGTGATTGGTCTGCAAACAACGTGGCCGATTAAGAATTTTGCCTATACAGTCATGAAAGAATAAACTAGTACCTAGAGTGTTTTAGAAGATATGTTGGCTCAGATAGTTTCGCGATTTTCCGCCATCTCTAATTATGACTTAAATTATCGAAATACGAAGCTATTTAAAAATTCCCGGCTTCCTTTTCAGAACAATACAGTTCCCCATTTTCGCAGAGATTGTCAGTCATGTAACTCTGCTGCGCTAGGCAGTCGATGCCTCCATAATTGTCGTGCGAGTTTCATTGTAAGTAGTTGTTTCTGTCATAATTTAAAAAAAAATTATTCAATATTCCAATGTAATTTTTTTCAGAACAGAAATCAAAGTTTAGCCTATATCTTGTTGCCAGTTCATAAATTTGGTCGTTGAAAAGTGTCATATTCAGAACAAATCGCTCTAAGTGGCCTTTTTTAACTATAATTATTCCTATTTAAACCAGTGTTTTATACTATAGGGCTTAGTCCATAAAACGGTTTCTTCCAACTTTTCTGTAGCTCTGCTAAAGTTCCATATTCCTCCGCCTCGTGCAATCAAAGCTTAACTGAGACTAGAAAATTACACCAAAGGGACTGCGCATTACATTAGTGCGCACTCAGTGTAATCATATTTTACATAAGAACTATTTCGTACTAGACATTACTAGCACACCTGTATTTTCTCAGTTTTATTGGCATTAATTATAATTGAGATATTAATTTGAAATGAGATACTAATTTATAAATTAAATGTAAGTAAACGTTTACTTTAACACAAAAAATAGATACCATCATGTTAAGTAGAAGTATAAAACGTTTGTGTTACATGACATGTTTAGGAAACAACGAAACATAGAATACATGGGTGTGTTTTTTCAAAAGTTCGTTTCCATAACTGTGAAGAAACCGCGAATAGACTATATAGCAACAATCCTATATCTTTTTTCCTAGACATATTGCTGTAATTTCTCAAAGTTCTGCGGACACAGAAGCTTGTCTTCCATCGCCGTCGCAGGACGTGACTTGGAGGCTTTAAAGAAATGTTTACTGAAGATGCGCGTGAAGGGCATTGCCTACAGTCATGCTGTTGCTAAATTTAAATAGAAAACCTCATGTTAAGGAAATTTCTCCTCAGTGGATTAATTTTAGAGTTAGGCGTTTCAAACCAACTGTATTCTTCATGGATTTTTTAGGTGAAGATCCGTACGAGAGTATATTTTAACATAGATAGGCAGTATGTACTTTTTGTAAAACATCAACGTAAAAATTCCTTGCAAGCAGGCCGTACATGTTGTGGAAACATATCCGCTGTAGGCAACTTCTCCTAAAAAATTTGTGAAGAATACATTTTTTTTGAAAAGCCTAATTTTAAAATTAATGCACTGAGGAGAAATTTAGTTAAGGTGGCAGGTCGCCGGGGTATGCCGCCAAACAACGTGTATGAGTAAGGTCTGCATTTAAAACACGTTACTCGTAAGTATACGTTTTCCAGTTCCTCCATTTCTTTATAAAGAATGTTTTTGTAATTGTGAAAATGGCTCAAACGGGTGTTTTCGCAGTCATTGTTAAGTGTGAACATTCCGGTACGAAATATTGAAAAAGGAATAGGGACTTGCATCAAATCTGTATTTTTATTATTACGTCATGGAGTCAGCTTAAAGTCTCGTAGACCGCACGCCAGTTCAGTGCTTTGCGTGTTGAGGTGATGAGAGAGTTGATGCACATGTGTCGGTCGCCCCTATAGCTCCCTCGCTTTTAGCCCTCAGACGTGCGAAATTCCTTAAACCAGGCGAGGGGCCGCCTTAACCTTGGCCTGGATGTGTCGGCGAGGGTGAGGGGACCCCAATAAGCGAGTGTCACGTGACGTCGCAGCCAGCTCATTGGCATGCCGGCGCGGCTCGTGGCGAAGTTGGCCCGCTGTGCGCGCCGAAGGTAAAGGTCACGTGACGCGCGGCCCGCCGTGACGTCACTCTCCGGGCCGCGCGCGTATTGATTAATCTCCCGGAGGCGGCGCGGCGCGGCGGCAGTCGGCAGTGTGGTCGCGCGCGGGTTTGCGATTGTCGAATGCGGCGGCGGCGGCGGCGTTTGTGACGCACACCGCGGCGAGTGTGTGCTCGCGGGGTGCACACACGGCGTGGTGAGTGTGCCGGGGACCGCGCGCGTAGTCGACGACGTTGTAAGTAGACAGGCGCCTCGTCACCAACTTTCCCCTCCCATCTCATACCTCCCTCCCACTCTCAACTTCTCACGTATTTATGCAGGGTAAATAAGCATTTTACCCCTGGACGTATTATCCCGTATATACTAATTTGCGTAAGACATGTTGCAAAGTAGGTAAAGTCATGGTATGTTTGTACAGGATAAAAAGCTAGCACCAATTCAGACAGCGTACTTAGTCTGGTTGTTGGATTGGCTGCTGCTTGAACATCAACATTTTGTTATTGGTTGCTGCCGGAGCTATAGGCCAATAGAAATTCTTTTCTTAGGTTCCATCGCATAGGTTGTTACAAGGAATTCGCAAGTACAATCTCGCCTTTTGTAACACCTGGGACGAAAAATTGATGTGTAGACAAGGGGTTAATTTGAGTGTTTTAGGTGTTGCAAACAAACAGTTATATGGTGCATTCTGTAATGAAGTCGACACAACTATTGTTTCGTTCTCACAGCCAACGAGATGTTTGCTGTGTGTTCGGCTACAGTATTATGGACCAATTATGACGTAGACCAGTAAGACTGTACCCACAGGTAAAATATTTGGTCACTGAGCTTCGCAGTGTGCAGTACAAAATGAAAATTACTTAACGAGTGCGTAATGTACACACGTGTACACTGGGTCTGAATGGGTTTAAATACGCACTAAACACATTATGGTCTGCACATTTACTATAATTGAAGACAAGTTAGAAGTGTATCACTTGTATACACCACTGCAGGAACGTCTATTCTGTTGGTTTCTGTGTTCCCACTTACAGCTCTCCTATTGGTCCACGCCACACTGGGCGTTCTTACTGTGCTCTACAACGTTCATCATTGGCTGGTCATCAGCCACTGGGATCGCATCGGCAGCTGATTATACTCCAATAAAATGTATCTTAATGTGTGTGCGTTTTACAATCAATCGTGTTGTTTTGTAAGTGTATAACCAAAAATAAATCTTTTGCATTAAAAGTATAGCTACTGGGTTGTATTGTTCTTATACGATCCTGTTAAATACTAGCGGGACAATGATGCTATAACTAGGGGTAGGAAAATTTCGCGAGTTCAATTACCAGTAGGCTAGACTCCTCAGTCCTCTGCATACTGGAACCCTTAGTTGTGTGCCCATTGGCTGTTGCCCCACACCTCGCAGTTATGGGATTAGCAAGGTGTTTCCGTGCAAGTCTGCTATTGGCTCAGAGGCGTGCAGGGCGGGTCTAATAAACTGTGATCCAATTGCGAAGGTGACTTCACGATGTATGTGTTTGACGTCTGTCTTGTACCTAATTTAAATTCCCGAAATTTTCCTATCCCTATCTATAACCACGCGAGTTTTGTTTTCTAGGACGAAGATATCTTTAAACCGGCGTTGTTCGAACTTAGCTCGAGCGTAGTCCAGAATGTGTCAACTGACGTTGGTGTTTACACGAGTTGTGCAAGTTTCAGTACGGAATTGAACAGGGAATTCGCGCTCGACGTGTGTGCGCAGAGCACGCACTTCACGTCGTGTGGTGTGACAGTCAAGTACACCACGACTGTTCGTAAAGACTGTCGAACCTCCAACCATTTCGTTCCCCGCCTCACCGCCGGCAAGTTTCCCGACCTACTTTTCTACTACAAGGAATTATTTAAAGGGGCCGCGATAGCTGAGCGGTTAGCCTGCTCGCCTTCCACTAAGGTCGGGTCACTCCCGGATTTTCGCATGTGGGAATCGTGCCGGACGATGCCACTGATTCTCGGAGATCTCTCGTTTCCCTCGCCCTTTCATTCCATCGCTGCTCCATACTCACCTCAATCATCTACATCGGCTCTCAAGACCTCTCTTCACTCACGTCACACATTTGAATGCGGGCGAAACTTAACCTAAGTTATTATTTACGAGGTTAAAGGTGGGTTTACGTTTAAAGACTGAAGAATTAAGAATTGTACGTAATGACTCGATAAGCACAAGGTAAATGAACAATAAGAAGATTTGCAGTTTATGATTGAATTGTAAACTGTTAAGTCTAGCTTATCAAAATAGCAAGAGACGTAAGCAACCGAAATAACCTGGAAAAATTGACAATTTACATATATTTACCTAATTATTTGTGGTTACTGCTTGTATAAAGTCGTTTCAAAAAAACTCGTGAAATCTTACAGAAAGGGCAACCGATGCCAACATCAGGTTTTTACTTCCATAAATTTGAAAAGGTTAATTAAAGCTAATTCCACGAAAGAAAACATGACAATGGACTATTCTTTAAATTAGGATACTGTCTCTCGATTAAAATAATTACTTTAATACGATTTTACAATACGACATAACCTAAATACAAGTTGTAAATACAGTTTCCCGCCAACAACAACCGTCGCTTAGCTCTGATTGGCTACTTCGTTTTGACTTGTACTTAAGATACAAAATATAAAGATCTCTTAAGTCACGCCAAGAACGGTCAAGACCCGCACACGACAGTCATAAACTAATACCCTTGAACACATTGATTCATATCATAAGCACACGGCACACTTTATTCTGTGAAGTCAATCGTAAACCCACCCTTATCCCTTGTGTACTAACTTCCACTACGGACATGCAGAGAACAATCGCTCTGGGGTCGGGTCTCGTGGTTCATTGGCTACTGCACGCCTCCAAGGAGTCTTGAGTGCAGTCATACGGAGAAGATCTGCACCAATTAAGGCTACCTGTGAACCAAAATTCATTCTTTTAAAACAAAGGCACCACAGTGCCTTCCTTAATGTGTACGTAATGGCTAACAATTTTAGTTACGAAGGACATGGCACTGTGCAATGGTTATTCTAGCCTTCATTTGAACTGTTAGGTGTTACAGAGTTATTAAAGGCTGTTCACGATAAAGGGAGCTCTTAAGAAATGAACCTTGGAAAAGTCACTGCCCCTGCATGCATATATTTTAATGGGCGCATTGAGTGACATTTGCGCAGTAAAGTTGGTAATGATAGATGGAAAATAGTTCCATATCTTAACGTCAACTAAAACGTGTTAGGTAACCCTGTGTTAACTTAAATTATTTATTTCACTTTATGTTTTTTTTTTTTTTATGCATCCAAGTGTAAAAATGAGCAGATATGTAGAGTATTTACTTTCTGAATAATTTCACAGTTTCATTTGACCGACACATGAATAAAGTGATGAGGCCCATGGCAATATTAATTTTACATAAGGCGGAAGAATACACAATTTGTATACAAGTAGATCTTAAGCAGGGCTATCAAAAGTGTTCATTTTAGCGCGAACAGCATATATAAATGAGTGGCTTGTGTGTTCCAGGCAGGACAACGTTGAGCTCAATATGCGCCGCACAATTGGACGTGGTCCATGCCATGTCTGGAGGCTGTTAAACCTTATCCATTCACCGTTACTTACAACTTTTGTAACGGCTATTTCTTCGCCTTAAGCAAATAAAGCTTAACGAATTTATAGGCCGTTCGTGGTAAAGTGAGCTTTCTGAACGCCCTGCTTAAGATCTACTTGTATGCGCTTTGTGTATTATTCCGTCTTATGTAAAATAGCACTGCCATTGGCCTTGTCGCTATATTCGTGCATAGGTCAAGTGAAACTATAATAAATTATAAAAGTAAATATTTTACAAATCTACTAATTCTTAATCTTAGGTGCATTACAAAAGCTACATAAATCCTTCAAGTTATCAAGAATGTTTACCTAACACTTTTAATTCGGCGTTAAAATTTGAAACTATTTTTCACCCACCGTTACCAACTTACTGGACGCATGCCACTCAATGTGCCCGTTGAAATATATGCAAGTTGGAGCAGTGGCTTTTTTCTAAGGTTGATTTCAAAAATGCTCAATTTATCGTGAACTGCCTATAGACAATGAATGATACCAAAGGGAAAACAAACTGTTTTTGCGCGCACTCACTTGAGTTATATTTAGCATGATAGCCATTCCTTCACTTTCCAATATATACATTGCTATGTGGCCAATAATTATAGTGTATACATTCCACCACTCCCAAAAGTTAACGTCTGAAGCTGCCATAAAATATAGTTATTAGTGGTTAATACCTATTGGGAGGACCTTAAAAAGTGCTCACTTTACCGTGTATAGCCTATAGCACACTTCATGTGCACTTATTTTGTCCGCTGAACAGCGCGCTATGATCTGGGACTTGCCGTGGTTCAAACACCTTTAGTTTTTTTTTTTTTATCGCCGGCATTTGGATTTTTTTTTTTCGAAGGCTGGAAAATAATTAAGAATATTAAGTATTATTTTCGCGTATTTTAACCACACTGTAAACATTCTTTTTTTCAGTCAACTTCTGAAACTGTAATGGAAGTTACTCAACTATAGCCTACATAGTATCGGACTATACATAGTACGGGCTGCACATACTGTATAGAAATGCTAACCAAATCTATTCGCAAAATGTCCACACTTTTTAATTAAACCTCTGAAAAATCACCTCTTCGGTGGGTTTTTTCGTTATGTCCTAAAATGTCATTTATCACACGCCTTTTACAATTGTCTTAAAAAAAAATTTTTCTCTTAAATTAGACTTTTTCCTATATTTTGTCTACAAATTATATTTTATTTATAATTAATACGGGTGAAAACAAATAGAAAATATATGTATTGATAATGCCTAGTAAGAAACAGCTCTCATGTTATAATATATATTACTGAGAGCGCAGCACGAATGAGAAGCGTTGTTTGTGCCTTTGGTGCAAATCTCTAACGTGAGTTAAACTTTTTTTACGTGAGAATAGCGTGAAAGTAAAACTTAAGCAGCACTTCAGAAAAGTTTGAGAAGGAGTTGTGAACTGATTCAGACATTAGGGAACACACGTGACTTTCCCATGTCAACAAACTGTAACACTTCCCTTCCTCCCATCTCTTAAATAACTTTGGTATCCAAATTTTCTATACTCGATCCAACATCAACACTGTTCTACTCCTTTAGTTGGTAAGGGGTGTCACGGGGGGTGCTCGCGATGGCGACTAAATACGGATCATTTATAAAAATATATATTTAATACAACAAACCCTATGGATGAGAACACAATACATTTACGTTACACAACTATGGGAATACAATTACGTTTACTGAACAGTGAGAATACAATTACGTTATTAAATATACTGAAACCGTAGTTATACAAGGTTCACAATATAAACGCAGCTATTCCCTAACCTTGCCGTAATTATTATTACAAGGGAGAAGGGACGATGACTCGTTACCAGAATGGCTCCCTACCGCAAACGCGTTTATGCTCACCCTTCTCTGTAGATCTGGTTGGCCTCAGATCTCCTCTAGGCCTAGGGTCGTCTATTGCCTTCGTCTTCAGCCTACGATCTCACTCACAAGTATACTGCTTTGTTTCAAGGTGTATGGGGGGGGGGGGATTGGGCCAAGTTTGTAAAACAACTGCGCCCGGCCACCAGCTATACCCCGCACGACCTTAGGCGGTGTAGCGATGCCAGGCTATCGCTACAAAATGTGGGAATCGTGTCAGTGGTCGTCGTGTGCTCGTGTGCGGTGAGATGGTAAATATGCAAAAAAACTTCTTGAGAGTCTGCATGTAAAGGCCCGGGTGAATTTTGCAGATTTATTGGATGGCAGGTTAGACTTGAAGCACGTATACTTTAGGGGGCCGCCTACCTGACGCGACAGGAGCGAGCGAACGCTAAGGGCGACACTGACACGCACAAGTGCCGCATTGCCACTATGCGTGAAGCACTAAACTAGCGCTCAAGCTTTTTGTCGAACCGATTTTTCTATGGGACTTCAAGCGGTGACCCTATTATTTTACTGCTAGAAAGCCTGATCCAATGCTCAATTATCTGAGTTTCATGTAGATCCAATTCCCTTTTTCCAGCTCACATGTTGGCAGCCAGTACGGCGGCGACCATTTTGTTAGCCAGTATTCTGGTGTCGGTTTCCCTCATTGCCTCAAAAACTATCAAAATCGCTATAATTTCCCACGAAAATCATCCGAATGTCGCACTTTTGATAGGAAGGAAAACTATAATACCATCGGTTGCGACCAGAGAAAACCGACCGGAATGCAAGTGCAGTGGTGAAATCCCACATCCTTCTCCTCCTCATTGGGTCAAGACGTCGAATTGTGGCGTCATCTTTTCAATTTCCGCACGATTCAGCCGCATTGAGCTAACAGCCCGCCAGATTGTTCAAGGCGCCCGCCAAAATGGCCGCCGCCGGCGTACTGGCTATGCGACATTCCAACGATTTTTGGGGACATTTTAGCGGTTTTGGTCGTTTTTTAGCTAATGGGAGAAACCGGCGCAATAATACTGGTTAACAAAATGGCCGCCGTCGTACTGGATACCAACATGGCCGCCGGAAGAATAGACTATTTAAGGGGAATTTTCCCGTTTTTAGACCAAAAAGGGAGATTTTTCTCGAGTGATGAGATCCAAGTTGGCTCCCTCGCCTCCCTCAGTTCCTGCCAGGACACCAGTTGTATCAAAACTCACTTTTATATACTACTAATACACTTATTTTCTCTCCGTTTTTATTCACATTGCATATTATAATTTATAGATAGAGTATAAACAAGTTTTATTTAACAAGAAATAAGATACTATTGCTTTATCAGAAATAAGAAAACGCTTGTAACACTTGGTATATTTAGGAGAAAACTAGACGTCATAAATGGTGTGATTATTCAAAGGTTTGATTTAAAAAGTGTTAAAATAACCGCGAATCAACTATACGAAAATTTCGTGCTACTGAAGTCAGTGTGTTTTCTTTTATACACACAACAGCACAAATGTGCGTATTGTCAACACATTCATTAACTGTCATAAATAAAAATTCCTTGGTTTCACTTGGTAGACGCGTGTTTAATTGAGACAGTCGACGACTGTGTAAATGTTAAGCACTACGTACCACATAATTATCTAGAGCAGCTTCACAGTGAAAGGCGACGTCAGAGGCGATTCCGGAAGTCCGTTAGGAAGAGCGCGAGGGGTGTTGGCCTATGTAAAGAATAATGGAAAACATCGTACTTCTCGCGCACGTGCCTTCATATTTTCAAAGTCATCCATTGTTGTTAACGAGAGTACTTTTCACTGTTAACACTCCGTTGATTTACTGATATATCATGTATACTTTGATTTTTTATATCTAATTTATCCTAGCAGTGGTGAACGTATTAGAGGAGTCAACATTTCCCGATCAGGTAGTAGGAATAATTCGACGCTGTGTTCTCCTCCTACTACGAGAGACAGTAGCCGATAGCAGCGATTTTTGTAGAGGTTGGTGTACAATTAAATGCTGAAGAATTATGATTTGTACTTTGACTCGATACGTGCACATAAGATAAGCGGATATAGCTTGGAAAAGTGGACATTCGTGAACATTATTTTACATATATTTAATTAATTATCGTTACTGCTTGTTTCACCGTTTTGAAAAACTCGCGATATCTTATAAAATTGGACACCGATGGCGGCATTGGGCAGTTGGGACAATATATCTGAAAAACGTTAAATTAAAGCGAATTTAATATCCTCTTCCAAGTACTAAAACATGAGAAACAGTTATTTAAAAACACGAAAATATTGTCAGCCGGTTTAATGATCCATTGGGTACTATCCGCGATATAGCATAACCTAAACTCAAGATGTAAATACAGTTTCCCGCCTAGAAATGTAACTGTTCTCTGATTGGATACTTCACCTTGACATCTTTAGTCAAGCCAAGAACGCACACGACCCGCACACTGCAGCAATAAACCAATACACTTGAAAATGAGTCATATTCTAAGTACACGGTCTACTGTTGGGGACACGATGGCTAAGCGGTTAGCCGGGTCATTCCCGGATTTTCACATGTGAAAATAGTACTGGACGATGACGCTGGCCGGCGTGTTTTCTCATGGGATCTCCTGTTTCACCCGCTCTTTCATTCCGACGCTACTCCATACCTCAATCACCCTCATCGGCTCTCGAAACCTCGCTGCCCATATCTCTTCACTCTTCAGGTCGTGGTTTGCTTTTGCTGTTAAGTCAGTTGTATACCATGGCCGTGCGTCGTAAACCCGCCTTAACTGTCGCCCACGCTCGAGGTATGTAACGCGTAGTATGCATACAGAATGAAAAAGAAAAGTAGATCATAGTAAGGTGTTTGAAAAGTGGTAAGTTAAGAGGACTAAGCTGAGCGTCCAAGGTCAAGAAGCTAGGGAGCGATACGGTCGACACTAGCGCGAACGCCTAGTGTCTCATCGCTCCTACGCGCAAGGCTTGCAGTGTTTCTATCCTGTCGCTTTACTGTGTAAACTAGACCTGTAACTGTGGGGGGTTTTATTACACGCGATGAAGGTATACAGGGCGTTTATTCTAAGTTTGTCGAAACGGAGCTCCCGATCGTGAAATAACGATTTACGTCATAGTTCCGGGTTTTGTATTCTACGTTAAAGATGACTTCTTGATTCTCGTGAGAAGACGATAGAGAGTACTCAACAGCTATATGTTGTCGAAAGCCGCGTCCCAATCGGGAAGTGGAAATTCAACATGGCGGGTGAGAAGCGTGGTGGCCGTATTTATTGCATATCTTATGGTTTCGTACTTCTTAAACGTAATACGTAACGTACAGAAGGTTACAATATATGTGGAACATTATTATATGCATCTAATTGTATCCACACATGTTCGGGAGTCTGAAGTTTTATTTCTGTATCGTGATTTAATTATGTAGTGTAGCAATGGCAGAGAGGTTATGTGTTTATACGAGCATCGTGTTGGTGTTATCGGAATAATGGATCGGTTGTTAATTATTTGTGTATTTGCTTTCTTTAATCATTGTTGGTCGTAGTGCATTTTCTTGAGTGAAGTGTGTAATAGTAATCGGCGCGTGTATACCGCTTCGTAAAACTGCTAGTTCTTTTTCTTAAACGCCGTCTGCAATGAATTGAATATAATTTACGTAGTTAAGTTAGTTATTTTCAGGAAACTCTCCTTAAACTAAAGAACGCCAGAAGGATGGAGGAACTGGGTCTGCGGGATAGCAGACCCAAAAAGGCGTGGGCCCAAGGTCATAATTTATGATGTGCCAAGAGAATACGACGGACCTGAATTCATGGAGACTTTACGCCTCCAGAATTTCAGGGCCGCTCAGATTTCTGATGAGGAGGTGCGGAAAAATGCTACAGTGCGTTTCCGCACCGGACCCAGAGACAAGGATGTTGTCAATCTAGTCCTTGAGGTAACTCCGCCCCTGAGAAAGTTGCTCGTTGACTGTGGAACCCTATTTATAGGGTTCCAGCGCTGCAAAGTTAGAGACTATGTGATGCCGACCTGGTGCTACAAGTGCTAGGGGTGCAGCCACATAAAGGAACGTTGCAAAAGCGAGCTAGTCTAACCCACTGTTCAGAGAAATAGCATAAATTCTCTGAAGGCAAAAGTGAAGGATACTAAGCTCAGATGCGCAAACTGTCTCAAAGACAAGCGCCGAGACTGTTTTCACCCTTTGGTACTTCCGATTGTCCGGTCCATCAAAGAATGATGGCGCTGGAGTTTAACAGGACCCAGTATGACTAGTAGTCTTGCGCCGCTATGGCTAGGGCAGATAAACCTGCAAAGAGCTGCAGTTCCAACCATGGAACTGCATAAAGTTGCGATGTAGCAAAAACTTAATTTGGTACTGATGCAGGAGCCATACCTGCTCAGAGGGAAAGTGCCAACTCTTCTAGGCCGGTTCGCTCTCTTTGGGGAAAATCCACTGGCGGCAATCTGGGTATGTAACCCTGAGATAAATTACATTCCACTAGAGGCTCTCTCGAACACGCATCGTGCGTGTGTGCGTTTGGAGATCGGGGGAGGAAGCATGACTATAGTCTCGTCGTACTTTCAACCTCAGGACCCAATCGACCAACGCTTAAGTTAGTGGGAGAACATACTGACGAGAGCCAATGACACAAAAGTCATACTTGGTGCGGAAATCAACGCCAAGTCGGGATTGTGGAATTCCCCGAGGACAGACGGCCGCGGAGAGAAGGTAATAAGATACCTAATGGAGAAATACCTGCAGGTGATCAACAGACCGGGACATATGGCCACCTATGTGTCCCCTGCCCATGATACGGACTCATATCTAGACGTTACTGTGGCAACGGCATGTGCTTCTGGCTGTATTGGGGACTGGAGAGTTTCAGATGAGTTCGAGTCTGATCACAAGATGATCCTATTTACCATCCAGGTGAATGGAATCTGCCAAACCAGAGTAGAGTGTCCCCGTTACGTTACTACCAAAGCGGACTGGCCTCTGTTTGACAGAGTGTAGTTGAGGTGCCTAAATGAGTACAGAGCTGAAAAACCGCTTCTGTCTGTGGATCAACGGGCTGAAAAGATGGGGGAAATGGTGATGGCCGCCTGTGATTGGGCCATACCCAAAACCCAAAGGAAGGTTCCTCATCATCCTTGGTGGGATGATGAGTTAGAGACCAACCGGAAACAAGTTAAGTCCTTGCGTAAGCGATTTAAGCAAACGTATTGCCCAGACCAGAGACAGCAAGCGGTCCAACAGTACAATGTTGCCAGAGTGCAGTACCGGAGAGTACTAAGGAAGAAAAGACAAACAGCTTGGAGAGAGCTTGTAACGGATAGGGGAAACCAAAATCCCTGGGGACTGGTTTATCGGATGGTAACGGGAAAGATCAGAAGCTCAGAGGTGCTTCCTGCCCTTGAGTCAGATGATCGTCTCTTGCAGACATCAGAAGATATCACACGGCATTTGCTTGCAAAGCTCTTGCCAGATGATAATGCGGTGGGGGAAACCGAGTATCACGAGAAGATCACGGCAGCACAGCTAAGCCCTATAATGACAGAGAACACCGCACCATTCTCTCTCAAAGATCTTGATACGATAGTCAAGAAGACGAAGCTAAGGAAAGCCCCTGGATTGGACGGGATGACTGGGGAAATGCTCCACCGTGCATACCCTCGGATACGCCATGACATGTTGGACCTGTTAAACGATTGCCTCTCTGAAGGAAGATTCCCCTTAGGGTGGAGGAAGGGTCTCCTGATTGTAGTCTACAAGGGAGCTGGGAAGAATCCGAGAAAGGCAAACTCGTATAGGCCAATAACACTTCTCCCAGTAATGGGGAAGACATTGGAGCACCTCGTAAACCAGAGGCTGATGGTATTCCATCCTCGCCAATACGGGTTCATGAAGGGCAAGAGTACTGAGATGGCAATCTTGGACATGGTCGATCAGGTGAAAAACCTACGACCACACATATGTTATGGCTATATCCCTGGATATCTCGGGGGCTTTTGACAATGTGTGGTGGCCGCAGATTCTGTGGCAACTACGCTTGTTGGAGTGCCCCAAGAACATGTACGAAATGATACAGGGCTTCTTGACTGATCGTAAATGCGCCATGGAAATGGGAACACATAGAGAGGAAAAGGTGCTGACCAAGAGCTGTCCGCAAGGCTCAGTCCTTGGTCCGATCCTATGGAATGTGATCTTTGAGGGTCTGCTCTGGCTGGAATTCCTGCAAGGCTGCGAGGTCTATGGCTATGCAGACGACGGTTTGCTCCTTGTCCCTGGGTCACGCAAAGAACTTGAGGAGAAAACAGACCAAGCATTGAAAATGGTTGAAGGATGGGCTGAGGTTCAAAATGGACCTCTTAGTAGAAAAGATCAATGCAATTCTGCTTAAGGGAAACCTCAAGTGGAATCCTGTGATCAGGTTCAGGGGCAGAGTGATCAGGATGGTCACTGAGATAAAATATCTCTGTGTCATCCCGGAAAGTCGTTTGGCATTCAATGTCCACGTTCGCTATGCGGTGAACAAAGCCATGACGATGTTTCATCGGCTCAGGGCAGTGGCATTAGCGAACTGGGGGTTAGGCTATCGGACGTTGAAACTAATGTATAAGTCCGTGTTCCTACCCATCCTCGCGTACACGTGTGAGGTGTGGTACCCGGAGGCGGAGAGAGTACATGGAAAAAGAGTAATAAATAGTGCCCAAAGAGCAGCACTATTGGGGATAACCAAGACCTATAGGACAACATCAAGCGATGCTTTCCAACTGATAGTTGGGGAGATCCCTCTGGATCTGCTAGTGGCACAGATGGGTGAAATTTCTCGTAGGAGAAGACGGGGAGTAATACCCCTGGCTGACCTGAGAGAAATAAAGGAAGCCACACTAACAGCATGGCAGACCAGATGGGACCTTAGCAATAAGGATCGCAAAATGCACGGTCTGTTCCCTTGTGTTCGGGAGAGACTGCGATTGGAGAGGTGGCTTGAAGTGGGTCACTACTCCATCCAGTATTTGACTGGACACGGTAACTTCCATGCGAAGCTGTCCTCACTGGGCCTGGTGGAAGACCCCATGTGCGTGGTGTGTGGGGTGGAAGACACCTCTACCCACACACTGTGCCCCAAAGTCGAAGACCTGACGAATGAATTCGAGGGGATCCATGCACCTCTCCGTCACGGGGACATGCTCCGGGACAGGAACACAATAAGGACGGTGTTACAACACCTTACCAAAGTTGGTAAAAGAAGAGAGGAGTTCGACGTCTGGTGGTCTGGCCCTCGGCTGAGCAGGGACCTGAACATGTCGGAGGTACAGGATAATGAGGATGAGATTGGGATAGGTGCTGTGAACCAAAATGAGTGAACACATCTTCCCAGTTGTCATTTTGGATGAAGGGGGTGGCTCTTGTAACCCCCTCCCCCATTAGGAATAACACCCGCAATGGTCCATGGGAGCACTCCCCGAGCACCTCCCTCCAGGAATGAAGGAAAAAGGGAACTAGAGCTGCCCAGGTCTATGTCTATAACGAGAGTTATAGACATAGAACCTTACAAGACAAGTGGCCATGGTCTTGAAGACCAAACAACACCTGGATGGCCCGTGTACCTGCAATCCTGTGGTGTTCGTGCGGGAGGGCTTTGTTCGTGTTACTAGTAGCATGAGCAAGCTCAAACGCGACAACAGACGACGTACAGTCTGTGCTATGACCCGAGCCAGGGAGGTATGGTCGACGGGAGTACCCGTGGTGGAGGTACGGACCGATCAACCACGGGAAACCGAGGTTGAGAGGGAAGTCTTCCTCCATTAGGTCCTCACCAGGAAATCTGAGGCAACACCTGAGGAAGCGAAAACCGTTGAAATCGACGGGCCGGATGAGAAAAACATGGTTGATGTCGCAGTACAGGCGTGGCCTGCACAAGCCGACCCGGACGACCCACAGTGGTTGTACAATGAGCTCATCAGGGGAGCAATGTTAGCTAAACTGGAGGACCCAGCTACGTTGACATCTGCTCTGGCCCTTGTGATAAGAAATATGGAGGGAGGGGTCCTGCTCCCAAGAATGGAAACAATAGACAGGCTTGTCGTCGCCCAGACAGGCCTGCCCACCAAACCTTCAGAGTTAATCACTCTGCTGAATGAATGCTATTGGCGTAGAGGCGAAAGATTCAACGAATCTGACGTCCTTCAGGATGCCATCCGTACATACGGAAGGCGTACTTTCGACTACAGTAAGCCCTTCGATGGGTACACTGTGGTCCGGTACTAGTCCTCCAATCCCGGATGGCACTCTACCAACAGCTTTGGTAACGCCACACAGAATGTGACATGCCCCTCCTTCGCGAGGGGCCTGGTCGGTTGGGGGGAGGAGAAAAGGTCTGGGAGTTAAAAGATTCGTGGCCTTGGATGTAGCAAATTTGGAAAAGTAGAAAAGGAACTCTTCCCCATTGAGCCTCCAGCCACCTGGCCAGTCAAAAATACCGTCGAAGACAACCCGATAAAAACCCTGATGTCATTTGAGCAAAGCTCATGCATCTTTTCACGAATTGACAAAGGTGATTGTACCTGTATGTAGTATGCAGTTGGATAACAAGCAAAGCGAATGAGCGCAGCGTTTGTTATGTATGAGTGTATGTGTGCGTGAGTGCCGTATCGAGCAGTAGTTTTGGGTGTAGACACAAACTCTTTGCGCCCGGGGGCGAGGTGGTGGGGAATGTTTCTGGTTACCGGACATCCCCCAAAACTAAGTCCTGCACAGCCCGAGCGCACTGAGCCGAGATGGCAGTTATGGGAATACCATCGTGTTTAAATTCAATCGAGAAAGGATATGCGCAGTCACGGAAGGTAGTTCGTTTGTTTGAATGAGTAGATTAGTGTAGTTTTCATTTTTCAATTTTCGGACAGCATGGCGGTGTCAAAATTGCAAAGTTCCCGGTGATACATGAGATCAAAAGAGCCGATTTTAGCTTTTGTTTGTGGGGGCTAAAGTAGTCTGGATAGAAAGTAGAGCTCCAGGTATGACCTTTTAATAGGTATCGGCCACCTGGAGGGGAGGTTTGGAGAGGTCAGCGCCGGTTCCACCGGGAACTTTGTTAATTTTCAGGAAACGAGCACATTGTTGATTTTACTTAATAATTCTGCAAATAATTAATTTAATGCTAGCAACGAACAAATGTGACTAGTGAAGTACATATGCGAGGATTAATCTATAAAAACACGTATTCAAGAGGTTACGGTGTTAACAAACAGTAAGTTTGCGTTTTTTTTTTTTTTGTAAATAATGTATTTTTAAAACACTACTATAATTATTGCAAGGCACGTTGCCTTAAAAAAACCGCACTTTCCACACTTTTGTAGTGCGTGAATAATATTTATTTGTCTATCGTAAATGCAACGAGTGTAAGGTTAACTTTGGATAGTGTGTGCATGTATACTGCTACATGTGTAGGAATACGAACAGCGACATAATATGTATCGTGTTTTGTTTTTCATTAAATTTACAATAATGTAAATGTTATTTCCATACGAGCAAAATTTACCACTGCTCCATCGAAACAATATGCGACTCAAAATGCCACACACTCGTAAGCACATCAAAATAATGTCGTCTCACGAAATACGTTACGTGATGAACTAAATCTCCCCCCCCCCCCCCCCGTCAACATACCTACGTGCAGTAATAAAACTAATTAAATTGGCAGCTTCTATCATTTTATGAATAACTATATAGACTACAGTCTTTGTGTACGAAGCACGTCACTTCACTAGTAATGGGAATTCCTGCATTCCTACAACAAATCAATTACATACTGTTTAATGTAAGATTTTTTGTTTAGGCCTAACGTAGTTTTCTAAGCAAACTTTACAGTTGTATTTATTAAAACGACATTTTACGTATCGCCTTCTATACGTTTCGTTACATACATCACAGTGAACGATATTTAAAAGGACTGTTAGAGGGAAGAGGAAATACTATGTAACGAATTCTCATCATTTAACAGTCGTTTTTATACTTGAAACAGTGTGTTCCTTTAAAACGAGTAATATTTTCATTATTACTCGTTTGCAGGTCAAGAGACCTGCAAAATTCGCGTTATTATTTCAGGGTATTTTAAACTTAAAACACGTGTTCATCTGCAATACGTTTGTTATTGGACTATTCTTTATTTGACACGCCCCGTGTACCTCTGCACCAATAAATGAACACTTCACGATCGTGTGGTCCAGTGACGTACAGTACACTCAGAAAAGGTAGTGACTTGACATCTTGGCAGCAGCCAATAAAGAAACGACGCCAGCTACAGTATATACAGTACTGTAAGTTTTAACTTGATGCCGAAAAACAACGTGAATTTTGCAGGTCCCTACAAATGAATAACTTACTTTAATCATACATTATTGCAGGCACAGCGTGTGTTTGCATTCGTCACGTTGGCTGCCTGAACACCAGCAGGGAGGGGAAGCGAGTTGTGGTGGGGTGGTCTGTAATACCCGAGGATTGCCGAGGTAGGGAGGTCTCAAACCGATGGTGTGCTTAGAATAGCTATTTGGGCACATTTTGCCCTCGATCGTTTCAAACAGCTTGTCTCGATCGGTAGGAAGCTGATTGTCGAGATCGACATCGAGATCTGCCGATAGATTTCCCCAGAAACTTAGAATAAACGCCCAGATCAAACTACCTGCGTATAATCGTACTTTTCTCTTGCCGCGTAAAGAAACTTCATAGGCAAGCTTTAAAAATGCGATATTTGACCACTTTCACGGTTGTTTTCCTCCATCAATACACTTAATATGATAAAAGTAAAAAAAAAAAAATATAGCGACATAGACTTTTTTCCCCTCCTTTATGGCAAAACAACGATCTCACAGAAAACGTTTCAGTACATAGGACCAGTAAGAGCAGCTTATCCCTTTCAGACCCACTTTAATGTACGGTTTCAGGTGTTGCAAACAATAAATCTTATGATTGGCGCTGTACTTAGGACGGCACGACAATGAGCTGTAGGCTATGAGTTCGACTACACTTATGTGAACCAATTATGACCTAGACCATTGAGACTGTGAATCTTTTACCCACAAGTAAGATCATTGGTCATTGAGCTTTGTAGTGTGCAGTACAGGTAAAAAATTACCTACACGTGCGTAATGTACACATCTGTGTACACTGGGTCTGAATAGGTTATGGTAAATATGAGTGTGGGGAGTTGCTTTCGGGAGTAGTGAATGTGCTGGAGCTCACAGACCTCGGTATTATTGATTGAAGGAATGCTCCTAGCGCTGCGCCGCTTCAACACTAGCAACTCGAGTACGGAATACAAATCCTTGCCGAAAATACCCGTCGTATACCTTCTACGCTCATGGCAACAAATTGCATATTTAACACTTTCATTCCCACTGTCGACAATTGTCTGCGTGTTGCACTGGAAGGTTATACTTGATCGTTTCTGTACAATGCGCAACGATCTTCCCTGCTGGTCACTGGTTCCTAAACCGTGCCACTGCTGCACGTAGTGACTGGATCACGTCACTGATTACCGTTTAAGTACAGCACGCATACAAATATTTCTTTTTGGTAACATTATAAACCATAAATTATTGTGGGAATGAAGGAGTTAAACTTTCTATTTACTTTCCGCGTACAAAAGCATGCGCAATGGTGTGTGTGTGTGTGGGGGGGGGGGTACTGTTTACCCGTTGCATTATGCCATTACGAAAATTAAGAATATTGCCACTTTCATATTTTCACAAGACAGTCTGCGTGTTTGACAACGACCACCCAATTAAAAATACGTTTAATGTAATGTAGACTTATTAGTGCTTAGATATACAGTATTATTACTTTGTATTTTTAATCTCGTACAAGTTGATCATTTTGTGGTCTGCACCACCCATTACCTAACCCTGCGCATTGCGTTACTGCGTAAATATACAGTCTGTTCACGGTAAAGTGAGCACTTTTAAGGCCCTAGTTACTCTTTCCTATCAGCCTTTTTTTTTTATTTTATCCTTCTAACACTTTTTAAAATAAATATTGCCATGTAGATATTAATGACTCTAGGCACTATATATTTGACCGGACTCGAAAGTTAACAGCTAAGGCCACAATAAAATATGTTTATTGACTATTATTATAAATGAGGCTTTCAAAAGTGTTCAATTTACTGTGAATACCGTATAGGCTATTGTAGAAATATGAGTTTGATATAATATTTTCGTTTTGATGGTTATAGCACAGTATTGTCTATGTGGCCTTCAGAAGTATTCTTTCATACCATATGTATTTTCATGAAAATTTGCATGAAACTGTTTATAAAATAGTGTTGCATCTTTATGATCACGGTTCTCGTTCTCTCAAATGCGATGATTGTGGTATGAAATAAACTGTGAATAAATGACGCAATCAACCATTTTACCCAAAAAAAACGTAGGTCAGCATTATAAAAAACGAATGACGTCAAGCGCCTTTGTTGGCCAATATAAAGTAACCAGGGGACGGGCCCGCGATCTAGCCACTGTCGCGTCGGTAAAGCTGGTAATCTCTGGAACTCCGGCACTTGCTTGCTCGCACATCCCGTCACGTAGTTCCAAAAAATGGTACATTTAATAATTGTGGGCGGACTTAAGACCTTAGACGTAAGACTTAAGTCTTGATGGGTAGACGGTGTAGCTTTGAAGGGCCTAACTTACCACTTACCATTGGCGGAGAGTTTGGTAGTTTGGAGTATAGAAAGACAATCCTTCCCCTAAATCCCATGAAAATTAGTCGAAAAATGCGCCTTCCATAAACCTTAATTTTGGGAAAAAACACCTTCCCCCGGAATTGGGGAAGGGTTCGGCAACCAGAACTCGCCCCCTTCCCCATTGGGGCACTATTGATGCCCCCTACCCCCTCCCCCATCAATTTGGGCGTAAAGTGTATGACTCCGAATGGTATACACGAACCTTAAGCCTGGGGCACAATAACCCCCCCCCCCCCCCCCTTTCGGAAATATTAAGAAGAGGGGTGTCGGCAACCATATCTTCCACCTCTCCGCCGGGGCACTATCGTTCACCCCTAGAACCCCCCACCCCAGTTTGGGCGTAAAGGTTTGACGCTGCAAACTTTCGTTCTTGATTAATAGTATAGAAGAAATTCAAACCTCAACCAAATTTCAAGTAAATCGGTAAAAAAAAATGCGCCTTCCAAAGCCAGGAGGCATAAACCCCAAAAAGTGGGGAAGGGGTAAAAACGATATCTGTAGGGGCAGGACAAATAAATACAACGCTCAATCAAATTTCAAGAAAATCGGTCGAAAAAATCGATTTCCTGGGCCTGAGGACATACATCCCTAAAAAAGCGTGCGCAGGGGGGAGGGGGTAAAAATCCATAGCTGGACCCTTTCCCCCAGAGGCACTATCGTTCCTCCTTAGCTCGCCCCCCTCCACCTTCCACTCCTCCCACCAATCTCCGTTTATGGCGTAAAGCGATTGACGCGGCAAACTTTCGTTCTTGTATATGTACCTTTGTTAGTTAACTCTTGTGTTCTAACGTTGTAGAACCTACTTCGCCAAACAAATGAATAAGATAAAGTTCTCTAGTTATATAGGTTAGTTGCAGTTGTAGGTTTGTATGCGTGTTGATGTGTGTGAACATCGTGCTGGGAACAACACAGCGGGCGTCAGGCTGTGTTGGCCGGAGCCGAGTTGTCCGCCTGCTTTCTACTCGTTCGCTACTTCCCATGCCTCCAGAGGCCGACTTGTCGTGGTTAGACTACCTGCCTCCCACCTCCGGGGTCCCACCCGTGCCGGACGATGCCGCTGGTCGCCGGATTTCCTCGGGGTTCTCCCGTTTCCTCCTTCCTTGCACACTGATAATCTTGGCATTGAGTCTGACAGTCATAGAGAACCTTCCTCCGCGTTGATTACTTACCGTTAGTGGGGGTCTCTTTCTGACAGGGTGGCTGGCTGACTTATGCCCCGTTCCACCATCGTGGTTCGTAACTCGATCCGAGATCGGATCTAAGATTGACACAAAACTGTTGCACCATTCAAGTTCAGAGCTGGACCTCACATCGAGATGAAGTTCATTTCGAACCGCCGAAATTGGCGGTTCGAAATCTCTATCCGAGATCAGCAGCCATCGTCGACAAATGTAGTTTGAAAATATGCCAACAGATAGAACTATGTCCAATTGTTTTCGTGGGAAATTAAAACAACATTATACGCACTTGAATAATATTCAGTAAAATTCGTACAACAATAATTCACTTAAAACAGATAAAACATCGCACATCTAGTTCTATCTATAGTGAAAAATACACCTACTTCCATGACATCATATATTACGAACCAATAGCAAAATTTGTCTCATAGTTAATTTCGATCTCTCACTTTGGAACCAAGATCGACGAATCGGAGATCCTGAATCATGAAATTTCGTTGGTGCAACACTTTTACGTTGGAATCAAGATCAAACTGGATCCTGGTTCGGAACTAGGATCATTCGATCTCGGGTTGGGGAAGATGTTGGTGCAACCGAGCATTAGTGACACTAATGTTTTCCGCTATTATTCATATTTTATTTTATTTCGTATAGGTTGTTTCAAATGTTCAGTGGTTATATAGGCACCACTGAATATCTGAAACATCCAGCTTAAGTAGTGGGGTATTTAAACACTATTTTATGTTTCACAAAGTGTCCCTCGCTCCCGTTATTTGTGTAGTACAGTTGACGTGTCTTACATTTTACGTGTAGTACACTTGACGTGACTTACATTTTACGTGTAGTACACTTAATCGAAATGGTTCAATGTCGCGTTTAAACACAAATTTGAATTACTTAATGTATTTAATGTAACTGACTACATTCATACTGAATGTCTTACATGATCTGTTCAAAATGTGCACCATTTGACCTTAAGCAGGCTGCGATATGTGATTAGTGGCGTCAGTTATCGCCTGTAGCAACTTGTTTCGTGCGTCTGATCGCCGTCAGCTGTAAACCCTACTCTTGAGGCAGCCCCAGAAGAAGGGTCCAACTGGGAGAGGTCTGGAGAGTGCGCCGGCCATGGGACTGGCCCGCCTCTTCCAGTCCTCCTGTGCAGATACTCAGCTGCTGCACCACGTACATTTCCGCTACAGTATTCGTAAACAAACACCATAGCTGCGTACTCTACGTGTGTAAACATTCCTGGCATTGTTACACAACCACACGCCTCGACACACTGACAAAGACAGGCCACGCCAGCCACACTAGAGTGTATGCGTACGGTCAGATTGGACACATTTTGAACAGCGTGCGTGGGACTTACGACATGAATGTAGTCAATTGCATTAGCGATATTTAGGGTAGCATTCATAGTCAAGTCTCAAGGCTGAGCTTAACACAGTCTTGGTCAAGACCATCTTATTTATCGAGGCAATGTTATTTCCACACTGAGGTTTACGTCTACAAACAAGACGATCTTCGTAAAGGCGGCGTGCTGAAGGCATAGCTTATTTTTACCACTTCCGGCTTGGTCAAGCACGAGCTGAATTAGAAACGAAACATGGCGGCCAGCCACGAAATAGATATAAATAGGTACACTTTTTGTCACCACGGCGTAATATATGAATGATATTGTATGCAAATTGAAAAAGAAAGTATTGCAAAGATACAAAAAGTTAGTTAAAACGAATAAAGTGACAATGCGGTGAAAAATAACGAAATTGCTTTTCTCGCTTAGGAAAATATTGCGGACGAGTGTAAAGAGAGATTCTCAAGAAAAATGTATGAATAATGTGACGTGTTTGCACGGACAGGTAAATACTAACTCGGCCGGCACACTAGAGTCGAGTGCATCATTTTTGAATAGAGGCACTGGAGAGACGAGCCTAGGCGCGGCCTTGCAGGCCGCGATGGCGGTGATGTTGCCTTGTAAGGCGGCGGCTGTGATGCCCGACTCTCACTATAGGCATTGGGCAAACACATTTTATACAACTTTTGAATAAAAAATACCGTGTACATCTTATTTATTTTTTCCAATGTTTGAATTTTATATTCAATTTAACACACAATATAATTGATAATATTTTGTTTCTTCTTACTTACAAACGCTTATTGTAAATTATTAAAGTTTGAAAAAAAAAAAAAAAAAAAAAAAAAAAAAACTTTTTTTAAATAAGCAAGTTACATTGCGTTTCGCTATCTAGTTTGTACTTTGTAATTAGTTCTACTATGCGGATTACTTTCAAAAATTAATGGTAGCTGTAGAATTACAGTTCTGTAAATATTTTCTCAGAGCAGAACAATTTGGATTTTCGTCCAATTGCGTAATTTATGCCGTGCCCAAAATGACAAATTAGTTATTTTGTAATTTGTCATTTCGTAAGTTTTAATTCGGACATTGTCGACAGTCACTTGTTTAGTTCTAGCTGCAACGCATTTCATTTTTACATTAACAATGAAAAATATATTTATATCTAAATTTAATGCTTAGAGGGACGTAATATTTCTACAGTCGTCACCGGAATGCTGCGAATACGATAGTAAACAAGAAAATAATAAATTATGCAATAACGACTTTATATAGGCTATAATGAAAGAATAGAGCTAATATTTACTTACTTTTTAAAACATGGTGAGTGTATTTTATCAACAATTATTTGTTTCAGAAAACATGTTATTTGCGCATTCGCGCATGTATTTTGAAGATGAAAAACAACATGGCGCTGATTTTGTAATTTTGTATTTTTGCTAACATCCGCCAGTTACAAAATACGAAATGCCAAATTACCAAATACGTTACCACTTTTGTATACAAAATCGAGTCAAGTGATCATTTTGTAAACAAAATTTGCAGTTTCGGGCACGGCCTAAATCATTCAAATCAACCTAGCATATGCTTTGTTATTGCCATATTGCAGAAATCTTCACTAGTTCGACGTATCAATTTATCTTATCAGCGTCCGCCTTTTAGAAACCGTCTCAAGTCACCTCTTCAGTGGACTCGGCGAAGATGAGTTTGTTTTTCGTTTTAAGCAAGGTCTCAATTCCTATGAAACGTGATTCGCAATCGCTATCTCAAGCAGTGATTGAGACAAGCTTAAGTAATGTTCATGAAATGTAAATACGAACTTAAGGTTGTCTTGACGAACCTAGTGCTTAAGATATGTTTATAAATATCGCCCTTAGTGATTCCAATTTGTGTCTTTATTGC
This sequence comes from Dryococelus australis, assembly GCA_029891345.1. Classification (NCBI taxonomy): domain Eukaryota; kingdom Metazoa; phylum Arthropoda; class Insecta; order Phasmatodea; family Phasmatidae; genus Dryococelus; species Dryococelus australis. The sequence continues at coordinate 16,189,422 of CM057002.1, forward strand.
TATTACGTTCCTGTAACTCTGAAATGGGGCTATATAGCCTACTTGTGTATATGGTTGCCAGTAACCTGTGTAACACACTGCTGAAATATGTTGGGAGTCGCGGAACACACCAGACATGTGGTGGTTCCTTTGAAGTGGGCGTGCCCATTAGCTGATTGCCTGCATGAGGCGAGTCTGTGTGACGGCCTTTATGTCTCATTGTTTACTACGCGTTGCAAAGTTTCGCGCTCTATGTGGCTGTGCCAACACTCACGAGGAAACAATTAGGGTTATAAGAAGTATAATTACACACGCGTATATAATGCTGTTTGATCTCGTCTAAAATAAGTCAATTACAATCAATATTGTATTGTAAAGGCTATTAAGAGTCGCATGTACTGGAAACGTTTTCTGTGATATCGTTTTTTGCGCGTAAACGCGTATCTCAGATAATAAAAGTTCTGGAAAAATGACTTTTTGTCAGAAAAGATACAAAGAATCATTATCTATGGCCCTATTATTTTACTTTTGTCATATTAAGTGTATACTTGGAGAAAAAACTTCGTGAAAATGGTCAAATATCGCATTTTGAAAACTTGCCTATGCAGTTTCCTTAAGCGGCAAGAGAAAAGTACAAAGATACGGGCGTAGTTTAATATGCGGGCTTTCATCGCGTGTAATAAAATCCTACTGTTAGATATAACTTGCACAGTACAGCGTCATGATGGAAACACAGCACGCCTTGCGCGTAGGAGCGATGAGGCGCAGAAGTGCGTGTTAGTGTCGCCCGTATCGCTCCCTCGCTTCTTGAACTTGGACGCGCAGCGCCATAGTCTTCTTAACGTTCCCCTGTTTTATGCCTTAAGGCCTATCAGGGGACGGCTTACAAACTAACTTATAACCTAACTTAAACTTACCTTACCTAGCCTAACTTAAACTTACCTTACTTAGGATTCGAACTCAGAACCTCCCGCGCCCACTGGCGGCGCACCAACCGACTGCGCCACGGGAGGTCGGCTAAATTACAATAAAAAAATTATCTTTACGTGTAACTATTTTCACAGTTTGTGCTGGAAATACCCCAAGTAGAGAGATTTCCCATCAAAAATTTGATGTCAAAATGCTCCGTTATATGGGGACATGTTTGTAGTAAAATGCGTACGTGAGTGAGTGAAGAGATTTTGACGGCTCTGAACAGCGAGGTCTTGATAGTCGATGAGGATGACTGAGGTATGGAGCGGCGCCGGAGAAACGGGAGATCCCTGAGAAAATCCGCCGACAGTGCCATCGTCCGGCACTTGCGGAAACCCGGGAGTAACCCGGCCGGGGATTGAAACCGGTCTGCCTTGGTAGGAGACGAACAGGCTAGCCGCTCGGCCACCGCGGCCCCGAAATGCGTATGTAAGCGACACCCAGTGTTGCAAGATCAACCACCGCAAAATCCATGTGCAGCGCCGTCCCTAGCGAAAGCGAAGCCAGGTCGAACAACTCTGCGAGGTCCTTACTTTCCAAAGTAGTTAAGGCCACGATGTATCCCATTTATACAGCTTTTGTAAGAATTTATTTTTTGAACCCAAACGATAGCCAATATGGTGAAATTCTCTTACAAATTGTTTTTATTATGTAGTCATTTTTTCAACATAAAAAACTGTAATAATTTTTAACTAATTATTAAATAAACAAAATTTTTGTTAATTAATTAGATAAAGTATACAGTATTTTATGTAGGAAAAATTAGACTATATAATAAGAAGCATCTGTAACAAAATTGTAAGAGGTTTTTGTGATATCGGCCCCCGTTTGGTTTCAAAAAAAAATAATTCTCGCAAAACCTGTAGAAATGGGAGATCGTGGCCTTAAATTCCCCCTCTTCTTACAACGCAGTTATTTTTCAAACAAAATGCCCATGCCTCGCGCCTATAATTTTGATGAAACATTTTGCATTTTATAAATAAATACGTTTAAATATGTATATTTTATCTGAAATATATAACTCACAACCAGACGAGTATTCAAATAATTTTATTAAATAAAAAAGATGTCTCTTCTGGGTGCTAGGCCCTGTGTGGCTGCAGCTTTTTCTCTCTCGCAAGGACAATAGACAAAACAGCGCTGTGCACAACTCTAGCTAGAATGCAACATTGTAGTACATGATCAAGCACAATTCTAAATTAGATCAGTTTTCCTACATATATTTTCATACGTTTCCGCAGTCAACGTCCTTTTTCTGAGAGTGTAGTTATTTTGCTTTATTTGAAGGACATAGTCAAAGTCCTGCTAAGTTCTACATCCAGGCTGTTACCTCAGCCTCACAAGCAAAGCTTACCAAGTTTAGACAATAATCGCGCCAACGTGAGGATTATTTCTCACTAGCTATTGCTAACTCATTTATTTCCCCCCTGTTGTTATATTAATTTATACATAAAATGTAAGTAAAAGTTCAAGTTAACAAAAATTTGATATTTTTACGTTAACGGACGTATAAAACGCTTGGGTGATACCAACATAACATATTCAGGAGACGACCAGGCACAACATACTTGCGGTGATTTTTCAAAGGTTCGATTAAAAATAAATGTGAAGACGCTGGGACAGACTACACTAAGGTTGATTCTACTCAGGTAAAATAGGGAACATTTACGCCTCTATAGTCCATTCCCGATTTGAAGCGACTTATGAAAAAAAACACTAGACAAAACATGTCAACCTGTTTTTTCAATGACATGTATTATTGAGTGAATAAAACTTTACCTTAATATCTTCTACAACTTATAATATTTATTTCTTTTTAAATATGAATTAACAACAGCGAGAGCAGCGACGTGTTGGCAACGGCCGGTAAGAAATAGTTCACAGTTAAAATATTATTTTAACCTCGTTTGTTAGTATACTATTTGTAAATTAAACGGTGCCTATTGAAATATTTAAATATTTAGGTAGCCCCGATGGCAACATATATCATTTTTACAGTTTAAAATAATAGCGGAAAATATCGTGAGTAGGCCGTACTGGTATGGTGTTTTATCGAGCGAGAGCAATTTTGAAGCAATTGTCTGCGTAGCGAGCTTTGTCGCTCTCTCTCCCTCCCACCTTCCTTCCTTCCTCACCACATCTTTCTTTGTCTGTTTCACACTCGGGAAGTTGCACTCGGCGAGTACGCGTGTCTGTTTCACACTCGGGAAGTTGCACTTGGCTAGTACGCGTGAAATTGTATGTTTTCAACTGTAGCATATTTCATACTTATTGCAGCAAAATAATGATTTACAACTGAAAAGAGATTTTAATGTTTGAATATTTATTTTAATATATTTATATATGATGGCGGGGCAGAAACAAAGTGAAGTTGGTAGACGTGGCGAGCCGTGATGTCATGGCGTGTTGCTGTTTTACCAAACGAAGCGTAAATTATACTTACTCCGAAAAACATTTCAATTACCACATCACGTTTGTAGACGTGGTGTTTATTAAACCTACCTAGGCAAGTTACGATGTTGTGATAAATCTGTGTTTCCACGGCAGTAATAAATATACTGTGACGTGTGTTTCGTTAATCATTGCGCCTTTGAAATGGCGTGCCTTTGTGCATCGTGGTCGATATGCTGCCCCTGTGTGTGCGTGATTTGAAATATTTGACGAGTACTATTTATACGTTGTAAATGTGAACTGTTTTTATGACAAAAGTTATTTATTTACATCCACGTCTGTTTATTTATCACAACGTTGTACCTTTGCCCTGGTGGGTGTTTGAAACACAGTCTTGTAACGTGATTTACCACCAATCCCAACAAAATAACCAAGCCCAATCCCAATAAATTTCAATAAACCTAATACACAGTAATTAACAATACATATAAATGTTAGTAGAATAAAAGTTACAGTAGGCATATTTGTGTGCATATTCACCGCTATATTTTAAGTTTCTATAACAAGAAATGAGCGACACGAGTTGCGTGCTTGATTTTAATGTCGCTTTTTCGTTGGACTCTCTATTCCTTCGTTATTCGAACTGAGGCTGTCCTTTTAAAGAAATAACCCAACACATATCAATAACAAAAGGTTAAATACTACAGTTCATTACCCCGCAGTTGTAACAGTGTTTAACACAGTCGCGGCAAAATATTAACGTGCATTACGTAACCGTAGGAACTATCGTTAATTCAGTCATTTTTAAAACGTCATAAAGCTGACCTAAATAATGTTATAGGCGTAAACTGTGAATATTCGTACTAAATGATTTTTGAAATAGACCTAAGACACGATTATTTGAAAAGCTGCAAACTGTAAGCAACACATTTGACAGGTATAAAAGTAGAAGTCACATTTCAAAGTTTATTTTTAGGTTTAGCGAAAGTATATGAACACATGTACACACAATGACATGTAAACATTGATTTTGACAGATGCTACATGGCAATATTTGTTTACATTTGGCGGAAGGATATGAAACGGGCCTGCAAGTATATATTTAGCGGCTCCGAGAAAGTTGCTTCCAATGGGGAATGGACTATAGGTGCGCAGTGTTCCAAAGAGGTCACTTAATTAAAATTTTAAGCTACGTGAATAATATAAAGGAACGATTTGACTTAGTTATCAAGTTGTTTTATACTTTATTTATGACTTTTGCAATTATTTTGTTTCTTAACGTAGAAAATAGAGAAAATCCGGTACACATGCGACACCAGCGCTTTCCTAGCGGCGAAAAATTTCGATTCCAGACTTTTAACATTGATCTTCGCAAACTGAGTTTACTATAGCAAGAAGTCCGCAGTTTGTGAGGCAGGATTGGCGACGCGTGGGCCGTGACAACGCTAGGGAACAGTGGCAACACTGCCGCTCGGCCGACAAGGTTGGCGCCCCTCCACTTCACCCGTGTTCAAGGTCAAGTCATCCCGCCCACCTGTGCTCCACAATCCCACATCTGGATCTGGGGCCTGAGCTTACCCGCCCCACACACACTGCACACAAATTTTTACTAAATCAACCTCCGAAAAAAGTCACTGCTCCTGCCTGTATATATTTTAACTTGAGCACTGAGTAACATTCGCCCAGTAAAGTTGGCAACGAAGGATGGAAAGTAGTTCCATATCTTAACGTAGACTACAAAGGGTCAGGTAACCATTTGTGATAACTTAAATTTTTTCTTCACTTTTTTTTTGTGCATCAAAGCGTAAAAATTAATATAGATTTGTAAAATATGTTCTTTTCTAATTTCACAGTTTCACTTGACCCACGTATGAATAAAGTGATGAGGCCCGCGACAATGTTAATTGTACACAGGGCGGAAGAATACACGACGTGCATAAACGTAGATCATAAGCAGGGCTTCAAAAGTGATAATTTTACCGTGAACAGCCTACATGCAAGTTTCATCTTCTATAATTATAGCTAGTGACTTTTCGCATAAAAATATGAGTACACGGTAGACTTCAATACTATAAGCAACCAACGGTAGTTTGTCTATTGTCATTGGTTGATGTCTGCTTGAGAAGGCGTTTTCATATTTGACCGGGCAACTCAGAATTCGGCAACATCGGCACGGCTCCTTCGTGATTTGTATGTAGGCAGTTAACATGTGTCAAAGAGGAATTCAATCAATCAAGATAGGTAAACGAACCCACAGTGTTTTGAAGTATAACTTGTCTTGAAATCTTCTGAAATTTCACTAACCCTATCTATAATCCGTTCACCGTTACTTTGCACTTTTCTTTAGTACTGCTGAAGTTCTACTTCCAGGATATTATTCCGCCTCATGCTAGTTAAGTCTAGAGAATTACACCAAAGGATAACGCACCGAATTCGTGCGCAACTAGTTATAATAATATTTTGCATAAGAACTATTTGTTACTAGGCGCTATCTACGCAAATGTTTTCTCCCTGTTGTATTCATATATATTAATAAATTTAATAGTGTGATTTATAAGTAAAATATAGCCAAAACTTGTATTTAACCAAACGTAAGATACTTTTATATTGACAGTAGTATATAATGCTTGTGATACGTAGCATATAAAGGAAATAACTAAACACATAATACATGAGGAGATTTTTCTGAGGTTTGATTTTTTTTTAATTTGAAGAAACCGCAATTATACTATACCCGTGTACCCAAACTCGTCCACGGCCGATAATTGCAGTCAAAATCACATAAGTCAACAGCGACGAACGTGTTTGTGTTCACATTTGAATTTTCAACAAAACTACACTTTTGCTTGAGTAAATACTTTTTACGAACATCAGTGTTTGCTCATTTGATAAAACAAGGTTATATGAAGTTTAAAATGCATCTCAAAGCACGTGTTTATTTACATGAGCAGTTTTCTAACCTCAAATCGTACCCATGTTGTCGGCAGTTCGTGATATCGGCAGGAAAGTATTCCAATGTTGGAACAGCTACTGCGCAGCTAGATCGAGTACTCTATCCCGTGGTCTCTACGGGGAGGAAAGAGTTAATTAGGTGAATTATGAGCACGACAAATCATACCACTACCCTTTATAACAACACTAAGGCCGTGTTTCAATTAACTGTTATAGTATTTAGTAGCTTTCAGCTCGGACGCCGTCGATATTCCTTGTTCAGCGATGGTTGCGATTTCGTAATTTAGTATTTCAGTAAGTTTCGTTACATACTAAAAACTATCAAACTACAATTTCAAATACGTCATCGTTTTATTCGACTAATTCGGGACACGTGACCTCCTAGTAAACTAAAAGTACCAATTCGAACACGGCGAGAATTAGTGCTTAGAAATGAAGCAAACAGGTGTCTGTCTTGCCAGCTGCACATGCCACCAAGATTACGTCACCGACCAGATGCAGTAGGCTCCAATAGTCGCCTGGTAACACTGCCAGCTGGTAGCCCAGCCAATAGGGTATCTTCCTCCACCTAGCCAACGGATAGAGTCACCTGTTTTTTCGCGAAAAGATTAACGCGAAGCATGCTCCAATGTCCTAAGGCTTACGTGCAGTTTACCTATGGGTATTGGCAATGTGTCTTCGTCGGGAGACAGTTCCTTACCTGACCGGGCCAATCAGAAGTAGGTAGTTCCGACACTGATTGTTCGTGATTCGAGGGCAGACACCTGTAATGCATGACAGCCAGTCACGGAAGTGGATTTCGGCAATAGTGTTTTGGAGTGCCAGAAGTCCTGAAATCTTTTCGCTAAAAACAGGTGGACCTACAAATGGAGCATAAGGCCCATTGCCAGAGCCCCGAGTGACAAGTCAGTGAGTGGACACGGCCATATCAAAGGAACCACCGAGTAGCTTTTTCACTTCTGCACGCGTGTCAGTAAGTCCTTACAAAGCGAAGCGAAATATAAAAGGTCAGCAACGCCGTACTTACCAATTACAAACTGTTTTATGAGTTTTGGTCCATATTCATTGCAAATCTTTCCAGTATTTATGGATGGATAAATATAGGAGTTGGTTTTTTCTCATCAGATCTAGTGATTTTGAAAGATTCTCGGGTGGCCAAATTTAATATTTGCGTTAGTTAATAAAAAAAAACAGAGAAGTTAATGAGTGTGAGTGAAGAGATTTGGACGGCTCTTAACATCGAGGTTTTGAGAGCCAATGAGGGTGATTTAGGCGAGTATGGAGCAGCGCCGGAATGGAAGGGCGGGGGAAACGGGAGACCCCGAGAAAACCCGCCGACCAGCGGCATCGCCAGGCACTGTGCCCACATACGAACATCCGGAGGTGACGCGGCCGGAAATTTAAACCGGGTTGCCTCGGGGTTCTCCCGTTTGCCCCGCCCTTTCATTCCGTCGCAGCTCCATACTCACCTCAATCACCCTTATCGGCTCTCAAGACCTCGCTGTTACGTGCCGCCACACTCTCTTCAGCGGGAACTCCCCACTGAATTCCTCCGGGTGTGTGCGTACTCACTAGACTATTGCTACCACTGTACCCTTCGTTTGCGATTTAACCGGAAACTGTGCGTCCTAGAGTTGCAACAAGAGGGGGTTTGTTTGCTACTTACGTCGTCTTGCTTTTATCCCATGTTATCCTCAATCAATTTAACCTCACGGTGTACGTCTTGCGTGCAATCAAAGGGTACCAAAACCTATTTTTTACATGATGGGGGTGTGTACGACGGACCATACCTACCGTGTATCCAAGATCTTAGTCTTCTTGCTCCGAATACCAATTTGTGTTCTTCTAACGCAAGTACTTTGCCTAATATCCCACGTAATGTCCTTGTCGCCCACCGCCATGGGCCATGAGTGTCCTATATCAATCTTCCTCTTTTCCGGTCACGAATCACGTGCCCGAGTTTGTACACATCTTTCCTACACACGATGTATAAATCCTTCGACTCTGTGGATCACTTGAGTTGAGAAACTTGAAGCGTATGGTGTTACGGGTATGCCGTTTAAGTTGTTACAGTCGTATTTAAAAAATAGGCATCAAATAGTACATGTAAAAAATGAGCTAAATAATTATTACTCTAACTGGGGAAACATTGTAAGAGGAGTATCCCATGAAGTTATTCCTTGTGTACGTAAACGATTTGCTACTTTCGGTAAAAAGTGGGGAAACTATTTTATTTGCTGGTGACAAAACAATCCTAGTATGGGATGAGAGTGGAAAACACTTACATAACTGCCATAAAGAAACACTGATTTAGAAAAGTGGTTCTGCACAATAATAAACTTATGTTAAATATTTCGAAAACTAAAGTTACACGATTTAAGAGAAACTCAACAAGACATCACCCCCCCCCCCCCCAACACCCAACGCATCGCAGATCAAGAATGCAAATTATTGAATACAGTACAAACTACCAAATTCTTGGCTATAGATATTGACTACAAATTAGAGTGGACAGAACATATTAATAAAGTATTAAAACAACTACCTTCTCCATGTTATATATTTAGATGATTAAAAGATTCGGTTGATAAACAGACATTATAGGACCATATACTTCGCTTATTTTCACTCTATAATGTCATATGGAATTGAAGTATGGGGAAATACCAACAGCTGTGTAATCACTTTTAAACTTAAAATAAAGTTGTCAGAATAATATCTAATGTAAACAGTTGTGGTAATTGAGAAACCTAGCCATTGTCCCCTTTTATAGTGAATATCGTTATGTGCTCATTCTAATGAAAAAATACTAAAATACTTTTAAAACAAACAGTGATATACATAATCACAACACAATCAGTATACAGGTAAAGCTCATTTTAATTGTTTTCCAGAATCACTGGCACAAACATAAATACAGAAATAACTAAAATTAAAAGATTTCCCCTGACAATTGCTATTACAGTATAGACTAAATCAAAGACAACTTAAAATGTGTAAATAGCAAAATAGTGTTGTGGGGTGAGTTGTAGAACTTGTAGAAACAAAAACATTTAACATGGATATACATTGTATTAAATAAGGTGCTTCATATAAAGGGATTCTAAAATGTGTGTGTGTGTTTGTGTATGTGTGTCAGAGTGACTCTTGTGAGAGAGAAACTTGCTTAGTAAATAACGTATAGTATATGACGTAGTAGACTATAATGTATATTTGTGTTACTAATTTGTATCTATTGATTTACTGTGTTGCGTAGTAGTTGCTGTTGTGCAGTATATAGGATTAGCGCCTGTGTATTGTCTCTGGTAAAAACTGTATTTAGAGTACTTGACATGTTCTAGGTCCCCTTGATGGGATCTACAGAACGAAAATAAAAATGTACATCTAAAGCTAGTTCCATAATACAGCGATGCGATGTATTGCGATGAGCTGTAGCCAATCAGAATGAAGCAGTACTCCGTCTTATGCATTGTTTACTTACTACACGCAGATCATACGAGTGTCACAGCGTCAATGTTTTTCGTATGCCTTTTGCCATTTCAGTGAGATCTAAAGACGAAATTTTCCCCTTTAAACTAGATAGCAGCACTGTGTCAGACGGTGTGCGTCGCAGACAGATCATCGCTCACTTGTGAGATATTGAGTATAGCTCGTCGCAGCCCTTCGCTAAAGTCGTCAGCGTGTTCCACTGCGTTATTATTCCCATCACGAGCCAGACGACTTACTAACTCCCCTCCTCTCAAACTTCTCCTCTTCATCGTCTCTCCCATGGAGTAATCTGGAAGCCATTACAAGTCTGGTCGTTGGTTAACCGTAGCTGTGCCGTGTCTTTTAGAAACGCGGCGAGCCGTGCTGTCCTGCAAATTACTATTTAAATTGTTGTAAATATTTTCTGCTGAAGTTAAATTGCCTTACAAAATATTTTGTAGCATTGTAGCTATTCGGTTGGTGTGGACTATGTGAGATAAAGCATGGTGAAATATACTCAGTTCAATTTGTATGTGTTTACTCAAGAAATCGGTCATTTTGACACTTATTCGAACGACTGGTAGAATCTTCCATTCAGTGTCGCTTTTTTGTACCGTTGGGCGGCGTTATAGAGGAACTTAACGGATGTATGATTAATTGTAGCTGGTATGCTTGAGTCAACCTCCTGGTTACTGACACCCCTTTTACCACCTACAATTTCGTGCAGAGCCATCTGTATACTCCATTCACGGTCACTGCTATAGTTATACTCCGCCTAATACAAAGAAAGCTAAGGAAATTACACCACAGGGCCAACGCGCCGCTTACTCACGTAGTGTAATAATATTGGGAAATATTTCTTCTTAGGCGTTACCAACACACCTATTTTGTCTCTGTCTTTATTCATATTAGTTATTAATGAAATATTATAAATTGTATTGTATTGTAAAGAACTTTTTAACGTCCCCCGGTTTTATGCTTGACAGTTTAGCAGGGGAAAGCTTACACACTAAGTTATTACCTAAAATTAACACCCATGCCTCACCTGGGGTTCGAACCCAGAGCCTCCCGCACCAACCGACTGCGCCACGGGAGGTCGGCATTATAATTTGTAGATAAAATACAAGTAAAAGTTGCATTTAACCAAAAATTTGTTACTTTTATGTTAATATGATTTTAAAACGCTTGTAATATGTAGCATATTTAGGAAAAAAGCAAACGCGTCATACATGGGGTGTTTCTTCAAAATTCTTATTCAAAAACAGTGAAGAAACCGCGAATGGACTATAGGAAGTTTGTTAAACACTACGTGAATGCGAGTCGGCTCATTGGCGTTCCTGTCACGTTTGGAGCGCGGGAGTAGTGGCTGCGATGTGCAGCTATAGTGTATTCGCGGTTTCTTCACACTTTTGATGTGAATGCGTCTTTAAATGTGCAACCATAGTGGGAGACAATCCAGAAAATACGATAATAACAAAATCGGGGAATACAGTTTGGCTTTGCACCTCCGAATATATCGTCTACGTTCAAAATCCAATTACGCCACTCGATTGCCAAAGGATCAATGAATATGTTAAGTTGAGTGAGGACTGCGAAGCAAAATCGCGCGTGGCGTGGGGCGCAATTTTGTGTTCGTTTCGCCGCGTCTCATAACTTCCGCGTAGTATAACTTTTGACTAGGAGAAGCTACGACGCTCGTTTAAGTTTCAATCGACAGCTCAATCGATTCCGTGTATAAAAACATTTGTGTGGCGTGGTTATGGCAAAATTTTGTGCGTGTAATGTAAAGAAATTAAAACTTTGTCGGCCTATACTCGTCGAAAAGCCAAGTCGAAATACAGAAATCGTATATGGTTGGAAAGAGCATCTCAAAAGCAATCCAGTTATACCCATAAAACCCCATATGATCGACTGAAGCGGTGCCGGGAACGTAAAATAAACATCAAGGCGTCCGAGCGCGTCAACGTAGACGTATTCACGCAAAACAAATGGCCGTGACCTCAACACAGCCAACCCCGATTTATGAATCAAACCTATGAAAATTTACCCCATGTGACGTGCTTGGTTGTATATCAGGAGCGTTTTACACTCATGTTAACATGAAATTACTTAATTCTTTTTATTAAATTTAACTATAACGTATATTTTAAGTTTAAATTATAATATTATTACATTTATAATTAATATGACTAGAACAGGGAGAAAATAGGTATGTTGGTAACGACTAGTAACAAAAAAATTCTTATGAAACATATTACACCGAGTGCGCACGAATGCGGTGCGCCGTCCCTTTGGTGTAATTTTTTATGCTTGGTTAAGCTTTGCTTGCACGAGGCGGTGGAATACCCTGGAAGTAGAACTTCAGCATGGCTTGAGATAAGTTAGAAGTAACCGTGAATGGAGTATAGCGTCGCAGTGTTGGTGGTGTTGGTTGGTCTCGCGAGGTTCGCGCCAGGTTTGGAAGGCAGTGAAGCGAGTGTGTGTGAGTGAAGGTCGTATGTCGTCACCGTCCTGCGCCTTGCAAACAGGAAGTGCTTGTCCACAGCGCGTTGCCGCCACCACGGCGCTCAAGTTATTCCTTTCGTTTCCTCTCGACAAAAATATTTTTCATTGCTCGAAATTTCGTTTCCCTTGCGAAAGGAGCTATTCTAAGCGCATTCTAGTGTTCGCTTGACGCCACTATGTTCGTTACGAAACGATAACGAAACCCTTCGGGCTTTCGTTGCCGAATTTTATTATAAAAACTAGGATGGTCTATGTGTAACAGATTGTTTTTTGGGGCTGTCGAAGACGAGAATCCAGCATTTATGCATTACAGGAACATAAAAATACATTGCACAGAAAATATTTTAAAACACCAATTAACATTTCTGTTTTAATTTGCGAACTATGTAAGCAGCAGTGTAGGCTGGCTATTGTGAGGGAATTTATTATTTTATTACGGTTGTTTACAATAAAATAGAGCATAAACACTGATTAAATCAAAAAATTTGCTTTGAACAATGTAGTTCGTAAGTTAAATGATAGGTGGCGCTAAACTGTAAATAATTCTTGCTGGTTTACAACAAAATTACTCTCTCTTGAAAATAATTGAGTGGAAATTAATATATTAATATTAATATAATCGACTAGAAACACAAAAGTGTCTACTTTGTTGTCCATCGCCTATTTTATAATCTTGATATTATAAATAACAGAGGAAACTGCGTGTTCGTAAATAGTTTGCTACCAAACAACAAAATGGCCTTTGGGGAATAACTTCGTGCATGTAAGAACCAAAGTTCTGTCTGCTCTCTCTTATCGGCCTACATACGAGTCTACTTCAACTCAGTGCATGCGAAATTAAAGTATATTTATGTGTAATACCTCACACGTTCTGCCGAGTTACAAAATGGGAGGAAGTCGTCAGCAAATTTGACACACTTGACGAACGAAATATACTTTTTTCCTAGAACACATCATTTATTTAATACTAATATATATAACACGCCAAAAGCAAACAAAATATTTTAAGGGCTTTACTGCTTTGGTTTATTAATGTTTTCGAGCTTAATTATTCATAATTTATAAACAAAGTGTCCTAAACTAGTTAAAGTTAATGTGCGTAGTGTTGCCACCTTGCATTCGCTAACGAAAACCCGAACAATGCCGAAGTCTCGGAGGACTGTAACGAAATATGACTTCGAATACGAAATTGCCTTTCTCGAAGATTTTATCCGTTTCGAGCGCTTTCGAAACTTGACGAATACGAAAAATGGACAAATAACAAAGAAGAGCGGTCCTGCTCAGCTATATGTATATGTACTTGTCAGAACACAAGACAAGGTTGCGGGCACCACCGCCAGGCGCGTGAGTGGCGTCGCTGTGTGTTTGAAATCCGCACTTTGTTGTATGAAACCAACAAACGTATCCCTATTGTACCAATGCATAAAAAGAAAACGCACTGTAGACGAGGTACCTCCGTATAATACTCTTCAATGCATCATTTACATTATAAATGCTGTTCCCTAGACCTCCAACATAGTTGAAAACGGCTTTCTACACACTGCTGTATCTCGTAATCTAGTGACCGGAAACATGGGGGACTATTCTAGGGATCTACACTGAACTTTGCTGGATACCTTACACCAATAAAATGACGGGTCACCGCTCTTGAAGTCCCATATGTACACGCAGCACGACGGGGACACTGCATGCCAGTTCAACGCCTTGCGCGTAGGAGCGATGTGTTGCTAGGTAGGCGTGTCAGTGCCGCCCTTATCGCCCCTCCGCTCTTCCCTGCCACAAATGCGCTAAAAAGCCCAGAGTAGGTGGCGCCCTTGCGCCCGCTAACAAATCAAAATCTGGCAAATAACAAGACTTTTTTTTGAAAGCATAGACAATTTTAGCCTATTGTTATTTTCGATTTAAAATTCCGTGACATTATTTGTATCTCGTCAGTATATGCCCGGAATGTAAGGGCGGGGGAAACGGGAGATCCCCGAGAAAACCCGCCGACCAGCGACATCGTCCACTTGAGAAATGCGGGAGTGACCCGGCCTGTGATTGAACCGTGTTTGGCTAGGCGGCGGGAGGCGAGAGATCCTAACAGCTCGGCCACCGCAACCCCGTATTACACCATAGTTGTTATAATATTAGAATGACGCACATACCTGCGGTGTTTGAAAAGTCTGGAACGACTTCGATTCATGCCGGTAGTCTAAATAACGTATTTTTTGACGAGGTGTTAAGATGGTCAGTACGCCTAACCAGTGGAATGTCGCGCAGTCGATTTTCGGTCAAGTGCGAAATATATTTGTATTTTTAAAATGTAACACGTTTCATGATCGAGTGTGGCATTGTCTTTTCGACAAGGTCAAACATAGCAGAATCGTCGTCTAGTAGGCCTATACCACGCTTTGTGTGTCTGGACCGACGTTTGAACAGAGCCGCTGAAGTTGACATTTTATACACAGAGAGTAGCCAGTGGTAAACCAAACTCGCTGGGTGATGATCATTTTTTCGTGGCAAACTGTTTTGTTGTTGATGCGTGAAAATAATAAGTTTCAGTTTGTTAACTTTTTTTAAGGCAATGTACACTTATAAGATTTTTTTTATAGAACTTGTGGATGTGTCTCCTCGTCCCAAGGTAGTACGTATGTCCATTGTACAAAATTAATTATGACCAGCGCATATTCAGTATCTACATGTGCTGGAAGTAGACAGAAGTGAAATGGCGGGGCGGTTACTTTGAAGTGAATCCGCCCATTAGCTGATTGGCTGCGCGAAATTCTGGAACGGGATTTGTGTTTGATTGGCCACTGCGTGTTGTGGAAGATTCCCTACAGCCTGGGTTGCCGGCGCTGATTGGCGTACCGGAGTTCGCGGTATGTACTTCTGTATTGTTCAGGATTCAGTGTCCAGGACCTACGACCCGTACTTTATCGTGACATGAGTCGGAGGCGAATTCGTTCTTCTGGTTATTACCCGAGGATGGTTTATCGTAATATTGTGTCTTTTACTAAGGATGTCAATAACAATGATATGTCTTGGACAGTTAAGATCCTTGATATAGAAGAGTTATATTTTGTTGTCTTTTTTGTACAGACTGCTATAGTCGCTGCTTAAAATTCTGAGGAAACACAACCCAGGTGAATCTTCTCCCATGCCATCTTCCATCGCCGCCACAGAGCTTCCTTTCGGCCGGACGTCAGCTTGATGCGTTTAGTATAATTGTTTACTAGCGACTTGCCTGACGCACGCTGCTCCACGTGTGCTACGTGTAAGGTTTAGTTCCCCGTCAATCATGACGACTGAGCTTTGATTTATTAACGGCGACGTACGTGCATGGAGAGTAAATCACGATGTGCGCCATATATCACAGCGGTTTAATACACGTCGCTTGAGAGTGCAGATTTTACAATGGCAATTTTATATGGTTCATTAGATTCAAGTACTATTTACAGGGGACAACATCTTCTAACTTTAAAAGTTCATTAGTGTTATATGTTGCTGAGTGGCCGCATTTTGCAGTTGCCCGGGAGCCCAGCCCAGCGAGACACAAAATATATTTACTAATGGGAGATGCGTGTTTATAAAGTGTTTTACTAAAGATAATAACAATATGGGTTTGAATAAAAAGAAAATATATTATGCAACCGGTAATCAAAGTTATAGGCTGTTCACGGTAAGTGAGCACTTTTTAAGGCCCTCCCAATGGGCATATCCCCCTTATAATTGTATTTTATTGCAGCATCAGACGTTAACTTTTGAAAGTAATGAAAAGCACAGGTCTCTATTTATTAGTATCATGGGCATGTTTATATTAAAAAGTAGCAGAAAAATATAAATTGGGCGAAAGGAAAAGTTAGGGCTTTCAAAAGTGCTCACTTTACGTGAATAGCCTATAGTCCGCCACATGCCCGCTTATCTGGTTGTTGAACCGCGTCCTAGAGTTATTTTAAAATTTGTTTTATTTTTGTACAAGGAATGGTTCTTTTAAGATAATATATCTTGCATATTGTAAATATTACTGTGCTGCCTCCGTATGAGAAATTCGAATAGACTTCTCACCATGAAAATGATACAGCGGCTCACAATGTCCTCGCGATATTGCATGTGTAACAGGAGGATACTATAACACACGATGAAAGCCAGTGGACTAAACTACAGGTGCCAATTTGTAGTTAAACCTTTCCCTTGGGGAAACTACGAAGGAAATTCCTCAAAATGCTGTTGTTAACCATTTTCATTATTTTTTTCCCTTTGAATACATTTAATACGATAAAAGTAGAATAGTGCTGGTTGTAATGATTGTTTTATAGGCTATTCACGATAAACAGAACACTTTTGAAAGCCCTGCTTAAGATCTACTTGTACGCACATTGTGTATTCTTCCGCCATGTGTACGATAAAATTGTCATGGCTAT
This sequence comes from Dryococelus australis, assembly GCA_029891345.1. NCBI lineage: Eukaryota > Metazoa > Arthropoda > Insecta > Phasmatodea > Phasmatidae > Dryococelus > Dryococelus australis. The sequence goes on from CM057002.1 coordinate 16,206,092, forward strand.
GGACGTGATCACTATCCATGTGTCGGTCAAGTTAAACTATGGAATTATTTTTAAAAAGTTAACATTTTACAAATATGCTGATTCTTGTGCTTACACGCATTAAGAAAATATCAGAAAGCAAAATAAATAATTTCACTATTCACAAATATTTACCTGTACTAACGCCAAGACATGGAGCTACTTTAACCTCCGTCCGTAAGTCAGTGTATAAAACAAGAAACACTGTCGTCAGTAGCCATAAATTGTTACACGCTCATTGTAACGCCAAAATGTAAACTTGATTTTCTTAATTCGCTACCAACATAACTGACAGCAGCGTGTATGCCAATGTGTATTGTCTGTCGCATATATGTAATCATGGGCTATGGTTTCTTTTTCTTCCAAAGGTTGATTTCAGAAGTGTTTGCTCTATCGTGAAAAGCCGTTACGTGTTCTGTGCCCGCTGCTTCTCTCGAATGGTTCTCGGTTTTGATTCCACACTAAACGTTGGTGAGTTATTCAATGGCGCGAAACGCGTCCGTTTATTTCGTGTGGTTTTGGAAGCCATCTCCAACACATGCAGACACAGCATAGCTGGATAGCGTTGGGTTTTTCTTTTGTCAACTTTGTAAGTATTTTTCAGGGCGATACATTTCCGTTGAGCTATATCTTACGGCGTAAATTTGCGCATGTCACTTGCTGCGATATATGTCATGGAGTAGGTAATACCAGCGGCGTGTGGTGAGGTGTTGCGAGATACGCCGGCGCTTGCTCAGTGATGTACACACTCGGCGCACGCAGCAGGAACCAGTAACCAGAGTGGAGCCGGGAGGGACTGAATGTACTGCGGCCACTCACGAGAGAGCGGCGAGGCACCCGTTACACACGTGCTGTGACCTCAACTGTGTAAACTAGCAAACTATTAGGTAAAGTACAGAGCAAAAAACAGCTTGCCTGGCCACAGTTCATCACGCGCCGCTGGATTACACATAAGTGGAATCGCGTTGAAAGAAAAATTCCTGCATGTGCAGAGTACGTTGAAACCAAACAGGGCGGCTCCCTCAGTTGCCATGTGGGTCGCTTTGTAAGCCGTCTAAACTATAGGATAGCATTTCAATTTTTTTTTTTTTTAAGGACAAAATGAATGTCGATATTTCTAAGTGGTTCATCTCTGTTTACGACTTTCAGTCTCATTTAAAACCGTGTTCTAAACTATAGCGACAGTGCTGTGTCTTTTCTGAACATATTGCGGTATTAAGTTGCCGTTTATAATTCTGAGGAAACAGTTCCATGTGGACACGCGCCAAGTTTGTTCGTACTGTCGCCGTCGCCAGGCTTGCTTCCATACGGGCAGGACGTGACCTCGAGGCGTCTAAACTTTTTCTGCGAGTAAACATCTTTGTGTAGTGTGTATGATGCGAGGAGGAGGTCCCAGCTCGTAGATCCTCGAGTCTGTACGAAGTAGAGAAGGTCTCCGAGAAGACGGGAGCTGGCGCCTTGCCCATGCGAACTGACGTTTTTCATCTCAAATTGTGTGCTCCAATATTAATTTATACTGACCTGCTTCGAAAAAACAACCGCCGAAAAACGAAAAATACTGTTTCCATTTCGATTGAGTACAGCATACACTAAAATATGCGTTTCTATTGGTCGAATTTATTGCAGTAACATTGCTATTTTGGGAGCCTACTGATTACTAAACTATTTGCCACAACACATGTTTTGTTGCAGCAAAAAGTAGGTATGTGAAAAACAAAATTTTGTTTCTCAATATTCGGGGCAATTGTAACTTTTTATTGTGGTTACAATAGTTCAACAAGTGTTGTGATAAATTCGCTTATTATATTTAGAACGATAAACTATGATGTCGATTGTCTAAGGAATTTATTTGGTAACGTAGTATTTAGGTACCGAAAACTGTAATGGACGAAAGAAAAGTTTTAATATCGCTGAACCTATATCGTTGTTCTACAGCAACATTTCTTTACTGTAAACAAAACTTGTTTAATGACACTACGTACCCGCCGTCTGCAGCTGCGACATTTAAATAGGCTATCCCATGTTAATGTAATCTCGCCTCGGGTCGTTAATTTTAAAGATAGGCGTTTCAAACTAAATGTAAGAAGGTCCCTACAGCAGAGATGTTTTCATAAAATGTGTAGCCTGTTTGCAAGGAATTTTTTTAATGTATTTTTTTGCAAAAAAAGTAAATACTGCCTATCTTTATTGGAAATATACGCTCGTAGAGATTTCGTGGATTGAGAACGTATTTGTATGTCTGTTACAATTTCTCATTGCCAGTTAACACACAAATGCTAATCGTTATGTCCACGGGATATTCATTTTTCTCGTGTAGGTACGGGATAATACAAAAAAAAAATCAGATAATACAAAAAAAAATCAGAGCAGAACTTTCCTCAAGTGTTCTTTTAACCTTGACTCAGCCCTATCATAACGGTGCATTCTCTCGCCTCTGAGTAATCTAGCGTGCTACATCATATGAGCGCTGACGATCCATATTTTCTTGCCTGCAGTGTGACGCCCACAATACAGTATTGTGGAAGTTACGGGCGAAAAGGGGACGGGAGTGGAAAGTTCGTTGGCCCTTTCTCTTTTCTCCCTCTTCTACCTTAGTTTCGTCGCTTTCTTTGCTTCGCGTATTGTGGCGACATGAGCTGTGATAGTACTTCCATTCGTGTCTCAACTAGTGTGTGCTTATTGACCATTTACATTGAAAACAAGTCTATATTTGAATATTTTCAGGCTCATTAAATGGGTTTTCATACTAATGGAAGGAGATCAATTTTAACATAATTATTAATCGGAAATGTGTTGAGTGTTGTTCGTTTTCGCTTAGTATTTGTATTTGACGCGCCAATACAGCTCTTGTATTCGTGTCTGCAGTAATGTGAGAAATGGGTGCATGCTAGAACCAAGCTGAGTTCAACCCACAGGCCAGACTCTACAGTCATGCATACATCAGTCTTAGCTCTTTGTTCATTGCCGGTCTGTTTTGTACTGTAGCATACATCAACTGTTCATTATTAGTTCAGCATCCTCTGGGCGGTCTCAGAAGTTGGGGGGGGGGGGGGTGTTTATTTCATTAAAATACACGGAAGTTAGAGTGTTTGAAGTCTATCTTGCCCACAAATGAAACTGCAAATTGTTCGGGTCTCTACTTATGGTCGATCGTCCAGGACGAGTCTTAATAAAACTCCGATATCCAGCAGAGAACGAAATTGAAGTGTACGTAGACGTTGGCAAGTAATTTATAGTGGGGTTCGGATATTTTTGGATAATGTATCGATTTTCAAGGAAAAAAAATCTGGAACGCATTACAAGTTATTTGAGATAATCCCTCAGAAAAAAGTAACACATAAAGACGTGCTTTTTAAGCACGTGAAACAATTGTAGAACAAATCTTTATTTAAATGTTCTTCCATTTTTATGCAGTGCTATGTATTATTTCATACATAAAACTGAAAATAATTATGTATATGTTTTACTCGGAAGACAGCGCAGCTTGGTCGCCCGTAGCGCAACCACGCCTTTAGGCCTCGAACACACAAGATACCTCCAGACAAGAAAACTGTATCCAATGAGAGGAGTTTCTCACCACCGTATCTGAAAGGTACCTATCATTCGTTGTTGAGGCTATCACATACCCAGCTCGTCATAAACAGCTGCTGCCGCCGCCACAAGCGCGTTGTTATTGGTCCCGATATGTGACTTAGTAATGCTCAATACCAGTCAGCTTGAAGAATTCTGCGAGAGAGTCCTGCGGTGTTGTCACCTCCAGACAGCAGCACCTCTGTTTATAATACTACTTTACATTGATATTAGTAATTCTATACCGACATAGTAGATGAAGACGAAACTTTCTTTTCTCTCTGAAAAGTTTATTGAACTATGGCTAAAACTTAAACGACGAAAACTATTGCCCAGTACGTCAAATGTTTCAGAAGTGGAAAATATTTTCTGACAAATAATAATAATAAACTTTTGAAATACTTCCGCAAACATAATAATAGGTTATTTTTCGCACATACGCCTGTGCGTTTTGCGGTATAGAGCTGTGCGGTAATTTACCGATACTGGACAGTCCCGAACAAAAAAAAAATGTGCACGTTGTAACGCCTAGAACTTTATATTTAATACTGAAAGTGTGTTTATTATTTTGAAGGGTGTCTATTATTTAAGAATTGTAGACTAAACATGAAATAAGTTATTGTCATTGCGAGTTGTTCGTCTGCCCTTATTTTTATTATTAATTGATTCAATTTTCTTTTGAGCGTGAAATACTTTTGTTCTTATGTATACCGTCTTAGTGACCTTGTTTCTCTTCTTTTTTTTACCCTAAAGATGGGTGCTCTTCAACACAGCAGCGGAAATTTTAAAGGGCGGCGAGCGAACAATCAAAGCGTGTTATATTGGAAAATGAAACCTTGGCAAGGGGCAGAAAATGTGCCTCATTCGAGAGGTTTCTATCTGTGCACTCCGTAACTTACACTAGGCTACTTGTAATTCGACATGTCCTTTGTGACCTTCCCCTCTCCCCTCGTGCTCACATAGATATCGCCTGTAACCAGAGAAGGGAAGGCAGAGTTATAAACTGCTTGCAGTAACACTAACACATGCCGCGATAAGGGTACCGGGACTGATGCCACTTCCGACCTTGGAAGATTGAATATTCTGGGTGGTCGTTGCGCGAATTTTCTAGACAAAACGCTTTCTGGGCCGGGTCAGTGCATCTTTATAAGCCGCGGCGTGCCTGTGTCTGGATCCTGATGCGGGGCGCCATTGGAACTGCGCGCGACGATACACTGACCAGTGCGTGTGGTCTACAAGTAGAGAGTGAGAGAGACTGGCTGTACCACGGAGAAGTGGGACTGGATGAGTGTGGCTGACAATTGGAATTATGTTAATGTATGACACTTGACATTTTGATTGACACAAGTAAGAATTAGTGACGGATGGCTAGTATAGGCATTGATAAGGACTTCGATTATAAAAGAGATTGACATTTAATCTTGTGCTCACTCATAAGGACTGTTTGTGTTATAGTAGAGGTAGATGGTCTAATGTTGAAAATAATAGCTGTTGTGTATTTTTATAACTCTAAATAAATTAAGAAATGAAATTTAGTTCTTTTACGTGTATCAAGACCTCCACCCCTCGCGAACACAAATCGCCCCAGGCGAAGTGTAACTGCTGTTATGAGACGGGCGGAACAAAATATTCCATCTCAATACCGAAAGTAGTGCTTGCAAGCTGGGAAACCACCTTCAATAGCGCCGCCTTGCACGAGTTGTTTGATAAACAGGGCGAGTAAGGAATCGTCTGCCCAAAGCGAGGAAATGTTCACGACCTGTAATTATCAAACCGTCTCTCAAGGGGTGCTGATCAAAGTAGTTTCCAGTATCTACCGTGTCTTGTATGGGAATGCAAAGCGTTTGGGCAGAGCCAGGCAAGTGTCCACGTATTGACAACTTAGAATTGTTACTGCTCTACACCGTAGGATGTACCCGGAATTTCCTAAGTTATTGCGATGTTGGGATGGACTTGAAACACGTGGTATTTTTTCTAATCGGGCCACTCGTTTCCCGCACGTGTTACAGTATTGCGAACTAATGATAAACGTGTAGAAAGCATTACCAAGACACCAATTTTCTGTCTATTAATTAAAAATTGAGTATCATAATTTATTGTTAAAATGTACTTTTAAAGGTTCAATTTAACAAAAAATATGATACCTAAAAGTTTACAGAAATTTAAAATGCCCCTGATACATGACATACTTAGTAAAATAGTAAAAAGTATTGATTTTGAAAATTTTGGAGCGGGTTGTACACCTATATGGTTGTTTTGGATTTATATCATTCCTATGGGTCGTATTTTTGTAATACAAAAAAGTTTTGTTTTATCAGTTTAATACCTAGAAAAAAATGCACGTCAAAATGGAAAGCAAATATGCTCAGAAAAGAAGCGAGGTTCACAGCTGAAGCACTTGTCTATCGAGTGGGATATGGTGGGATGTAAAGTATTTACTGGAACTTGCTACGGAATTCGAGCTACCACTGTCAAAGCGCACTGAGAAGTACTGAACACAATTTTTGATCAATTGAGTTTATTATTTTTATAATTGAAATAAATGTACATGAAACCAATTATTGAACGTATTTTACATGCTAGTTTCAATATTTTCTTACATGGGACCGCAATAATTATTATAATTGCTCTACTTGGCAGTTTTTAATGCATATTTGCTTACTGTATTATTCACAATGGAAATACGTCTAAATCTCTATTAAAAACAGAGTTATTAATTGATGTTTTGAACTTAAAAGTAAATTGAGTACAACACTTGACAGCATTACAAAATACAAGGTGTTTTTGAATAACATATCGAAATTCAAACCAAAGGGCCTGACTAATGTAAACAATAAATGGCAGTAACAAAATTTTTGAAAGGTCATCTAGTATTTTTAAATTTAAGATGAAGTTAGGCAAAACAACACCGGTAGTCTGTAACTTCACTCACCTGCGTGTATTACAAGTTGCATAACGCGAAGGCAGAGGGAACTGGCGCACCCTGCGGAGAGCGCCTTGTAAATTAAATAAACAATGTCATTATATTTATAAACTAGGAGTTTTAGGGGTAGTAACTATAGATGGTAGAGCTTAACTGTAAACGAGGGGTTATATTCACGATGTGAAACACATGCAATAGAATATTTTAACGAGGAGTTACTTTAATTTATATTTAAATCGGATAGTGCCCACCTGAATCTTGCCGGAGGCTGTATCCAGCAGCGAGGACGGCGGACACAGCCATGGCTGCGATCTTCCCTGTTTTCGGGGTCGGTCGTGGACAGATGCGGCGGCGCGCCTCGCGTCGGCCTATATCGTTGCGTTGTTTAACGTCTTGACATAGCTGGCCTCTTTCCCTGCTTGGTGGAGGGACGCAATCCCTGGTGTCCTGATTTTACTTCGAAGATGTGAGGCCGTTAAAGTCCATTCATAACAACCTACACATAGTAGACTGGAGGTACGTGGTTGCTTGTTAGTGCGCGTGTGTCTAACTACATGGACAACAGGAGATTATAGTACATTTCATTTAAGTGGGGTAAATTTTGACAATTCTATAAAAGTAGTACGGCCACAGTGTATCCTTCCACCGCAGCTGTTTTGTCACTGAAGAAAAACACGTTTGTAAACAAATGTTTTGAGTCCAATGCACACTTGCATTATCCTCCTTCCGCGTGTTCCCTGTCATGGCAGGCACTGAAAGTCTGATGTTGGCTAACTTTCGTCCCGTCATTAATGTAGGATATTATAGCTAGGTTGGCATTCCAACCTGTTTTATTTTTTAATTACAGAGTTAAATTGGTTTGCGTTCTGTTTATTTTATTTCGAGGGAAAAAGGAGAAGTATATGGGGTGGCCTTTAGATTAATGTCTTTCGTGAGATGGGATTATTTTGATGTTCTTATGAGTGTGTGGTATTTTGAGTTGCATATTTTTTTGATGGAGCAGTGGAAAATTTTGCTAGTGTGGAAATAACATTTAAATTATTTCACATCGAAAATTATAACTTTAATGAAAACACAAAGTGTGATACATATGTCGCTGTTCGTATTCGTACAGATGTAGCAATATACATACGCACACACTTTGACCCAAATTAACCTTACACTCGAATTTACGATGTAAACAAACAAATATTATTCACTCACTACAAAAGTGTGGAAAGTGCGGCTTTTATCAGGCCACGTGCTTTTCAATAATTATATTAACTGTTTACAAATAAATTTACAAAACACGCAAACTTACTGTTTGTAATATTTGCAACCTCTTGAACACGTGTTTTTATATGGCAATCCTTAAGAGTTTAATTCACTGAAATTACGTTTTTTCGTCACTCGCATTAAATAATTTATTTGCAAAATCATTTAGTAAAATCAACACTGCGCACGTTTCCTGATACAAACAAACTTAAACTTATATACGGAAATAACATTCGTGTCACTTCATTGTGGAAGGCGGTAAGGAAAATGGCGGAACGAGCAGTTTTAACGACGTGCCGATTAATATTACATTTCACTCATCAAAACGCACTAAAATGGTACCTACAACCATGTTTGGAAAAGCAAATAAAGAAGAATTAATGACCGACTGAATATTCCGACAACATCAATAAGATATTCTTATAATAAACACGATGAGAATATAAAGCACACGCACAACGGCCGTTCACGGAGCTGGAAACATAAACATGGCTAGCCATTGGCTGGAAACGTTTACTGTTCGTATGTGTCGACATACTCTGTCATAAATGCTAAACATGCTTTTAAAGTGCAGTTACTAATAGCCAAGAGAATGTAATATTGCTTTAAAAGCATGTTTTAAACGATAAATGTTGTAAGTATAATTAAGATTTTAAATTACAACTTTCAGTTCCGAGTGCTATTTTCATCCAAAGCCATCATCAAAATAGCCAACCTAACCACACGGATCCCGCAGTAGTTCATCAGCTGATACAATACTGTACGAACAAGAGCATTTATTGTTTACACATTGTGTAGGTTGGTCACATTGTCTGTCAGATTTCACCCCACTTATATGAAATGGAGTTGAGTAGCAAAGGCTGCCAGAAGTGTTTGCATATTTTTATTTACCTGCGTTGTTCGTTTGACTTTATCTTAAATTAAAAAATACTCTATAAGATTTCCAAAAATGTTGTTACTAGGATTTTTTGTTTACATTAGTCCTTAGATGCTGCGGTTTAAATTTCGACATGTTATTGAGAAACAACTTGTATATGTATTCTTGAATATGCAACATAAATCATACTTTTCTGACAATTTTGGTAGTATGTGCTGTAGTGTAATGAACTCTACGTTGTGTAGAGTAGGGGCCAGTGCTGTATTGTGTTTTTACTATGGGAATATCCCAACAACTTAAACGATCTGCTTACTTCTACTGTAAACCATCACGTCTGGCAACACTCGCGTCTCCTATAAACCTAATGTATCTTAATTTCATGCATACTGTCTCAATGAAAGTTAACTCGCCCCCTAAACATCGTCTAAAATCAAATTGGCGCTAAGCATTCAAAGTGACAATAAGAAAACTGGCGTGTACAACTGACGTCACCGGTAGAAAAATAAAAGGAGTATGGGCTTTGTAGAGATGAATATTCGGGATTATGCAGTTACCCGAGTGATTATTCAAACTGTATCCGTAACGTTTTATGGCAGTGCTATTCTATTAGCGGCCCGCGGGCCACATGCGGCTCGCCAAACTCATAATGCTGGCACGCGGAAATACTTTGATATTTATAAATAACTTGGTTATTTTAAATTGCGTATTTATCCAGTTATTTTTGTATGAATATACAGTTCTCAGTTCAGTGTATTAATTTTACGTAACATAGTGCTACGACCTACCTTGGATTCCCACGTAAAAGCACCTAAGCTTCGACTTTGTAATCTCCAAGAAGGCACCCTCCCCCCCCCCCTTTTAGTCTGTCATGTGGGTTTCATTGTAAGCAGTTGTGCTTTATTCTGATATTCAAGGAACTGCAGCAGCATATTTCAGTGTAAATATTTTCTTGAGGACAGGAATGAAAGTCGATATTTTGCTGCCCGTTCATAAGTTTTGCGTATTGAAACACAAAAATATATTCTTTAAGAAAAAGTGTCGAAATCAGCGAAATTCGTTGTGAGCAGCGAATTTCGATATATATATATATATATATATATATATATATATATATATATATATATATATATATATATATATATATATATATATATAAACAGAGGCGACAATGCTGTATCTTTACTGAACAGATTTGCTGTATTAAAACTCTATAGTCAGCACTTAAATTTCAGAGGAGAGTGAACACACGCGAAGCTTGTACATGAACATACTACGTTCCATCGGTGTCGCAATGCTTCCTTGCGTCTGGGCATGACCTTGAAGCTATCATGTTTTAGTGGGCCGACAGGAAAACTATATCCTGTTCGCTATAGAGTGAACACTTTTCAAGGCCTTGTTTTCCTTTCAGTTTATTTGTATGCTTTCGCCTTATTGTTAATACAAAAAGAAATTGCCATATTGCTATTAAAAACACATTTCGTCCCAAATCAACGTTTGCAGGTATTATATTACTATATTATATTATATTTACTAGCCTCCAAAGTCACATAACACAATGTGACAGAGTTGACAAAAAATACAACAAAAGACAACTACAATACATACAAATTAAAACAAAACATAGATTAATCGGTTACAAAATTTATATAAAAACAGAACTTAACAGTTTAACAGTATTCTTGAACACTATAAAAATTTCTATCTATAAGGTAATTTTTTAGTTGCAATTTAAAACAAGATTTTTTTTCTTTTTTAGTCCATCCTGTAGTTTTAAAAGGGAGATTAGCCGGGAAAAAAAAATCCGAGATGACGGGGACTGACCCCCCTTACAAATTGTGCCGTGAATATGCGTGCACTGTGGTAAAAGAGGCGCAATGTTGTTTGCAGGTTGCAGGGGCGGGTGTGATGGCCGGCGAGTGACTGGTGAGGGCGGGGCAGTATGTGGCTGCGCAGCGAGCGTCGCGAGAGGAGGTGTCGGCGGCTGGGAAGTCGCGTCGTTGCAGTGTCGCTCCGCAGCACAGCGCTGAAGCGAGGACCCGAGGCGCTGGTCAGCTCGCGGCATGCCCGCTGTGGTCGCGTCAACCGCTGGAGGCGCCGTACCTCCAGGCTGCTCAAGGAGGTACCACCGCCTCCTCTCCTCTCCTCTCCGACCAGGGGCCACATTCTCACCAGACATCATTAACTCGCACTTTAATTATCATGCTGATTTTTATTTATACCTATAAAACAAATTTGGGCATTATTTCCGTATACACAGTAAACCCCCATTATAACAGACAAATTGGGAATGAAGGTGGTCTGTTTTAATGGCAGTCCGGTTTATAACAAATGGGGTTTGAAAGGTTGTACTTACGTAAATGAAACAACCGAAATAGATTTAAAAATTGTCTATTTTACATGGTAAAGGCATATACAATACCTAATAGCTAGAGCTAGTGATTTTTCGCGAAAAATATGAGTACACGGTAGACTTCAATATCATAAGCACTCAACAGCCGTTTGTATCTTGCAATTACTGGCTGTTTCCTTGAGAAGGCGTTTTCATATTTGACCTGGCCACTTTACGTGATTTGAGTGTAGACAGTTAACACGTACCACAAAGTAATTCAACCAATCAAGATAGGTATACGACTGCACAGTGTTTTGAAACTTGTCTTGAAATCTTTTCGTGAAATTTCACTACTCCTAATAATAGCTAATACAAAAGCAAGCTTATGAAGTTTACACATTTAAAATGCTGTATAGTACTTAAAAAAAAACAACACTGCATTTGTAACCGATAAATTTGATCAAAATAGAACTAGATTCACTGTGCCCGACATCAACATCATAATTTGTGGAATGACACACAATTTCACTCGGCTGGTGGGCGGCGTAGTCATATGGCACAAGGACCTTGATACAACTACACGTCCATCCATTATAAATGACATCCATTTTAATTGGGTCTGTTATAATGGGGATTTACTGTATCTTTAAATTTTAAACTCTTTTAGTTGACTGGTGCAGTATTTCTGGCATTTATAAACAATACCAGTACAGATAATGGTTTACAGCGGGAAAATTTGACTGTTTGCTAGGATTCAAGGTACTGTACACATGTCCGACAGTCCCCCCCTTATTGTCTGTCATGCATGTATGAAGCTACTACCCCATTTCAGTAGGCCAATGAAGATTGTGATACTATGCAATATAACGTTCATGATTGGTCTGCAAACAACTTAGCCGAGTCAAAACCTTGTTCATCCATTCATGAAACAATAAACTAGTTAAGAGTGTCACAGAAGATAAGTTGGCTCAAAAATGTTTTGCCATTTTCTATCATCTCTAAATATTGGTTATCACTAGAGACCTGCAAAATTCACGTTATTATTTGGTATCACAATAGACTTTACCGCCCTATGTACATTTGAGTCTGTGTTATTAGTTTTTTGGCTTCTGCAAAAGTGGGGACGACATACCACACCTTTTGACTGTGTGGTATGTGATTGGGCTATCTTGTTGTTACTTTTTTTTGATTGGTTCAAGGCCTCCCATGCATGTCAAATCAAATAGGGTACAATGATAAGACAAATACAAACACACATATGTTTGAAGTCTTTTCTGTCTTCAAATGATAATGTTAATTTTGCAGGTTTCTGGTTATAATGTTAAAATAAATAGAAGTGTATACCTACCTATTGTGTAAGTTTTGAGTAAGCCTTAATATTAAATATGTTATTTAGTTTTTTTTATGTGATATTGTAATATTTGCTATTTAATTTAAACTAAAAATGCATGTAAAGTAAGTTTTTTTTAATCTTGGCCTATGACCCCCTAACGACAAACACCTTCCGCCACCTCTGCCACCGCCTCATGCAATCAAAGCTTAATCAAGTTCCGAAAATTACATCAAAAGGACAATGCACCACACTTGTACACACTCACTTCAATTATATTTTACACGAAAACTATATCTTACTAGGCATTACCAACACACCTATTTTCTCTCTGTTTTTATGCATATTAATTAAAGATAAATGAGATATTACAATTTATACTATGTGGACCAAAATAAGTAAACCCATATATTTTGTTTTACTAAACAACGTATGAGATAGGACAACAAAGTAAGAGCTGTATCTAATTGCCTACAGGTTGGAGATAATTTGTCAGAAATAACATTGGTCATATGATCACCATTCATCTCTCGACAGGGATGAACACAAAACACCACACTTGTGATAACAAATGTTCAAGGTTTCTTATGCTATGTCACAAATTGTTGCACGAATGATGTCCGTGATAGTAGTAATCTGTCTTATTTTATTCATGTAGATATTATCCATTAGGAACCCCCAGAGAAAATAATCAAAAACTTTGAGATTTGCTAATCTCAGAGGCCAGCAAATGTTTCCATTCCAAGACATCACATGACCTGGGAACATTGTTTGAAGCAATACCATTTTGTCTTGCTGTATGACAGATTGCTCCATCTTGTTGGAGCCATATCTCAATGTTGTCAGTACCTAACAGTGGTCGGAGAAATATGTACATCATGTGGTGATAACGTTCACCATTCACTGTCACAACCATCTCTTCCTCGTTCGCAAAACAGAAAGGGCCAAACACTCGATAAACCATAGTCGCTCACCATACAGTGACTGGTTGTTCGTGAAGAGGTCATTCACAGAATTCTCCTAGCTGGTCTGTATCTCCCAAATGTGGCAGTTACATTTACTAACAACACATCCATTAAAGTGGAAGTGAAGTCTGTGGACTGTTTACAGCCTTACTGACAGTCTCAATCTTTTCTGCAGTGCTAGGTTATTTAGGACGTCCAGATCGGAGTTTGTTAGCAAGGGTTTACTTCTTTTGGTCCACTGTGCAGATAATATATAAGTAAAAGTTTAATTTATCCACAAATATGATACCTTTTTTATGTTTACACAATTATAAAACACTTGTATTTTATAACACATTTAGGAAATAACCAAACACGTAATACATGGGCTGATTTTTCAACTGTTTTATTCAAAAATTTTAATGATACTACAAATAGACTATAACTCTTAGCTCTTGAACTGTTACTCTGCCATCACTGATCACGCACACAGTCAGTACCGTGGATGCGATTTTCTTACATTTTTCAGCTTATCTGGAACATATTTACTTTGTGGAGTTGAGGTTGAGTTGGGTTAAAATTTAGTTATTGTTTCTATCTGCGCTTTAACAGCGAGGTCTTGAGAGCTGGCGAGCGTGAAATGAAGTTAAGATGAAACAGCGGGTGAATGAAAGGACAAGGAAATGCAAGATCTTAGAGAAAACCCCAGACAATTACAACATCCGTCACATTTGTCACATGCAGAAATCCACGTAACCCAGCTAGGAATTGAACCCAGTTTGCCTGGGTGGGAGGTGAGTGGTCTGGCCAGTTGTGGAAACAATAAGCGGGCTGGAAGTTTGAATGGTGCGAGGTGTTGAGGTGGCTAACATTGTTCACGTAATTCGACTTCTGATAAGCAGAAAAATCAATGATAAACATGCCCCCGAGTCTCCTGTATTTTAATTTCATAAACCAGGTGGCAATTCTTACCCCTTTCAGTTAGTGACCTTTATCTGGGATATTACTCTGAAAGTAACTTCAGTTGTCTGCACTGTACACACACAGTAAAAACAGCTTCCAGTAAGGGAAGTCCTTCACGTGCAAGTGGTACTATTCACTGTTTTTGGGTGATATTACGTAGTCTCAACAGGTGTTGCAAGTAACGTAAAGCACAAGCAAATTCTTATTGGTGCCAATAAGTTACAGCATCGTACAGACAGCAATATGGTTCTGAACAAAAAAATTATTTGTGGTAGATTTTCAAACTAATTTATCTGTGAGATTGGGTTGGTTTCAACAAGTAAAAACTTGTGAAAAACTTACCCTCTCCATAATTCATCACGCTATTCTTCAAAACTAGCAAAGGATACTGAGTATTAAATTTACAGATGAAATTCATGACCATACTAACTTGTATACATTTTCAATATTTTTAATTGTTCATTTTACTATAAATAACGGTTTCCCGCCAACAAAATTTACTAGAATATAACAGATTCCGGAGTGACTGTCTTCAAACACACTACTCGCGCATACCGTGTAGGCTGTATGATGTGTAGGGATATGTGGGTTGTGCTGGGACATGCTCAAAATGTTTGCCACTAACCACAAATTTCATAGCTATAAGACTGCGAGTAGTGATAATCTCTCTGATGTCTTTGAAAGTACGATTACCAGATTTTATTGGTGGCACAGGTAGGCCGTAAGTTTCGGAGAACTGATCTGAGAATTGTCATAAGGCAAGTCACCCCTAAGTGGGATGAATGTATCTGCACTGAATGTTATAGTTTATAGGATAAAGTACTGTGATAGTTCCAGGCTTATAGTTTTTGTGTTTTGATTGGTTTTTTGCTATAAATAAATGTAATTTTTTTGTGCATGTTTTTGAGTTTGGCCAAAAAAAATAAGGGTAGTGAATTTTTAATATTTCTTGGATGATGAAATTTGAAGTCAAATAATAAAATACTTTTAGTAGGAACGAGAGTGTGAATGTGGTATTGTCTAATCCAGGACAATGTAACGACAGTTTTAGCAGGTGGTATTCTTTAGATATTTAGGCTGTGTAGCTGAAGCGAGTGTTTTTTTATTGCTACTTTAAGTCTATTCAGCACTGTGAGTGTCAGTTTGTGAAATGTTTGCTGCCTAGACGTGCCGTGAGAATGTCCTGCCATACGTAGCTGGTGGTTGTCGACTGAAGAAGATTGGAAAGTCGCATCAGGATACCAAGAGTAGCTTTGAAGATGAGCCGATGATCACTTCGACACCACTTCACCACGTGAAGTGCAACGGTGTGCCCAAGGAAGCATTGGCAGCTGTAAGATTGCATCTATGTATTTTATCTTGTGTTAGGCTTCTGACAATGCATCCTGTCACATACATGCATTCATATGTACATATTCACATGCCTACATACAACAAAGCTGCTCAATTTTTGACTATTCATCTTAGTCATCAGGTAGAAAAATGACTATGCAAAAATGGTAGGTGTATCTGTATACTCTCTTCACATCTCTAGCTCTGCATTGCAACAACTGTCAAATTCAAAATTTTTTTACATGTGCAAAAAAAGTTTAGGCCATTTTCTGCGGTGAAATATGTTTAGGCATGAGCACTTTTCTACATGTAGGTTATCTTGGCTGAATCATTTAATTATTAGGACATCACAAAAGCTTAATAAACCACACTTATAGTTGGTGCAACACACCATAGTACAAAGCCATTGCGATGCACAAAAGAAGTTCCGTCTTGGGGAATAACTAAGAAAAATGAATTGCCGAACCTATTTGAACACACATCTAGATGGTTAAACTGTACTTTTCATGTGTAGTTAACCGTGTGATATCTGAAAAAATTCATTAAAAAATTAGGCTATCAAAGTACCAAAGAAATAATTTCATAATGTTTTGCTGTACCTAGGGTGAACACCCCATGATCAGTGGATGGGATGGTTGATGAGACAGGTTTGTTAGTATAAGCTATTTACTATAAAGTGATTACTTTTTGAAGTCCTTTCATTTCAAATAATAAATGAATATATTTTATTGTAGCCTTAGATGTAAACGTTTGAGTCCAGTGAAATACGTTGTGTTTATTACTTACATGGCAATATTTATTTTTAAATGTGGTGGAGGGATAAAACATAGCTGATAGGATAAAGTAACTTAGGGTCTCAAAGTGCTCACTTTACCGTGAACAGCCTATAATCATGAAGTTGCTTGTTTGAGGCTTGTATAGTAGATAAATTTTTTAATAAAACATTTTGAAAATGTTTAGTCTGTCTGTTCACCATTTTTCCTCCTCCACTTTAGGTCGTTCCCACTCTCCTCGACTACTAGAGTTTCTTTTGTTGTGTGTTCATAACATGTCCCACATTCACGATTCCATCTTCTGCGTTCCTTCACTGCCACATATTTAAAACAATTCATGCTCATCATTTGTCTTCAGTTTCCATTTAATTCTAGAGTTTATTGCTACGTTTTCATTCTATTTCCAAAGTGTTTTCAGTACACCGTCCATATTGAATTTGTACATGTAAACTGTATTCAAATTGAATTGAGTCTCAAGGTCATTACTCCTATAAAGCAGGAATGTATCAAACTCTGTCAGTTGTAATATGTAAACATATAATGTACCGAAATCGTATCGAAACTGAAATGTATGCACTCTTGAGTAGCATTTCTTTACTATGTACAGACATTTGTTATTCATTGCTTTTGTTTTTCTTGTACATGTACATTATATCATCATGGCATTAAAATAATATTACATTTTAATATAAATATTTGGTAAAAAGAAAATGAAATACCCAAACTTAATTTTACAATAGCAGTATTGTTATTTAGTCAACATAACTTCAATTTCACCAACATTAACATGCACGTAAACTGATAATATTGAAATCAATTTTAATTCACATCCAGAGATTTTATGGGGATCAGGTACAGAAAATACAGAATATGTTTTGAAAACTACATGGAAACATAGTGTATGAGTTATGTTTGTCTTGTTGCATGGTGGTATGCAGGTAGGGTGTTAAGTATGGTGTGTGGTGTGTGCAAGGTGACGAAGCTGAGTGAGGAGACGAAGGAGAACTGGCAGTCCACAGTGCTGCCCGGGGTGTCGGAGCTGTCGCTGTTCAGCCCAGTGTACCCCGGTCAGGCGGCCACCGACGCAGATGACCTCACCCTCAACCTGGCCGATGACTTGTCCTCCCCTGATCTCACCTGCCTTCTTGAGGAGGAGGCCAAGAGGGCCAGCGAAGGTAATGTCCACCAGTGACTTGTGGTTGGTTGTAGCGGTGACTTGTTGCACTGGCAGGGAGTGGGTGGGTGCTCGTTAGGGTTACCAACTTTTTTAGATTTGTTGTAAGACACTCCTGATGACTTGACACGCAATATCTCACCTCATTGGAATGTTCAAACAAAAGATTTTTAAGAAAGAACAGCTTTAAATACTATGTGTAATATGCAAAATTCAGTATTAATATATCAGTAAACATTGGAACTGTAACCATTATTCAGTGTGATTTGAATTTCTGATTTAATTGGTGTGTAAACAGATTACACCAACAGGTACTGGAAGAAAAGACACTTCATACACATCTCGGAAGTGCTTTTTCCACTAACATTTTTTTTGACATGTGCCACCTGTATGTGTCAGTTGTAAATATATCTGTTGCCATTGGGTTAGAGCCTTAGTTAAAGTAAACATACCTATAATTGCAGAAGTGGTAAATTACTGACACTGTGGTATATTAAGTTTCAACGTATGAGATGACATATATGACATCCCATCCTATCTCCATAAGGGATAATTCTTGCAACCCCAAGATACAGGAAACCTCGTACAGTATGGGATATTTGGCAACCCTAGTACTGGCTGACAGAGAAACATGTAGTTATACAGGTCAGCTTGTAGACATCACATGAAATATCATTTCCTGCTAATTAAAATACAGTAAAACTATTTTAGAAATATAGAGAGAGAGTGAATAATTTTGTGTGAATAAGTGGGTTAAGATTGTTGTGACGGGATGTGTGTGTTGTGCAGAGTCGCAGAATGGCTACTACGAGGAGGAGGGTGGCTGCGTGGGCAGCGGCGGGGAGGAAGTGGTGGAGGTGGAGGATGGCTGGGAGCCCTTTGACCCCTACCTCTTCATCAAGCACCTGCCGCCACTCAGCCTGGAGATGAGGGCGCGCTGCCCCGCCCTGCCCCTCAAGACGCGCAGCAGTCCCGAGTTCTCCCTCGTCCTCGACCTGGTCAGTCCTGAGACTTATCCACTTTTCAGTACTCTTATGATATGTGCTAGCAATATTTATATTGATGCAATATATTTTTTCCAATAAGCACTGGAAATTTATATAAATATTGGGTAAAGAGGTTTTCGTTAGAGGTCTTAAGTACCTCTGAAGGTGAAACAAAGTGAAAATGAGCAGCAGCAGCAGCAGGAGGAAAGGGCAGGGAGAAATAAGAGTGCACCAAGAAAACCCTATGGCCAGTGGTAATGTCCTCCATACATCTCATATGCAAAGTCATCCCTCCTTCTCCCCTCTTGCTGGTTGCAAGGCGAGTAATCTGACTCCTACAACACTGTGTGTTATTAATATTGCCCATATTGAAATCGCAAATCTCGTTAAGAGTCGGAGGGAGTTGGCCCAAAATACGTAATTTTCTCACCGGAAAGATATGCGGTACATTGTGGTTGTTATGCCCATTTTGCATGCCTGCTGTTGAGGATTAGTGTAACACCAGGGAAGGGTATAGCAGGGAAGTTATCTTATCGCTGTAAACCTGAGAATGCTAAATAGAAGTGCCTGGATCCACAGTTTTGATGTTTGCAGTCTCAAGTTATGAATTAGCAGGAATGGTGTAAAGCTGTTTTCTAATTCTTTGATATCTGCTCTGAAATATATTAATATGTGTACTAATTTACTATGGAAAATATACTTAAGAGAATATATATATATATATATATATTATATGTTAGTACAGATAATTACTTTTAATATAATATTAATTTTGTATATATAATTTTTAGTTTAATCGAAAGACATTTTAATGACTTATTTGTATTTGAATAGTGTTATAAATTTTCTCTATTGGTGGGGCGTTTGGGAGTGGTGCAGAGGGATCTTGGAGAAAATCAAGATAATATAAGCATATTAATTAAAGGGCTTTTCTTCTCAGTGATGAAAAAAGTTATTTTTTGGTAGTTTGTAACTGACCATAATTTTTTTGTAACACAATAGTTGTTCATAATTTTATTGTAAATATTCCCGAACAGAAACAACAATCATGTTATCAATATTTTGTGCTATATAAAGCAGTGATGCAAATAATGGATTTATTTACTGAAAAAATGGCAAAGTCTACTGAACAACATTTTTTCTTGGTATGAAATCACTTTTTAATCATTTAACCATATTGTATATTTAGTTTCGCCAGACGGTTTCTAGTTTATATACGCAGGTAAAATCTCTCATTCAGTTCACTCCTGAAAATTTTTTTTATCATATTAACAATACTGAACAATGAACGAATTTTGGCTATTGTATTTTTAATTTACATAGCATAACATTTAGGACATAAGCCTATGTAATTAATTTTGTTATTACAGTACATTTGATACTAAGACATGACAAATTAGGCATTCTACTCACATATCTGTTCTGTAGCATACGGGACTTATTGGTGTGCTATCAGAATATAATTATTTAAAATGGACATCTCGTTGCGAGTCAACTTAATTTTATCCAGTGGGAAACAATCAGAAACGACAAACACCAAACAAGACATATTGCAACTACAAAAATGTAACCAGTATAATTTTATTGATGTTCCTACTTGAATTCTACACTTTGAGACATGCTTTAAAATTAACGATAAATTAAAACTAAACAAGGTGATGTGGTCTATTGGTTTGGGCTTATTAATGTCCCTCAGTGTTATGCCTTAAGGCTTATCAGGGGACGACTTACAAAGTAACTGATGACCTAACTTAGACTAACACCCATTCCATACTTGGGATTCGAAGGTCGGTAGGGCGCAGTCGGTAGGGCGCACCTACCGACTGCGGCACTGGAGGTTGGTTATGTGTTCTATAATCATAGAATTTATTGGGAATTATTTATAGAGAAAGTAACAGCAAGTCATTCTTCAATGATCATAAATTGACCGAGGATAAAACATTTTGTCTACTCAGATTATGCCATAGAGGATTATTAAAAAATAACTAGCAAATACAGTGATGTAATCTGTCTAACTTCGAGTTTCCAGTTTTGACAGATCTTATCAAAGTAGCACTCTGTTAAACAGACTGACTACATAACCTTCCGCCACTATGTGCTTTCCACTGGAATCTCAAAATACATGAACTACAATAATTTACAGTAAGCCTATTTTAATAAGGGGTGTTTGTGTTTACTACTGGTGTGTATCTTCAACCATAGGCCTTAAAAGAGTTTTTGAAGTTAATGATGCCAAATTACCCAGACATAAACATTATTAAAGTTACTCTATAGAACTGACGCTATATAGATTTTTTTAAATTGGTTTTAGTGTGCTGTTTCGTTCCCGGACGACATATGTATAACAACTCAGTGCAGTGCAGTTCCACATTACAAAGCCTAATGTTGACTATTATGATACTTACATGTACAAAACAAGTTCAAGAAGTTGTGATTGAGTGTGTTTTAATGCCAGCGATGTTTTGCTGCAGTTCTTTGACTTTTGTACATACTATATGTATTTATTTTGTTAATCCAGTGGCCTATAGTTAACACAAGTAGCCTACCCATATGTTTCCTGCTTTCAGCAAATATCCATCCAATTTCTTAGTAATATATGTGGCACATTTCATGAATGTTATTGACACTCAATGATAGTGTCATGCATTTCTGTTCAGCCTTTTGTTTGGTACGGCAGGAATGTGGGACTTTACAATAGAAGGCGGAAGTAAAAATTTCTAAATCTGGATCAGATTTATTTTTTAACTAAATCTGAAAATAAAACGAGATGAAAGTTTCTTTATTCAGCTAGGTATTGAAATTTTAGTATTCTAGTGAACCTCAGTAAAATTGCACCCCAATATGATTTTACAAAACTTGTTGCTAAAAAATTATTCACGTGAGAGTATCCCGTAAAAACCGGGAAATAATCTAAACATTATACCAGCAACTGTGATGTGCTTATAATGGGCAAAAACAACCTTGACCGAGTATTTTAATGGAAGTTATACACATTATAATGTCAAACACAGGGTTTTCAGTAACAGCATTGTAGCCAAATTTCTCAAAATTTTTTTTATATTAAAAAATCTGGCGTGGAACACACTAAATCGGACATGCGAACATGAAAAATGGATGCTCACACAAGCAACAGGGTTGAACATTCGTTTCCACATAAAGATGAAGATAAACAGTTGAATTTGTGATAAATTCCAATATGTACATTTATTCCAAAATAATTTGCTATTTTTTTACTTACATCTATGCATATTTTTTCCACCGCTGATAGCACACAATTTTTTATTCAAAAATGCTACAATTACTTCACTTAGCAATTTACTGACATTTCCTTATTTAAAGAGAGATGCCATTCTGATGTGCTTTAAATACATTGGCAACAGTTGCTCTCAGATACTGGAAACATTACATGAGATAAACTGTACATTTGTAAACAACACTAGTACAAAACAAGTTACTTTCTGTAGCTATTTAAAAGCAATAAAATAAGAGACCATTTTCGCGAAATTATAAATACTTTGTTTGCAGTGATTTCAATCTATTTTTGGATTTTAAAATGCATAAATGTCTAAATTAATCAAAAGTGAAACATTTTTTATTATTTGTGAAATACTGCATAAGTGTCAGATTAAAATTCTTGTCGAAACTGTATCAGACAGCATGTGCGTACAAGAAGTGTTCAAATGTATTTTAGAACAGTGAGGAAATATGAACATCTTAGCGAATGGATGCCACCTTCGTTGCCAGGAGCCTTCAGACCACAATGTTTCTAGTTCGAATCTCGATCTCGTCACTGACATGTGTGTGTCGTTCGTGGGTGTTAATTTAGGTTAGTGTGAAAAACTGAATTTCAATATTTCAGCTAATATTATATTGAAAAAATATACACCTTTTCCCAGAAGTTTAAAAGATGTTACCACGAACTGAGCGAACCTAGCCGAAACACATTGCTGTGTAAAGTAATAAAACTTATATTATTTAGAAACTATAAATAAGAATAAAAGTACTTTCATTCTGTTAATGAAATTAAGTAATCGTAAATATCAGTTTCCCAAGGTAAAGAATGTGTCCGAGGATTGAAAATTAGAATTGATGAAAAAAGTACCTATTGTAAGTTTTGACTCGTGTATTAAAGTCATAAAAAGACTTTGAACTATATTACTTACTTAACGTAGTGTTATCTTTTTCTGTTGTAGTATTCTTGCAAATGTTTCACCTTCCTTTTCTTTGGCTGAGCACTACACATCCCACTTCCCTTCATACTGTATCGATGCTCCATTTTTTTATTTATTTTTTAACATTACAATGCCAACACTTGAAATGAGGCGATACTAATGATTTCCATGCCTGAACTGCAAATACTCTTCATAGGCTTCTGTGGTTGCTCGCCACATGTCAAGCTGTCACGCGAGACGATAAGTGTGAGACATGAAATATTCTGTAATTCAAAACATGCCTATGTCCGAAACATACTTTGCAGTACTATACATTTAAAGAGATTTATTTTATTTAAAAAAAGTATTAACATTAAGCGAATGGTGAATGCAGTATTAAATACCAAAATTATTTACCAAACTACAGTATATGCATTTACTAGTTTTTTATGGGATACACACTTTTTCTAGTATAACATGTCTGAGCAGAAAAAAACTGTGTGTTTATAGTGGCAAAAATTAATATTTAAAATGATAATTTATACTTTTCAAAAATACTACTCTGAAGGTTTTAAGTTCCTTTTGTGTGTCCAGAAAGCTGCATTTCAAAAGAGTGTATAGTTCTCTTGCAATTTCCTAGTAAAAATTAACATTGGTGGTAAATGGTGGCAAAATAACTCCCACGGACTCATAATGTCAAGTAGATACATCAGCAATCAGATATACAGTAATGTTACCAGAAATATATGTTATTGTAATTAAAATTGTAGGTAATATTTGTGTACCCAAAACCACAATTTTTCAGTACTATTATTTATTTGCAGTATCATGTATATTATAGTTGTATTGGTGGTGTAAATATTTCACAAGTGTTATTAATATCAAAATATCATGATATTCCACATTGCTTTATAATAATTGTTGATACTATCACAGTTCAGAAATATTTCATTATTATTGATATACATGTCACAATATGGTAAATAAATATCCCGATTTATTGTAAAAGACTTTCACTATATTTGTTCTTGACTTACATCATTCAAACTTATTAGTAACAAGTCAAATACAATGTGCTTCCATAGAAGACACAACATGTTACCAACAACCAAATATGTAACATTTAAATCATACATATACATATCTGTGACATGCCCTCTCAAATAACATTCCATTCAATATATTCAAAACTTAATTTGTAAACAACAAAATAACACTATCACACTAACATCTATTAAAATATCCCTGAAATGTCTAAAGACATTTTTACATAATGACTTGGTGAAAATGTCAGATATATTTTCAACTGTAGAATCATATCTAACATCTAACACACCTTTTATGTACAGATTTTTAACGAAATGATATCTTATGTCTATATGCTTTGTTCTTTTAGAGTTTTCTGGATTATGTATGGTGGATAAAGCACAGACATTATCAATGTTTAACACTACACTTCTAGAGTTCATTTCATTCTCTATACCAGATAAATTAACAAGTTCTTGTGCTGATGAGGACCCTGCTACATATTCTGCCTCCATTGTAGGTAAAGCTACACAAGATTGTTTCTAGAAAATCATGCAATTTGATTGCTATTGTACAAAGCTATAAACCCACTGACACTTTTTATATCCATCATCTTTCACTGTAAATACCCTCTTGTTATCTATGGCGATTGCCATAGATACCAAGTCTAGCCCCCCACCTTGGCAGTGTTCTGTCCCAAAGAACTGACCAATACGTGCAAAATACGCATCGCCGCCGGGAAGCTGATAGTTGTTCACGTCCCTCCAAAACCAGCCCATTAACGAAAGGTGGTGAATATTGTCCCAGATTTTGTCACAGCGAGGAAGCCAACTAGGCCTGCCCCTTATAAATACATGGGAAGCACCAAAGAAACCAAATACAGTAGTCGTAGCCAGGACAGATCAACTCATCCGCCTCATTTCATCAGTTTTAGCATTCTCGTTATTCCCATTACTTTGTGACAGGTGGAGTCACACATTTTGGCAACCTTCACAGTGAGTAGATCCAAACTCTCTGGGAGGGAGTTTATGCTGTCAAGCTCACCCTGGGGTTTGATTCCCCTCCTCCAATTAAAACTCCTCCACAGAGAATGTATCCCCCAGATCTCCCAATGTGGGCAGATTCGCGACCCCGCCAGGCAATCCAAATACCGAGTCCAACAACACTTCCCGAGGAAGCTCACTTGGTTCGTAATCGAGGAGGGAATCAGTGCTCGTATATACCGGATATCATTCATTTTGATTTATTAATTTCCATTAATCTTTTCTTCCTCTCCTCTTGTAAACCAAAAGGAGGGAGAGCACGTCGTGCACTGGTCTACCTTCGTTATTTTGCTGCCAGCATGAGTATTCTATTCAGTGCGTAAGTTGAAATATATACAGTTCTAACCTAAATTTTTTGTGGAAATGTGATTTCAAATCAGCAAAATCAACCACAAATCAGATGTACAAACTATGACTAATTAAAGGCCTTCTCATCACATGAGAAACTGATGACAGAATAGGAACTCAGTACGCAATGCTGCAAACATATAGGATGGCAAGCACTGGACAAACACAAAATGCAGTTACTGCTGTATTCACTTTGGTTTCCGAATGTTGGACAAGGGGTGGCCAAAACAGAATGGAGGATACAAACCTGAAGGGACCAGAAATGTTGCTGTTTGTAAAAACGAGGTTCAAATTAACAGGTCTTTGTGATAATTGTAAAAAATTCCAAAAAATTGGGCGGAGCTGTGTGGGGCACACAGCCGTTGGTTTAACGTGAAATATCTAACGGAAGTAGATGTGCTCGTGCCGTCATTCACAGAGTGCATCACGTCAACTTTGCGGCGCTCCTGGAACCGTCTCGCTCGGCGCTGGATATTCAAGTACCTGTGCGTAGCCCAGAGCCTCCTCTTTCCAACGATGCATGATCTATATTTTTGGTTGGCTCTTGCGTTGGCTGAGGCCGACTTATTGCACCCCCACCGCCCCAACTTGCGTGCAACACAAACTCAAGGTCGTATTAGTGAGCTGATCATGTATGGTAAAAAACTACACCACACTTCTGATCATATATGGTAAAAAACTACACCACACTTCTGATCATATATGGTAAAAAACTACACCGCACTTGTGTCTCTAAGGGTATGAGTTAAGGAGTTATTAAGGCAAGACGAGATTGACGTTTTCGTTACAGTCCTAATTTTTTATCCTGATTCCCGTATGTTTTAGTCTGATTTTAAAGGTGTTTTATTTCAAAACAACCAAGTTATTTAGTGGAAACTTTGTTTATGTTCTTATAACCTACAAATTCTTTACACCAAGTGACATAAATGAATGTAATCAGTTTTCATAAGTTAGTAATTACAGGGTGTTTAAGTTTTTGCAGTCAAATTGTTGTGCTAATGTAAAATGTGTCGCTCTCCATTTTTTTTAATTGCGTAATTTGCAGAATAGTTCTTTTTATGGTTGCATTTCCAGAATTGATTTCTATTCTGTGAGTGAATTATCCCGGTGATACATGCCATTGCTTTTATTTTATACATTCATGTCAGCTGTCTTTTATATGTGCACACATTTACTGTATAAATTTACTGGTAAGTATTTTTTTTATTTAACTTGCGAATTTCAGACATTACCTTAACATACATGAAATCAAGTACTTCAATCTAATATTTTGCTGAACTAAAATTAATTGTACACGTACATATTGTTTGTGATATCGTATAACAGAAATTTTCCACAAAATTTTAGAAAAAGTAGTGAAAAGCATACCGAAGTTACCTCATCAAAACTGGAGAACTCGTGGAAACAGTTTCACAGAAAACTGGTGTGTCAATTTATTCACAAACAAATCAATAAGATAGCTATGTTCCGTTGAAATTATTCTCTAGAACAGCAGATATAAACACAAATTAGTTACCTTCAAAAGTTGCTAATAATAAGCTTTCTTATAAAAGTTATTTTTTTGTATGTAATAAAAGAGCATGAGCTCGAAAATAGGACTTTTCAGTAAGTTGCTCTGGTTTGGCTACAACTAAATTCTCAGGACCTCTAAACAAATTTATCACAACAATTCATTAGAGATTATATACAAAATATAAATGTTTCCAGGTGAACAAAAAACATTTCGGTACCCATTTACGTACTCCCATTCCTCTACAGACTTGGGGAGAGGCAATGTATGTATACCTCCTTAGTTGTTACTTTGTTGTGGCAGGACGAGACACTGGTGCACTGCAGCCTACAGGAGCTGGAGGATGCCTCATTCAGCTTCCCGGTGCTGTTCCAAGACTGCAGCTACACAGTATTCGTGCGCACCCGGCCCTTCTTTCGCGAGTTCCTCGAGAGGGTCTCCCACATGTTCGAGGTCATCCTCTTCACCGCTTCCAAGAGGGTCTACGCGGACAAGCTACTCAATCTCCTCGACCCTTCCCGCCGCTGGATCAAGTGAGTGTCGCCAATGCAATTAGCTCTCATTAATTTGCCCGGCATACATATCACCAGGCACAACATTAACTATTTTACATCTACTAGTTACTGTGCATTCACTGCAATGCAGAGTACATTGATCTTACTACCAACACTCTCAGGCAGAGAATGAATGACCACAGAGTGGATGTCAAACAAGCCTTAGCTGGGGTAAATGGAAATTTACAGCAGAAACCATTTGCAGCACATGCAGCTCACAATCAGACTTTGACTCGTATCACACAACCAAAGTAGTGAGGGCCCAGCCTCCTAATAACAGCGCAGAACAGCTTCGCTGATATCCCCACCAATACATCACCAAAGCCAGACAGACAACTTGCTTAAACGTAAGACAACCCTTCTGCCACATTTCAAACTTCCTGCCTTGCCCTAGTTTGCCTCCTGGCCGCTAGATTCACTGTTTGCCAACCACAGCACAACAGACTGCACTGTGTCACCACTTGCCACCTTAATAAGCTGGCCCAGCTTACAAAACGTTATGACCTTGCATTCACATGGATTCAAATGTGTTTGTGCTACTTTTGTGTGAGTGTGTCTATCTACAAGTACCACCTTGAGAGTAATTCTGTTTTTCGTCTGACTTGACACTCTGTGAAACTTACGTGCTGTATGATATTTTAAGTGCTGCTTGATTTTTTTTTAACCTTTTTTGATGACAAGAGGAGGTAAAAAACACTTGTGGTAAATCATTTTATTCGGAAGACATCTGCCGATTGAATTTAATTATTAATTATTTTAAAAATTGTGTGGGTTTCACAATGAAGACTGAACATTAATAACAGTACCTCTTTTTCAGTTTCAATTCTTTTTAAAACTGATTTGAGTTGAGATCTTGAATTGAACAGTATAATATTTGTGAATAATGCGTAGTTTTTGAATATTTGCAGACCCTTATTCCTTTCCAGTGAGTTTAATAAACAGATTTTAAGTTAAAATATTTATGTTAAAAAATTATAAATGTTAGTTTTTATACGATTGGTTTTTTTTTTTTTTAATCTGTTTATTATTGTTATCCTGTCATAAAACCATAAAATATCCTTAAAATATAGAAAAAAAATTACTTAGAAAACATGGTGGAAATTTGAATTTTTTACATTTTCATATTGCATTTTCATTAAATACATTCATTATTTCTTTGTTATTTATTTTTTAGTTATAGTTTCATTGTTTAACAGTGCAAAAAATGTTAATGGCAGATTAAATTTAAATTTAAATTGTGCTGGATTCAGCATTAAGTGGTTTGCAATATGTTTGCCTGGTGTCCTTTTAGCCTTGGAATATAAGGTGATTTATTGCAGAGTGAGGAAGTGTGGGAATATAGAGTACGTTGTAAATTCATATCAATAGAATTGTTATGTACATGTTGTAGGTACCGCCTTTTCCGAGAACACTGCGTGTGTGTTAATGGAAACTACATAAAGGATCTGTCAATTCTAGGGCGAGATCTTTCCAAGACAATCATCATTGACAATTCACCCCAAGCGTTTGGCTATCAGGTTAGTTCAAATGTCCCAAATGTGTGCTGATTTTTTTTTTTGTGATGCTCACAGTTCATATTTTACTTGGATTCAGAAGTGTTTATCTGCATGACAATTATCACATTTACAAGTGAGATTAGAGTTTCACTGTTAATTGAACATATTGACCTGATCTGTTGTTCCCATCAAGGTAATGTGAGAATGTTATGGGCATGGAGAAACATGTCAGATGAATACGACAAAATGGCAGAGCATTGGCTTATTCTTATACACCAGTGTATTGTACGTAGATATATATTTTATAGTAACTGTACTGTTACTGTTCCTAGTAGGGATGGGACAGTTACAAAATGTTTGATTCCGATACCCATTTAGTGATTCCTATTAAAAATACTTTGGTTCTCAACACTAGTAGCATTCCGAAATCGACACATTCGCTGCACAAAATTATTAGTGCTAGGGGATTGTGTTGTCTTGCATTATTTGTTTGTATTCTTCTCTACCTGTGCAGAAAAATCTAAGTGATATTTCATTAACAAGTGTTCACTACAATGTTGACGCGTGATGTCAGGTGGCTGATGGCGACATCACTGTCTGGCAAGGTTTTGGTGTGTCGGTCAGAGACATGGGTGATTTAACCATCTGACAGGGCCCCAGCTGGTATATAAGATAGGGAGCGTGGCTTGATGGCACGGCACAAAGTCAGTCGGGGGCTTTGCTGTCCGGCATACTGGTTGGCAAACTGCCACAGGTTTACCTACACTATATGTGGCCCGAGATAGCTTCTTGCTCTACTGCTGGTGTGGTGACTGTCGACCGAAGCTAATGCCCAGTCCTTGGGCGGAAGTGCTGCTGCAGCTGGCGGTACAGAAGGGTGCACACTGAGCGCTGCTGGTGCGGCTTCTCTGGAACCAGAGATTTGCTATCCCTAGTGGCACATGGCGTTTCTGATGGAAATCAGTGACAATCGGGTGTGGTCAGGTGGTGGTCTTGATCTGGGGCTGAAATAAGTGGGAGGGAGCTGGGCTGGCAGCTTGAGCTCGTTCCCAGAGGGTTATGCTGAAAAGTGCAGTTGGTCTGCGTTACATTTCCCGTTGGTTTTGGAGGCAATAGTTGCCTTCCTAGTTTGTCACTTCGCACCACTCCTATGAGTGAATGGCATTAAGATAGGTACTAAAGTCAGCCCCACAAGGGGAGAGCAGGATATGATGTTCCCTAGCTAGGTGCAGAACCAAGTAGAGGCCGAGTCAACCAGAGTGGTATCTGATTACTCCAACCGGCGACAGTTCAGCATGGAGGTTGGAGGGGTGGGTTTACTCTGGGCGCCTGAGGACGACTGGTGTATGTACAAAGGTGGGCAGACCTCCAGAACCAGTCTGTCACTCCTTCCAGGAACAGTTCAGTGCGTTGGATGAAATGAATCAGCTAGACTAGCTGACTGACAGCCTTTGATTGTTTCTTTAGTGGTTATGGCTCTACCGTCCTGCATGCCTGGTACACAGTATGGGTGGCTGTCTAATGGGTGTGTTTACGACGTATATGCACCCAGTTAAGAGAGTCCGCAGTCCTACTCTAGGTTCGAAAATTGGTTGTAAAAGACACTGTCAGTAGTATGATTATGCTGATTGACTTGCAAGAGTGTGGGGTGTCGGAGCTGCAGCCGGTTGGCCGCCATGTTGGAATTTCCTTTCCCCCCCCCCCCTTTTTTTTTCCCCCTCACAATATCGCTATTCCCCTCAAAATCTGCTAAAATTCTCGTAAACACCCCCCTCCCCCCCCCCCCCCTCAACCCTTTCCTTTCAAATGGCAGAAGCACCTCATGTAGAACTAAGCTTCTAAATACATTTTTTTGCACCAAGTTAAGTAATTTGAGGGGCTTCCTTAGGACCGACAGCAGTTGCGGCCATATTGGTTTTATGGGCATAGGGTATGCCAAATCAATACAAGGGATCCAGGATCGGAGTCTGACCTAACCTAACCATCAGTTATCTTGGTTGTCAGCCTTCTTGCATCCATATTGTATGCAGATGACCTTTGACCTGGACACAACACCCAAGACCTTTGACCTTGAAAATCTAAAAAAAATCCAAAAAAAAATTCTAAAAATTCCCATAAATTTATTAAGAAATTTATTTTAAAAAACTGAAATTTCAGGATGGCCTTGAATATACATGTATTCGTAACTCGTCGACCACTGAACGGGAAACACCATTAAATCACGTGAAGTTTGCGAGTTGAAATTAGACATAACCTCAAAATGTACACCATGTAGCATGGCCTCTCCTAGTATTACAATTGGGCCACGAGAAGCTCCTGCTGTTTGTGTATAGTTCTCTCACTGCCACCGGATGCATGTGCACCAGTGTCCGTGTAAGAGCGGTCTACGCGCCATTTACTTTTGTCATTCATGTTATCTATTAATTTTGTGCATATATAAGTATCTGCATATGTCAGCAGGTTGCATCCCGTATTTATTCACTTTGCTCCGTGTCATTAGAGAAGACACATCACAATGTTGCGGCGACATTCTCGTCCATGTTATTACCCTAGACAGGTATACCACAATATTTTGTCGTTTCCTAAGGATGATGATAAAGATGACAGGTCTTGGTCTTTTAAAATCGTTGATGCAGAAGAGAGTTATATTGTGTCGTTTTTGTACCATTTTGGTCTTCAAGGAATGACTGCTAAGGCTGGTAGTGGTCTTTTGGAAATGTGTTTTTTCAGAAAGTCGCACATCCAAAAGGATCCTGCTTCCAAGGAAAATGGTGATATTGGTACACGTGATATAATATGTTTCAAGACTTTTCCAGTTATTGTTGGAAAGGTAGATAATACTGCCGTAATTAACTATGTATTTGGTAATGCGCCAATGTTTTGTGTAAGAAGATGAAGTTTGAAATTGGTGATCAGATTTGGTTGTATCGAACGTTGTTTGGTACAACTGGTAATGCTTATTCACTGCCATCTTGAATTGTTATTTAAGTTCAATAGAACTCCTTTTTACATTTCCACATTTTATACTTTCCAGTCTTGGTTAACAACATGCTAAGTAACTTAACCTCACCTTGGGAATATATATGCAGCTAGTTTCTCATGCTAGGATCATCTGCTTTTTCTTGGGAATTGTTTGCCCCATTATCATTCCCATAATATCCAACATATTTTAAAATAATAATAATTATTATTATTATTATTGCTATTATTTAATTCATGTTACCAAGGGATTTGCCAGTACAATAGTTTTTTTTTAATATCTTTTGTTTTTCTCATTTGACATGTTTTGTACACTTGTATTTATGGACTCAATCCAAACGAACATTGCAAAATTCGCACACACATTTGGTTTTTGACATCAAAAGTGTAGAACCCATCACCACATGTTATAATGCTAAATTTTGCAGTACTTCGTGAATTTCATGTTTCACTATTTTTTAGAGTCATTACCCCTTACCATCATTGAATCTCTCTCCTCCTCTCACTCTTTCCTGCATTGTCTCACATCTTCCTCTCTCCTTGTACATTGGTGTGGCTACATGCACATGCTTTATGTCAGTGTGGTCCCAACTGGCGGCCCGCGGGGCCATTTTGTCTGGCCCACTATAGTATTAGCTATTTTACTTTGCTAAATACCTTTAAAAAAATTCTCATATATTTTCTGTTAACTCCCCATTATTTTAATATTTTTTCTACCCAATATTTAATCGACAATAATGTTTCATTTTAATAGGGTATAAATGAGATATTTTCTGGTACAATTCTAATAATAGTAATATGGTTAACTCTTGAACTGATATGCTGGCCCGTGCTGTAGCTTAAGAATGAATTTCTGGCCCGCGACTGAATAATTGTTGGACCACACTGCTTTATGTAATTAGAGTAACTGTGATCCTAAAGGGAGCAGTCTAGAACACGATAAATCTCTGTCCATGAAACTCTCAAAAGACATTTTTGAACAGACTGAAGAAATTTGGGTATATTAACCATCATGAGCATCAAATTATGTATTTTGGTGTTTATAGACCAGGTGCAAAGTTACATAAACGTATTACGCAGGAAAACATTTCAAAAGGGAACTATTAAAAGGGTGTTACTCTAAAACATAGTGATGTTAGTTAATGTTTGTGTTTTCATTATTCACATACTGTACATTCCTTTTTGAATCATACTTCTTTTCTTTTTATATATCAGAATAGTAATTTTAATTTATGAACTTCATGACATACTATAACTAAGAAAATGTTTGGTTGTTGTTTTCAGTTGGAGAATGGCATTCCAATTGAGAGCTGGTTTGTAGACCAATCAGACACAGAGCTGATGAAGCTGCTGCCTTTCCTGGAGGACTTGGTGCAGATGGTAAGACATTCTCTCTGCAGTGATGCAGCTTCAGGAGCTCTCTACTAGCTGTTAGAATAGTACACATTGTTTGAAAGTGTTGACCTTTCTCGTAATTAGTGGTGTGCGGGATCCTGATGGTCAGGAATACCCCGGAAAATTTTTCCATTTTCCTGTCGAGGAAAAGTTTTTTCCCGAGTATCTAGGGTTGGATATTTGACTATTAAACATAAATTTGACACAAACTTTGAAGTAGTAAACATAAACGAAAAAGAAACATTTCAATATAAGTTACGAATATATCTGAATAGCACATGAGAAAAGGTTAATTCAATGTAGAATCACACACTTGCAAAAAACAAAGTACATAACTTTTAAATATTAAGCCATATTAAGCTTTAGGTGTACCGGCGTTAAAATAAATTCATATTAACACCCGTAAATAATTTGTTATATTTTCTTGTCACTTAGACACACTTTACATCAGTTATAAAAGTGCTTTAAGTGAATAGACGTAAATAAAAAAATGTAAACACAGAGTTACAGTCACCAACCTCTGTTTTACCTATTGCATCATACAAAATGGGGTGCTTTCCAGTTTATGCTTGCAAGCGAGATATCGCAAGTCGTTTAGAATTGAGGTAACTTAAAGCACTTGAAGATGGCACCGTTTGTGTTATGGTTATGTTGTTGAACTCATGACGAGCCGATAATACCTTATACGTCAGTCAGTTATTTTTCCATTCTTAACCTAAAATTCACAGTCGAAATTTAGCATTTGTCGCAACAAGTCAGTCAGTCAACATGTCATTTTCGTATCCATGTTTGTCATCTGTCATGCCTCTTTCCTTTGTAATATAAGCATTATCTTATATTGCCTCATGCTCTTTTCTTGTGTGTCAAACTCTAATTACAAAATGATAACTTTTGTAATTGAGTCAGCTAAAAAAAAATTTCCCAATTTCCCGAGTGAAAAAATTTTTCCCGCCTAATATTTTCCAAAGGGTAATTTTGCTTTCGCGCACACCGCTACTCATAATGCATTCATTAGCTATCCAAAGCACTTCAACTGTGTGATGCCAGAATCACAATATTGAGCGTCTTAATGTTTAACTGGTACACAGCAAATGTAGAGAAAGGTCTGGTTGCCTGCCTTAGAGGCACAAAATCCAGAACCACTGTCATGGCCCTATGAGTCGACTGACCCTTGTTTATACAGTTACTTGAGGTTTGGTAATCTTCTGTGGTGCTGCCAACTGGTGACTCTTACCCTGGCGTGGCGAGGGTTGGTTGTCACCTTGGTGACTCATGGACGGTGAAGTACTCTGGCTCTGTGGTAGACTGCTGACAGCTGTAGGTGGAGGAATGGGACAGCACAACCAGGGGTTGGTGATGCCAAGTGGAGGTTCTTCATCCCTTGAGAAGGCTTACACCCCCCCTCCCCCCCCCCCCCTTTTCTCACCATGTACAATCCCGGAGGAGGCGGCCCCGCTTCAGTGGTACGAAACTTCTTTCTGAACAGACCCCACTTCCTGAGGGTCACTGACTTCAGATACGGCCACGTGAACCTCGTTGCGGGCTGCCAGGGTGTTTCTCGGTAGCAACCTTGTTGATTCAGGAGGCACTAGCATCTCCCTTCTACCGCGTGGCTTATGGTTTGAGTCATGGGTGGGGGTCTGCTCGGGGTCGCCAGGCACTTGAGAGTTGCTGCGCATCAAGACATCTCCTTCTGTCCGAACTGGGGTGTCATCAGGGAGAATGGACTATTAGTCTCTTCTCCCCCTCTGGCGTGTTGAGATTACACCTCTCTGGCGTGATGACCTAGGTATGAGGCATGGGCTGTACCTCGGCCTGCACGATCATGGGTCTGGGCTTCTCCCGGGCCGGTTGGAAAATCCGGAGGCCAGAAACAATGGGTTCTGCATTGCGTACAGAAGATTCCCTCTGGTTGGGTAGAGGTTTTGTAGGTGTGTGAGAGAGGAGCGCATCAAGTGTACCTCCCTCCTCGTCTTAGCTAGTTTTCACGTCAACTGGAGCCAATGTCGATGAAGCAGTCTGAGGGTAGAGGTATCTGTGATACGATTATCTCTGCTTCCTCGGGCTGCTTGTCCTCCTTGGCAGGAGGGAACATGGTGAGGGCTCTGGCATCTCCTTCCTTGGTGGTTGCTCATCTCTCTTGGAGAAGACACAGCTGCAGAGGTCTTCGATTCCTCTCCTTCCTGTTTCAAGACCTGGGTGAGAGTATCCACATTGTCCCTGACACAGTTGGAGCAAGGTCTCATTTTCCCCCGGGTCACTTTCCGAGTGCATCCACGAGTATCCTTGATCCACTAGACCAGGCCTGCCATTTTAATTTTATTTTTTCGGTTTGCATGGATTTTTAGCACACAAGAAAATTCAAACCCAAAGAGTATTGTATTGTTGTTGTTGTTTTCCTTCTTTTTTCTTCTTCTCAAAATGGCATCACAGGTGCCTACAGTAATGTGTGTCAGTTTCACTGATGCATTTGGTTGAAGGATTCTTATAATGGAGGTCGATATTAAGCAAAATATTTTGGACATACACCATTGCTTCAATAGTGTATGTCCAAAATATTTTCTTTAATTATTCACTGGCACGGGTATACAGTTATCTACATATTTCTGTTCCTGGCAGTATGATCACATGCAAAGGCCAATGCCATTATCAAAGAGAACCTTTGCAGCGAATTGTTTTTATGCATGCAATTCGAATTTGGTAACTGTGTTTTGCGGTTGGCATTGATATCACAATGGTGAGGAAACAAAAATTATCGCTGATACAGTCGTATAAAGAAAAGTATAAGTGGAAGCGGAGGAAAGAATTACCACAGTTTGTGCATTCCAAACCAAAACAGCAACTGTAAATATATAAATGTTTTTCATATCCACATTTTTTTCTGTAATGTGCTATTTTTTTAATTCCAAGGATTTTACAGGATTTGACCCAATGTTTCCAGGATTTTACAGGTTTTTGATATACAGGAACAATGATTTCAGCTTCAGGGTTGGTGGCAGCCTTGCTCTAGACATTGCCATATTCCCCACCATGGAGAATGGCACCTCCAACTTCTTGGCTATGCTAGCCACAAACTTGCCTGTCGTCTTGCTGAGAGGGTGGCTTTGGATAAGAACTCTCTCGCCAAAGGAAAATTGTCGCACTCCAGTGTAGGTGGTGGGTACTTATAGACAATGTACTGCTCTTGTGCTTCCCTCGCCTTTCTGGCTCTGGTGATGGCTGCCAGATGGATGTTGGTTGGTGTGGGCATTGTTGTGAGAGGAGTCTCCCACGGCCAGTCCCCAGGACGTTAAGAGTGTACGTCCGAGGAGGAGCAGACTAGGACTGGATTTTAAGGCTTCATTCTCACTCCGGCGGAAAGCGATGTGGATTGAAGGGATGTTTTTATCCCAGTGCTTATGGTCTTCTCCCACACTAAGGCTGAGGCTCTTTTTAAGTTCGTGGTTCTTTCTCATGTGATGTAAGTACTGCACACAGACGATCCACCATACAATATGGGTGCCCTGTCCAGAGCACTCGGGCCAGTTGCAGTATGATACTTGGTGTTGGCGTTAGTCTACACAGGGGTACTCCTAGTTGTCTGTGTATCTGGGTTCGTCTACCCACCCCAAAACATTGGTAATGGTAGCGATGAGAGTAGTGAGCACAACGGATCACATGTACCCCCATGCCGGGGCATGTGTCCATTGAGCACTTCTCAAGTACATCAGAAGTTTTGTGGTCGACCATTATGGTCTCGGTACCGTCAGGTAGACTTCGTGCGAAATCTGACATGACTAAGGAAGCATGTTGAGCATCACAGAATGTTTAGGCTTGGACTCCCTTAAGTCCTTAATGGGTTTGACTCCTGACTAGTATTGTACCAGTTGACTAGGTCTACTAGGATGAGAAATTTTTAGGCCACGTTGAGCTCAAAAATAACTTGGGATGTCACAAGCTAGGCATGATATGGATGAGTTTGGGGTTTAGCCATTCAGCTAAGGCACTAACGGAAGGCGTTGCTGGCTTATCCTTAGTGCGTAGTCTGAACTATTGCGTTTAAAGCCCCACGTTGGGTGCCACAAAAATCGATTCACTAAGGCAGGGTTATAACAGTACTGAAGCTGGTCACGTGCCTACACAGTAAGCCCTTGCACTAGGAGCTTTATTACAGGCGGCACGTCCTTCCAGCTTGTACTGTTCACTCTCACTCAAGTCAAGACGTCACGTCAAACTTCCTTGACGGGAGACTGTACTATCGGCCGAGCGGTCGAGCTCGCTGCCCAAGTTCATGTTCTATGGCACACCAAGGAATGGCACCACCAGTATCAAAGACTAACACGTGCAGCATCAGCAGAAAACAACCAGTGGACGACGCTAGCAGACAAATCCAACACACAGCTCGAGGGGCAGTGTTTGCCACCCCCTACGCCTCTCACAACTAAGGGCCAATGGACAGGGAGAATATATAAGTCAATGTGTGGCCCAAAGACATCAGTATGCCTTGCTTCTTCCACCACGCTGAACTGTGCTGGAAGAAGTCACCAGGTCATCACGACCCACCAGAAGCTCTTCAGCGACTGCAACATCGCCTTCCAGATCTGGAGAACCTCCACCAACAGTTCCCGAAGACGTCGTCAACCCTCTTGTCTTACCTGCTGGTAATGGCAATTGCATCAACACCACCCCTCTGGTAGTAGTTGTCAACTGTCCCATCAGGATGCACCTTTCACTCCTTACCTGTTGGTAACTGCAATCACCCTCCAGGAGTGGTCGTAAACAGTCCCTTCTGGACAACAGATAGAGATAGTTGGGAACAGTTGCTTAGTTACCTAGCCGAATCACCTTTTTTAATACAGGACTAAATCTCCTTCATCTGAATTCCTGTAAGTTAACTTTCATTCAACTTTGAAATATTTAGGATGTAGTACAGGCCACTGTGCATATTCTTCTTGAATATTATATACATTGTTTGCACTTAGTTTTGAGTACTTATTTCGTTGAGTAACTTTGTTTTCTTTGCGTAGATACCATGTCCATAATGTAAAGCAGGAGACCGGAAATTTATTAATTACACGTCCATTAGATGGCCATCCTTGCTGTGTCCCTGGGATATTGTATGGTAGAGCCTCCACCACTATAAAGACCTCCTTAAGGCGCTAGTCAGGCAGAACTACCTATACTCTGTCCACCGTGCTAAAGTGTGCCGAACGAAGGAGCACCGCGTAAGACTCTCGCCTGTTTGGCTTCGGCCTGGGTCGAACACACCACTCGAGACTGCCTCCTGCTTTACTTTGTCGAGGTCAGTAGTAGTTCCTTTCTTATATGCCGTACACTCAAAAGGAGTGGTACTTGGCAAAAAGTGAGAACGGCAGCTAACACCTCCAAGACTAAGCTGAGTTGCAACCCCATCACACTTGTACTTCGCAGCACATCCCCTCGGGGCAGAACTCATGCTGCTGGACAACTGGAGAGGCCTCACCTCCCAGTTCCACCCCAACACTTATTTCCAGCACTAATCAAGACCGCTGGGTATCCTCACCCGATACTCATCGCTATCCGCATGGCCATACAGCATCGCTACTCCTGGTTCGGGGGACACCAGGCCACCAGCTCAGGTCGCAACTCCTGCAGATGGGACAGCAGCCACCCCGGGCCGCTGTACAGTCAAGTAAACCCGTGGCAGTGTGCCCACCATATCGCTGGACCGTGAAAGCAACGTTTGACTTTATGCATAGCGGACAGACCATACGCCCTTCTCTCTGTACAGACCGTGCCCCGGTCCATCATCACTAATCACCGAGGTCATAAATTTTCATGTAACTGTTGACACAAATAAAACTTTGATTGATTGAGACGACCTACTCTCAGTCTAAGGCTGTTGTGCATCAACGTTGATGAAAAACGGTCAACATAACCTTGGTAGGCACTGGTAAACAAATGCTAGTAGTAGGGAAAGAGCAGTTCTAGTGCAAAGCTGTGGGGTGTCGGGAGTGCTGAAGCCAGGCGGCCGCCATGTTGGACTCATGAGAAGCAGATTAGCAAATCATGGTCAGGGCACACGTGCCCTGACCATGATTCAATTAAAGTTAAAAAATCCCACAAAATTTGTTAACACAAAAATTTTTTAAAAATATTTTAAAAGCAACTTTAATTTGTGGAGGTCACCCTTTACCCATACCCATTCTGCCATCTTGGTATGTGACTACCATCATGATAGGTGACCACTGTCTTAATAGATGTCGCCCATCTGCCATATTGGAAGCCAGTGCTCTTTGACTTTTACCTTGACCTTGAAAACAAAAACGTGAGAAAAAATTCATAAGTCATCAAGCATATTATGTTACAGACTACTACTGCCAAATTGAGTGCAGGTAACCTTGACCCCATGACCTTCAATTACCTTGAAAACAAAAACTCTAGAAGCATAAAAGTCAGCAAGCACATTACATTACCGACTGCTACCACAATCTTGGATACAAGTAACTTTAACCCCATGACCTTGAAAACAAAAACACAAGAAAAAGTCATAAAAGTCAATAAGCGTATTACATTCTTGACCACTGCTGCCATATAAAATGTAGGTGACCTTGACCTGCACCATTCAATTTCAAGCTTCCAACAAAATATGTTAGAAGAGGGTGCAACAGTTTTCTGTGAAATCTTACATCCGATCTAGGATCGAGTTTTGAACCACAATGGTGCAACTGGGCATTAGATGCGAAGAGGCAGAAGCTAGCTAAATCCACCTTTCACTGAAGCCATTGTCAAACTAAGCCTCTTAGCTGACCTCCCTACTGCTTATAATATACGTAGGCGTATGCAAATCATACAATGTCATATTGACTCTGAACCAATTGTATTGCACCATTAATACGTTGTTCGAACACCGACCAGCCAATTCACAGAGTTGCCAAGTGATTGCAGCTGGCATTGAGACATCACACAAAGGCAGGTAGACCGACTTTAGATGCTAGTTCCTTGAACACATTATGGTACAGTTATATCTTCAACAGTTTCTTCCAGACAATTTCTTTGCTCAGCTTGAACTCACTGTCACACTTAAAACAGACAAAATGACTCCTGACTGTGATTGTGGTGCTGATTGCGGCTGCTAATTGCGCAAGTTTGATGGAAAGATTGAAAGATTTCAGTGCTTATTGCGAAGGATTTGATGGAAAGATTGAAAGATTGTGGTACTGATTGCAAAAGATTGATGGAAATATTAAAATATTGCAGTGCTGATTGCGGATTGCGAAAGATTTTAATGATTGTGTTGCTAAGTGCTGTGTTTGTTTGTGTGTGTGTTTGTTAGCCACACACATACACAGAGATATATATATATATATATATATATATATATATATATATATATATATATATATATATATATATATATATATATATATATATATATATATAACACACACACACACACACACACACACACACACATATATATATTAGTGATGACCCAATAGCTGATAACCGATATCTGTGTAATTGGTACATTTACCATTATCGGAGATAGTTACTAAAGTATCGGCACATCGGTAATAACCATTCTAACCTCAACCTAAAGTATTTTCTCTCCTCTGCTGTACACATAATTCCTTAACTCTTAAAGTCTAGTTGCAGGAATGCGACATAAAAGAATATTAATTTGAAATGTTGATGAGCAATTAACAAGAAACTCTAGTTTAAAGAAAGGTAAGAATTTGAGATGGCCACTGCAATTTTGTGGCAAAAACTACGATATTTCCTTCAGATCAAAACAAATTAGGATGTACGTGCCCATCATTATTTTTCACTTCACGGGTGAAATTTAATTTTTGGTAAAGCAATTTTAAGTTCTATGTACATTTGTCAAAGTAAACAAAATGATTATGACTAGTACCAACGAGCAAACACCAAAATTATGTCCTAAAATAAATATTGTAGAAAATTATTTTTGAAAAGAAAGACCTGAGTAAAAGAAAGACCTGTGACTCAATGGTATTTGAATATTGGTTTTGTGCTTAGATTGTAGTTTACTGGTACAAGTAAATTTCAGTTAATGATGTTTTAGTTTTTACGTAAGAATTAAAAATACCAGAAGCAAGCCTGTTATACTAGCACTGCGTAGCGATGAGCGTAGTAGTATGTTCAGTAATGTTACACAGGTTGGCAATTCTTAAGAGTTCATTATTTATAAATGCCGCCCAAAAAGCTGTTTTTATGTTTAAATTTAGTAATATTTAATAAGGTTGGAACATTGCAAAAGTTTAACCATTTTTCAGAAAATAAATTGTTTTCACTGTTTTGCTGCCAAGATAATCATCGTAATGATAGTTCTTTTTGTTTAAATGTTTTAGTGCGAGTTGATTGCGTAAATCACCGTTACCTAACTATAAAAACGTACTATGTGGTACCAAAAAGTGATATTTGGTTGCATTTCGCAGTGAAAGCCAGTGATAAAATGAAAGCTGTATGCCTCCATTGCTCTGAAAAAGTGTCCTACAGCTCACTACCTAATGAAGCTGGCTTAGCCAGCAAAACGTCGCGATTGTGCAATGGCGTAGAAAATGTGTCATCCTTCTTTGTGTGAGTGCCTGTCGACAAGTACTACTTTGTCAGCACTTCAATTCCTGTCCTTTTACTTTTTTTTTTTGGTAGCCTAGTGACTTCTTTCAACCTTAACTTAGTTTTGTAATATGTTATAGCGAGCTATAATTTTATAGATTGTTTAACTATTTTTTCTGCTCTTTTGATATACCGGACATTAAGTAAATCCCACTTAACAGCAAGTCGTTTTAGCTTAATGCAAACCAAACTTTTGCAGGTAGTTGTTTCCTGTCAGCCACTTTAGTGACGAAGTCTGCCTACAGCGTGATAATTTAAAATATTGGTTTTCTGGTATCGGATTGGTAAAATCCTAAATATCGGAACCTGCATCAGTATCTGGTTTTAAGTCATGATAATTGAAAATATCTGTGTACAGGTATCGGATCGGTAAAATCCTAAATATCGGAACCTGCATCAGTGGTGGGTTTTTTCAGTATCTGGCCATCACTTTTTATATATATATATATATATATCCCTGGTATTTAAAAGTAAAATTATGTAGTTCTACCTCAAAAGCTGAAAGATGAACATTTTATTTAATAATCTCGCTTTGAAAGGAATATATCCAGGTGCCTCAGCAAATTTTATCTCTTCATGGGTAAACTGTATTTGCACTTTGCAATAAAAGGGCCTAGAACCACAGCAGGCTCCCACCACGCTTCACCATTGACTCAAAGCTCAACTTGGACTTTGTACTGAACAATGCAGCACCACGGCAGGCCACTACCATGCTTCCCAATTTTGGTTGTTATGCGAGAAGGACTCTTTGTACAGACCGCCATCTCATGTAGATGAGCATTTTGAACATGGGTGAAACCTCTATCGCAGAATCGCACTGGCGACAACCAGTTAGCGAGTGCAGGTCGCTGCTACATGATCGTAGAGGTCAAAGGCAGCCCTTTTCGTATTCACATCTTCGTGGTATGGGAGCACTTGGAGAAAACCCAAATATTCTATCGCCCCAGAAGAAAACACACAGGTACTATTGTATGTATGTATATATATGATAATACATAATTATATAAGATAGGAATATACATAATTATGTATAGAGTTATATATATTGTGTGGAACATGTACCAATTATACCACTATTAAATACGATTATGACTCATTGCTCGTCACATGAAGTATACCCTTACTTCAACCACATGAGAATTGTTACCACAAACCAATACATGGATGTTGCATGCTGCTTAAATCTACTGTGTGGCAGAATACGTGGTTTCAAGGTTGCACAACCAGCGAGTACGCTGCTTCTCCCATCCCCCCGCG
Organism: Dryococelus australis; assembly: GCA_029891345.1. Lineage (NCBI taxonomy): Eukaryota > Metazoa > Arthropoda > Insecta > Phasmatodea > Phasmatidae > Dryococelus > Dryococelus australis. The sequence goes on from CM057002.1 coordinate 16,248,925, forward strand.
CTGAGTACCTACAAGCTGACAGCCACTTCAGGGTGTGGCCGAGCGTTACCGAAGATGCACAAAGCGGAACGCTGACAAGAGGGTTCTCACCTCCCATGGCAATCTCACGTCAGAAGGACATCACACGCATTCCCCGCACCCTGTCGTGGCAGCCTACACTTCTGACTATAACTCAGTGCGCGGCAGGGCTCCAGCAGTCATTTGTATTTCTTCTCTGGAGAAAACCCAGTGCACTCCTTAGTGCTGGAGCCTCCACCGAACCTAGAGTCTTCAGTAGCCCTCGCGGCTACTCCCTGCGACGACAACAGTCTTCGACAACCATCGAACACGAATATACCTTGCAACTGTGGCAAAGGAACTTTACCTTCTTTTTGTCTCTTCCAGACACCCGCAGTTAGACAGTTTTAGTTCAGTAGTTATATATTCAGTTTTCAAGTTCAACTTTTCCCTTTAGCCTAGAACCAGGTCGCCTACACCTGGCTAATGTAGGTTACCTTCAGTACTCTGTCTGCTTTGTAGGAGACAGCACAGGTCACTGTGTTTATTGAGTCCTCAATAAATACAGCTTTCTTCTAGAGTAATAATCTATTTGCCCGCTAGGAATAATTCGCACTGTGCAGTGCCTGACAGAAACCTAGTACGTTTTAAATCCGAACTAGCTTTGACTGAGGGCCGCCTGTTGCTTCCTACTACCCAGAGCACCCAGGTACTGGAGGGAAGGAACAGAGGAGCCACAACCACTAGGAATACTTTCAGTCAGGGCGAGACAGCAAGCCTAGGTTATTATCCCCTACCAGAGCACCTAGGTGCTGAAGGAGGTATTGGCTTGGGTGTTGCCGCCTGGCCTTGGCTGAATATCACATCCAGTAGAAGCAGTAGTGGCCCACACAGCTCAATGTTTCTGATCTGCCCGCTACAGTGGATGATCGCCGGAGACACCGAGCTTGTGCTACCAAGCAGCTACTGGACAACACTATTATAGAAAATGTTTCTTGTCCGTAGTGCACGACGTGTATTATTCAGCGGCGAATCAATCTGTATGCCTTATAAGATAAGGTACGGCCGACGGTGTAGGGAAAAAAAGATCGCTCATCTTGCTACCAAGCAGCGGTCTACCTTATCCCCTCCTAAACACAACCCAGCAAACTTTCTAGCCAAAAACGTTTTTTAAATGCGCACTTGGTCTAGTGCAGTAAAATCACATTGATTGTGCCGAACAGTCCATAACCAGGCACGCGTCAGTGTGTGTATTTGTGTAAGAAATGAATATTTTTAATTATGTTTAGAATACATTTTATACCTGCGTCTAAGTCTTATTCTGCATTTGGAATGTATTTGGGCACTCCAGAGCTAATGGTAGCTACGGCAGTGTCATGGACTTCTTCAGGAGTGGTACCTAAAACATCATTGCTGGCGTTACGTGCTTCTTTAGCTCCAGTACCTATATCTTCAACAGGTCCGTCCGAGTCTTTGACTGAACCACTACGACATCATCAGTGTCACTTTGTGATGACATTTACTTTCGACCATAATGTATTGCAACATGAGTGCTTTAATTGTGCCAAGACTCACTGTCATATGTCATATTTGTGTGACAGGTGCAGTAAGCAGTTCAGTCGTAGCGACAGTTTACTTAGACATGCAAAGACCTGTAAAGTTGAAGTGCATTTCTTATCAGTATCTTGGTACCAGGTTTACTGCAAGCAGGTCTTTTGTGACTTCGGTACATGTCTTCAAAAGTGTAGTTACCTATACAACCCATCCTGCACCAGTGTGTCAGTGTAATAAATTGCACAATATTTTTGCACAAGGACAATACGAGTGTGAATAGCAAGATGCATAAAATAGTATAACATTCAACAAAGTTGCATGTATTAATTTGTTTTTGTAGTTTCATTTATTTGGGTTTAAGGTTATGGGGTTAAGGTCATGGTTAGTGCTACCAATATGGCAGTAATAGTCTGTAATGTAATATGCTTTCTGACTTTCATTAATTTTTTTCTCAGGTTTTTGTTTTCAATGTCACAGGGCCAAGGTCAAGGTTACCTACATCCAATATTGTGGTAGTAGTCAGTAACGTAATATACTTGCTGACTTTCATGAAATTTTTCTTGAGTTTTTGTTTCCATGGTCAATGGTCAACGAGCACTGGCTTCCAAGATGGCAGACAGGTGATGTCTACTAAGATGGTGGTCGCCTACCAAGATGGTAGAATGGTTACGGGTGAAGGGTGACCTGCGGAAATTTAAGTTCTTGTAAAATAATATTTTAATAATTTTTATTAATACATTTTTTGAGTGGTTTTAGATTTGGAATTTTTGGGGTCAGAGGTCATGGGCCCTCACCGGCTTGCTTGCCCTGACCCTGGGTCGCTAGTCCGCCTGTCCTGCTCTCAGAAAAAGGGGATTTGCTAGGGGAAAAGGGGAAAAAAGGGTAATTCCAACATGGTCGGCTGGCTCCCGCGCTAGGATGCTCCACGCCCTTGCGCCAGAACCTGTATTTCCCAACTAGTAATATCTTTATTTCATTCTATTTCTTATCTAGTTAACAATTCAGAAAATCAACATTTCACCATTGCAAGTATCAATGTCAACACAGTGCTGTTGCTTCCACCATTTTAACAACTCACAGCATGATGAAGCTGGTCTAGGTCAGTGAAACGTTGCGATTGTACGTGTGAAAAATGTGTTGTCCTTCTTTGTGTGTGTGCCAGTTGAAAGACTGTGAGTACTTGTGCTTCTGTCTGTTTAGTGGTAGCAGAGCGGCCTACTTGTCACCGTTACTTAACTATGTTTTGTCATTGTCTTAGGATTCTGAAATTGATTTCTTTGCAATTTTAGTTCTTTTTTTTTTTTTGTGTTGAGCTGTTATAAGAGATTAAAAAACTTGGAAAAAACAAGGAATTACAAATTGTTACTAGAGTGGCCACCCTATTAAACTTTTCCCTAACAAAAAACCTACATAATGGTTTCTCTATATTCTCTGTAATATAAATTAGTTACAGGCCGTGTTTAGTGTCAACTTAGCACTCTTGCTCAGGATCTACCTCAATGCTCATTGTGTATCCTTCTGCTATACCTATGTAAAGTTAGTGTTGCTGTGGACCTCTTCACTAGTCATGCGCTGCCTAAGTGAAATTGTGGAATTAGTAGAAATGTAAATATCCACTCTTGCAAATTCATATTGTAATGTGTATAAAACAAGAAACAATAACTTAAGCTGCTATAAATTTAAACATTACACTTGCAGTGCAATATCAACTGTTAAGAACTATTTTACTTAATTCACTGTCAACTAGAAGTAAGCATGCCGGTGTGTAGTGTATGTAGTGTAGTTATGTATGTAAATGTGTGTGCTTTCCCCCCCCCCCCCTCCAAAAATGCATACTTTATTAATATAGCTTCCTCCCTTTTTTTTTTATATAATTCTTTTTACCTTTAGAGGTGCTGGTGAGTTATTATAGATACACGCTGTTAAGACCGCTCATGGTTTCCAGGCATAGGAGAGGAGTTGTTATTGAGGGATGGTCTCATTAGAGTGTTTGGAATATTTGACATATTTTGACCCACCCCAACCCCTATACATCAAAATGGAGGTGGTATCTACTCGTAGATATGCACTGTTTTAGAGTACCATAGTGTTAAACGCAATTTGTAGCAACTTATTTTATAGCTGATCCCTCTAATTTCCAACCTATTTTTATAGAAATTTTCACAGTTCCTCAAAAATGGGTCTTTAAAGTGAGATATAATAGTCTTAATAAATGGGGTTTCAATAGTGATGTTCTACTGTACTATGCATATGTAATTTATTTCAACTTGCAGTAATTGTTAGTTTAACTCAATTTACATTTTTCAGAGAGAGGATGTGCGGCCACATATCCGAGACAAGTTCAAGTTATTCAGCTATTTGCCACCTGACTAAATCATCGAAGTTCCCATGTTTCTGTGCAGAGAGAGACTGCTTTTTATACGTTTGGAAGTGAAAACACACGAATAAGCGTACACTCACATTGCATTTCAGTTTTCAGCTCTCTCATTTCAGGGAAATATCCTGTGTGACAGGTGATTTGTGTCGTTACTTCAGGGCACACATGAGAATGTGCAAGATTGGAAACTGCAGGTGGATCATTTTTGTTCACAAAACTCGAGTGCTAAATTGCTTAATTAAGCAGATTTGTGTCATGATGGATTTAAGGTAGCTAATCGATAGTAGACTAATCAACAGTGCAGAACATTTTTAACCCTCAGGATTAATTTTTTTTTGCTGTCAAGCACAATGAGTGAACTGTAAAGCTTGAATACCTGTTCTGTGTGACAGGTACTACAGTTGGTGGTTTAGCATTTGTGGTTGGCCAAAGTTGTCTTCTGGCTGTTCACTGATGTCAAGTCATTCAGCCAACCATGTGTGAATAATGTACGTGCAAATTTTTGTTTGAAAAAGAATCGTCATCCCAAATGGTAACAAGGTCATATATCATGTACAAAAATAATATTGTGAGTACTAAGTGGATGGAAATGTTCCAAGAAATCTCGCTGTTGTTACATTTAGAATCAATCTAGAACAAATTGTACATGTCCAGGTGTTAGCATACAGATGTGAAAGCAGTGACATGCTTGGCATGTGGACTTTTGAGTTTCAGAAGCAAAATACATAACAGCTGGGATCTGCTTTATTGTTTGTTCAAAACTCGATGTCAGGGTACAGCTGAACTTGCAACATGGCTGTGAACAAAATTACAGGCAAATATATGGTTACCGAGTTTTTAAAAGTGTTTATAAGCAATGTCATTTTATAGTCTTTTCTAATTTGTTAATTTTTTTAAACAAAATATTTTGCTGTAGAAAATGGAACATAATGCCGACATGGCACCAAGTGGGGAAAAATTCAGCAAATATTTGTAGTCTGGCGAGTAAGTATTCTGTATTCCTCACCCAGCTGTTCCCGCTCACTGCAGTATAATAAAATAAAGATATTCAGGTGCAAAGAAGCTCTTCTCTTAGTACAACTGCAACATTAAAAATAATTACTTTGCATATTCTAAAATGTGAGAAGTTTAAAAAATAAAATAAAGCAAAGCAAAGCAAAGCAAATCATTTTGAACAAGTTTGCAAAACTTATAGTACAATTATAAATAATGTTTTCTAAAATGTACAGCTATAAAAAATACGTATGGAGTAGAATCTTTTGTAAATAATGTTAAATAAGATTTACACAGTCAAGTTAAGAGAGCAACATATTTTCACCCAGAGTAAAATATACTAAGTATGCACATAGTAAATTTGTAAAAAAAATAATAATAATAATAGTAAGTTAGGAAACTTGTTATGAGTTGTGCAGCTTGTTAGAAGTTTATGCTTCATCATTCATGGCACAACACAATTGTGTAAAAATTTTGCAATACATACAATATTGTTCTTGTATTTAATATCGCACCTGCTGCACATTGAACATTAAACTCGTAATAAGTGATGATAATCCGGGCACAGAAATCATAAAGACATTTTGTGGTTCTGTAACTTCTGTAAGTACTCTGCATCTAAGTTTGTGTCATTTATTTTGTCATTATTTGACTGTAACAGTTAATAACTGTAATTTCACAGGAAGCAACTTCCTTTTCATCATAATTTTTGCACAAGAAATTCAGTGACATGTGGTAAACCAAAGCCTATGTTATGAAGAGAGAATATCACGAAAAGGAAGCATTACTTAGCTTGCAGTTGGATGTATTTGCAAGTGGTAGAAATAAATATTAGTTTTGCAAGAATAGTGTTTTTGGAGAGAGAAAGAGAGAGAGCGAGGGACACTCAAATGATAATATGTCTTGCTGTTACATATTTTTTTAACCATACCATCCTTAGTATTTCATTGAATTCAGTACAGTACACGTCTGTCTATATATTAGCATTGAATTGAGTGGTCTTTATTTCGGGGTATTCTTTTAATAATTTCCATTGTCTATTTTAATTTAATTTTATGAAACATTATACATTTTTTTTTAATGCAGTGATTTACAATTTAACATGCCTGCCGTTCCACATTCATAACTAGGGCCTAGAAATTTTTTTGCAAACTGCCAAATGTGGAATACTGATCAATTACATATGTTTATTCGTGAAATTCTGTAATAATTCCCGTATTCACAAAACCACAGTGCGAGCTTCTTTTACAATGAAAACTCTTACAAACATCTAGATCTACAGTTTTATATTTGTCATATAGCATTATCTCTAATTTGCTTTACCTGCGTGCTGATAATAACACCATTTGCGTGATCACACTGTTCATTCCACAAACGTAAACAAAGTTTTACATAAGTCGTGAACAAGAATTATTCAAAATCAATTTGTAGCTATGTCTTAAGATTATCATTGTATGTATGATTCAACATATCAACCCAAATCTCTATGCGTTTGTTCACATTACACACGTAACCTATCTTTTATTATTTAAAAATGTACAATTCTAGCTAAAAAGATGTTGGTGATATTATGAGAGTAAATACATAGATACATAACACAGAAGGGATATTTTTTTTTTTTATACTAATAATAATTATGCAATAAACATTCTGTCAGTATTTGCAGACACTGCTTACTTTGCTAGTTTTCTGTGCTTAGGTTCTTCGTTCTTGACAACAATATGAGCAAGGGTAGTACATATCAGTAATTGTAGTAGGCTGCTTATGTTGCAAAATTGCTTGAGAATGCCAAAAATGGTAACTGTTTCTTATCTTTATTGGGATTAAAATATTATCTACAAATTACAGAAGCTGTATGTAGGTGATGTAAAAATCTTGCAAAACTCAAACAAATGGTAGTGAGTGTTCTTGGACAGTGTGGTTTTTATGACAATTGTGTTCTCTTAAGGCTGTCCTTTCATCCTTATTGCTAAATATTTCTGGATGTTATTTAATAATTTTAACCAGTACAACAAATCCAATATTGGAATAGTTACAAAAACAGTAAATTAATGTTCTAATAATAACGCATGCATTTTGCTCTAAAATATGTGATAAAATGAAATTTTTTTTTTGATACAATGGTGAAATTTGAATGACAAAATCAGCTTATTTTATTTACTATAAATGTGAGGCCCTGTTCATGGCACAGATCTGTTGTAAAGATCATGATAGAGAATGATAAATTCTATTTAAACAAGCCCTTTCAGTTATTTCCAATGTCTTTTCAGTTGACAGTTATAATAAAGCAGCACATTTTAAAGCTACTAAGCAGTTCTCGAATGATGATAATATCAAAGAAAATGCTTTTATATAAAATACATTGTGGGAATTCCCCTGCACAAGACAATTTATAATTTGTTTGTGACAAATCACTGTTAGGTGTGGAAAACATATAATTTTCACTAAATCCACAAACACTTCACTGAATGAATGTAGTGGATAACATTTTGTAAGGCGTATTCCAGCTCCTTCTTCGTGTTTGCTCCCTGACACATATTTATTGGGTTACTTAATTTATCTGTTTCAATCCTTGAGTTATGATTAGAAACTGAAAGGTACAATTTTCAAATTAATGTTGACATTCCATTGTATTAATTGTTTTTAAAAAAATTTACAAGACGTACTTGTTAGAAGAAATAGTTACAATAAATTATGTGCACTACAGGAGCACATACAAGTTTCAACTATTTCCTGTTTGTTTAGTATTTGATCAAGTAATAGATGTGCATAAAGAGTTACTGTATGTATATTGAGATGAAATAAATTACAAGCAGTTAAAGAGGTAAACAAGAGTTTGTAGGAGGAAGTTGCTGCCTGTGTGTACAGTACTATAGTTACATAGGTTGTGCATATTGTAGTGTTCTGATGTCATATTGTAGTGTCATGTGTTGAGGAAGTGCCACAGCTGTGCAGGGTGATGCACTGTCAGGTTGGCAGCATTGGCTATATTTAATATTTTGAAAATACTGAAACAGAGATAATGCTTTAATGGAGTTCGACTTCATGCTACATGGGTTTTGTAAGAAACTGTTTTCATCTTTTGCCTCTAGTAGTTTTTAAAAAAAGTGTACAGAATTATCTACAAGTTAGTAATAAATTTGGGATGTGATAATTACTTGTACTGAAGTTAGGCTTAGTGCACACTAGTGACCATGTGGGGACAATTCTCTGGCCAATACACACTTGACAAGATACTGCTGTGATCTAGCTGGAAATAGCAATTCCAATTCCCCATCAAACTATTTAACCACATTCAGTGTACTGCGTAAATTACGGATCTAGTACACACATGGGACATATATACGTGTATATATAATTAGAATGACTACACATACAACACACACACACACACACACACACATATATATATATATATATATATATATATATATATATATATATATATAAACTGTATTATGGACATATGTTTTATTTATTTATATCTGGCAAGATGTAAACTAGTTTTTTTTTTTTTTTTTTTTTTTTTTTTTGCCATTTAGGTAATGTATGCTTCTAAGTCAGTTTATATATATATATATATATATATATATATATATATATATATATATATATATTATATCTCTGTGTGTGTGTGTGTGTACGTGCATGCGTACGTGTGTGTAGAAGCATACATTACCTAAATGACAAAAAAAAAAAACTAGTTTACATCTTGCCAGAAATAAATAAATAAGGAAACACATGTCCATAATACAGTGTTTATGATCTGAGACAAGACGAATGCAAGTTCTTTAATTCTTTTTGAGTGAGCATTCAGTTCGGCAACCGCGAGCGACTAGTGTGCACTGCCCAACGCTCCAACAAGCGCTGCTGCTTCGTAGCATGTTCACTGTAAGGCCGCCACAATCTCGCTAAAGTGGGCTTCGCTCTACTTACATACATGTACTGCTAAACTGCATTACGAATTCTCTATGTGAGCTTGCTGCGATTGTGGGTCAAATTCTTGCTAGTGTGCATGAAATGTTAGATTTTTCTAAGTCAAATTTTTTTTACATCACAGGATGTCTTGGGGTCTATTTTTAGAAAAAGTGTTCTGTTTGTCGCATGAAACTCCAAGAATGTATTTTCTCATGAAATCTTTGCAAACCACCATTATTAAAATTTATCTACTTTTTTTCCTCCTGGTAGTTATTCTAACTAAAAAGTATACTAGGTCTAGTTTGATGTTATCCCCCTGTTTACTAACACATTAATGATTAGTGTAATAGGTACATCTCATTTTTTTTTACGGAGGTGAGTCTCTATGATGTAATGAAACATTTGGCAGTGTCTTGTAAAATTAAATGATAGCTTATTACTGTTGTATATTCTTAGAATGTGTTGTCCTTTGTGAGTATAAATTGAGACATCAGCCTTGATGAAGCTGGTGCTACTAAGTCTGCGTATTGAATGTGGTCCCAGAGATATGTAGCATTCAGCATCGTCGAGACTCTGCAACAGTGTTTTACTACCTTGTGTTGGGATGTATGCATGTGCATGGGAGGAATAGTGACTTGACTTGAAAACTGATAACTTCAAACATTTATATGATAAATTATTTTATAAAATTAAATCCCAATACAGTACATATTTACTAAGCTTGTGATAGTCTTTTCTGAAATGAGAAACAATTTCAACTATGACTAGGTGAAATCACTTTTTTCTTCGTGTTAAAAATAATTATAGAATTTGTAGTATTTCTAATGAAACACAAATTTTAGTTTTAGTATTAATTACAGTATATTGTTTTTATTCAGCAGAAATGGTGATAAAGTGTATTGGTAAAAATATAGTAAATTAACAATCACCGGTGATGAACCTATATGGTAGAAAACAAAACATATGTACTGTATATTTTATGTGTAAATTGTGTAATAAAATAAGCATATTGTATTTACCCAAATAGAGGCTATCCCTCATTTTAGGCCAACACCCAATATTTACAGATTTGCACTAGGAAAAAAAAATGTTAGTAATTCTGTAAATTTTAATTCTTTAGGCAACATTAATTAAACAAATTTTGTGTGATGCACACTCGTGGAAACTACAGGGAAACAAATTATTTAGTAATGCAGTTTAATGGTTACAAGTTTACGCACTTCATTAGTGTTAACCAAGGAAGTACGTGTCTGGAGTGTTAACAGATGTTGCAATTTGTAGCACTTTGAAATGCAAAATGCCTGCTGATACTGGCAGGCCATCTCCACGTGTTCCCCTAACTAAGTTTATTGAAACTTTTACTATTGAACAAATCATCGTTCTTTGAGACCGCTAAGTGACTTGCATGTAGACAAAGCAATACTGAAAGCAAGCACTGGTGTTTGTTATGTCAGCACATTTGATAACTTGAAGCTTGTAAGTAGTGTCATGTGAATTTTGTTAATTTTATTGTATCGGAGCACTAGAAGTGCCAGGTTTTTCTGTGCAATCACTCCCTTATTTAGATATCCAAGAACAAATTTAGATGCGATGTTAATAACGCAAACATAACAAGTTAAGTAAATAACCATAGATACATGCAATAGGAATGGGTTGGTTCCACCATTTTATTCTTCTTCTCCTCCTCCTCCTCCTACTACTAATACTACTACTACTGCTACTGCTACTACTATAAGCATAAATCTCAGATAACGTTTTGTAACAGCTTCTAATTTTCCTTTTATATTAAGTGGCTCTGGTTTTAAAGAGAATGACAATGCTAAAATTTAAAACAAAAGAAGTTGTATTCACGCGTAAGAAATAAAATATTTTGCACAAGTTTACTGACTAGTAGGTGTTTTATTCAGAAATAGATAGTGATTGGTCAAGTTTCAAAGAGTCAAGTCGAGGCAACAAATATTGACTAGTCACTAGTCGTTTTTTTTACATCCGATGTCGAGCTATTGAATGTGCAAGTTGAGTCACTGTGCTTTTATAAACAACTAATATTCATGCCTAACAATCACCTTTCGTGTCTCGCGAATCAATAATTTTATGTTGTTAAACCATTACCAGTAATTTCTCAAGGTTAAAAGGTACAGTCTCAGCTCGACACATATGTACAACTATAGGACGTACAGTTTTTAAACATGAAAAGATTTTATCTCATGGCACGTTAAATATTCATCAGAAATATGTATAATGGTAAACTTGTCTTCACTTTTCTTATCTAACTATTTTTTTTATGTGGGCTGCATGTCCACTCACCATCACATTACTTGTAAGATAATTATCAAAGAACCATAGAATAGGGAGGGGGATATAGAAATGCTAGTCTCACAATAACTGAAACCAAGTACATATGCACCATCTAGTGGATGGGCGGAAACTACGACGTGTTCCAAATTGCTATAGATTTTTTTGTGTAGTTTACTACAATAGCGATATGACTCCACAACAAATATTTTGTCTTAATCATTCATATTGTGTTACGTGATCTTACGTTTAATTTTTTTTGCATATATATTTATTTATATATACATAAGTTAGGGATTTCTTTCTCCCTGTTTTTCCCTATTCCTATAATTCAGAGATTAAATGATTCTCTATTCAAAGCAAAAAGCTTGTTGTTTCCTATTCTTTTTGGCCGAAGTGGTGATCATTGGTCTTGACATAGGAGATTGGAATTAGATAACGAATACTTTTAACAGTCTTCACAATCCGATACGCTACTCATTCTTATTTTACGAAATGTTGAGTTATGTTGCTTATGCAATGAAATTATACTACAATCTGTTCGAACGGGCTGGAACTACTTTGAGAGGAAAGGAACAGATGTTCGTATGAGTGGGACCCCATGCATAGAAAAGGAGTAGAGAGAATTATTTATGTTTGTGGATGCCAGAGAGATAGCGTCAAGTTGTATCAAACATCTTGTTATTGAATGGTTGCTCAGTTCACTATTGTAAGCACTTCACTATCCATTACCCCGCCATAATGTTGTCCATTTCTTGCAAGCTGCATACAACTTCTGTCTGCATAATGTAAGGTCACTTTTTATTTTTGTTTAGATACGAATAAAATACACTTTTGTCATTTTCGTTGAAATGCCAGATATTAACATTTAAATGTTTAAATATTACTTTTCAGTTTTTAATAGCATTGTGGTGGTATGTAGTTCATTGCCCACTTCATGTACTTCTGTGTAAATAGGTAGTGTGTACTCTGCTTCTGTCGTATTAGAACCAATATTTAGACACGGGTTCTCGATTCTGGTTCTCAATGTCAAGCAGAACCATAACTCTGTCGAGATTTGACCTTATTATCAATTAATTGCAAACAGTGCTGCAAAGTTTTCGTACGTGAATGGAATTGTTACAGATAAATAAATTATGGTAACATAGAATATATTTATAATGCCATTTCACAGTAAAGTGCATTCACAACTTACGTTCCCGTCTAGAGAAAAGGAACACACATAGCTAAGTTTTGCCGCTCACAAAAGTATTATGCTTTGCGTTCACAGTAACATTTTGTTCAGGATGGCTGTTTTAATTAATGTTTACATTTGCTGATTCTGTCTAACAGAGAAATAAACATTTGCCCACCTATATTGCTTACTTTCATGTACGATGTTTAAATTGTGAACAAGCAGAATATGATGAAAATCACCATTTAGGTGTATGATTTTTCTTGATACTTGATTTGAAACAAAGGTTCTGTGTCGTTATTCAGGTAAATACAGTAGGTTTGTACATCAGTAATTTTTCAGTGTCCAGTGATTTACAATAGTCCACTGCAAAAATTTTAACTTTAATTGCTAGCATGAGAATTTATTAATCTACTGCCCAGTTCTTATCGCTTTTAAATCTCCAAACCATTTTCTTGAGTCTTTTTGCTTTTCTTTTAGGCTATGAAAAAATCAAATAAATTTATTTATGTGTTTTGTGTGGCCCGTGGTTCATGTTGGTCTGATTGATTGAAATGCTCTATAAAGTAAAAAATCCAAATCTTGTAACATCTTGTACTGCGTGGCATCACCTCAACTGTTGTTCCCTTTAAACAGGGTACAGTATGTATGGTAATGCTGTAGTTCTGAGTGTAATAGTAGTTAACTTTTGTACTGTGTACTTTTAAGTTTCAGAATGTCAGGTGTTGTCTGTGCAAGTATTTCTGTCTGTTAACATTCTTTACAATTGTGTAGTTTATGCACTTTCAACATTTTCATCCAGCGTTGGGTTACTGTGTCCGATACTTGCAATCACATTTGTGTCCTTACATGTGAGGATGTAACTTTGGAACACCGCTGTCTAATGCTGTGATTGTTCTTAGTAATCACGGATAATGTTGCTTACTGTGTTTTGTATTCTTGTATGTTTTTATGTTTCCTTTTACAGTACTTTAATAATTTTTATTGCATATTTTTTGGTGGTGCTGAGACATTTTGCTCCAAGTGTAAAGCAAATGTGCAGAAAATTTTGTGACATTTGCAGTGTGTTGTATATCAACGAATTATGTTTGTGTCGTTGCTCCATTGTGTATCATTTGTTACAGGAAATGTCAAAATTTTGTTTTTTATTTGGAGTGCAATACAATTTGTAAAAAAACAAATTATTGAACAAATGTTTTCCCTAAAAGTATGATAACTCACACTGTTGTTTATGTAGATCTGATGTTTTGTCATAAATCTCAAGTTTATCGTGTTCAGTACTCAGTTTTAAGATTGTTATACGAGGCTGGATCCTCAGAAATTGCTATTCTGCACACCTCGGATTGAAGCAGCTCTTGCCTTTATAGTCCAAAGTGGCAGCGTAGTGCAATACTCAGTGTGCGTTTTCTAGTGAACGGGCAGGTATTGAAATTTGTGCCCATTCTTGCCAGTAGTGACCCAAAGATGACACACTGGATGATGCATCTGCCAAAATTTTCAACTAAATTAAAGGAAATCAGTTCCTGAGCACTGTCTCATAATAAATTGTTATCACAGTTTATGTTTCTTTATACAGTTTGTGTTAAGTTACCTTTAAGTATTCAAGCGCATTGTAAACCAAAAATGCTGACAGTGTCTGTTGAAAAGTACAGCCTGCAGACAGTTGCAATTGAGCTTCGTGGCAGTTAGTTTTGTAGTAAATGTTATTATTAATGCTTTTTTTTGTGCTATGTAAGTAAATTATTTTTCACAAAATCAGTTGGAATGGAAAACTGGTTTTCCTCAGTGCTTAATGCAAGTGTAGCACATATTCAGTACTTGTGAGGCAAGTCTCCCACTTATTTCTTGCATTTTCTTATTGTTACTTTTTTATGAATAAATGTATTTTATGTAAATATATTTACTATAGTTCTACAGCACAAAACATGAGAACCTGTCATGACTTCTAGGATCTGTAAAATAAACATGTTATCAGATATATGATGTTCTTTTTATTAGTTTGAATGTTGAATTAACAAATAAATGGCTTTGTGATCCAGTGGTTAACATGATGCATTTTCAGACAACGATATGATAATAGTAACATTTATTTTATGTAAAGCTGTGCCTAGTGTTCCAGTTATGCTGAAAAAGTAGAATGAACATATTAAAAAAGAGATACAGTGTTGACTTCTTTCCCTGTGCCAGGGTGGCTAGCATCAAGGAAGCCAGGGAAAACTTGGAAAAGTCTGGGAAATTTGAGTGAGGTCAGGGAATTTCTGTGGAATAGTTTTAAATGTATTTAATAAGAAAATAAATATTGGGTTCTAGCACTTCTGCTACATGCTATCTTATGAATTGTAATGTTACTTTAGTTTAGGTTGCAAGTAGGTCACTAGACTACTAAAATTATATAAAAAGAAAGGAATTTGAGTACTTACAGTGTAGTACTCGTTGACAGGTACACGCACACGCTTCATCATGCAGCAACTTGTAGGACACTGCATTATGGTGGATCGGCGCTGTTAGAGGTAAACCTAGCGGCCAGGTGGCGAACTAGGATGCAGCGGGAAAATTGAAAAATTGCTGATAAAACTGATGAGTGTGGTAGGAACTGTGATTATCTTGCGTTTAGGCCTGGCGACTGCCTGGATTTTTGTTATAAATTGGTGAGCCTATTCCCAGTGTCTTGAGTTCTGAGCTATTACTTGAAGGTGGTAGGGCAGTCACAACTCTGGTACTGTAGCAGGAATAAAAATCTTTTTTGTGTGGTGCTGCATGTGCTGAAACTCAATAACCGTACACACCCCATCCAAGGCAACTACAACTGCGCAACACAAAATCTGATTTATCAGCTACAGTGCCAACACAGCAATGCAGAATACATCGGTCTCACCACCAACACACTTGGGCAGAGTGAATGGCCACAGAGCAGATACCAAACAAGCCATAGCTGGTCACATCAATAACCTACAAGACAAACCAGTTGCAGCACACACAGCAATTCTTCAATTTTCCCGCCACACCCTAGTTCACCACCAGGCCACTAGGTTTACCACTAACAGCGCAGGTCCACCATACTGCAGTGTTCTACAACTCGCCGCCTGATGAGGCTGGCTTGGCCAGCGAAACATCGCAATCGGGCAACCGCATATATATGTGTGTGTGGGTGCGTGTGTATATTTGTGAGTGTGTGACTATATATATAAGGATACTGCTAGCCACTCTGTGCTAATACTCGTGCACATTACATGATTTTGGCTGTGGATCTTTCTTTTACATGCTTGGTTCCATTTTAGTCGCTCTGAGTTTGTAATAATATGTAATAAATGTTTGAATTTTTGCATAAATATGCAGTTACTTGTGAAATTTTTCTAGTTACTACACTTAAACCTTGTTTGTACACAGAGGCGTAGCCTGAAAATTTTGGCAAGGCATGCGACACGAATCTTACTTTGGCACTTCACTTTGCACAGAGGAAATGAAGACATTTCCAGCAACCTTTTATTTGTGTTTTGCTATTATTAATATTGAAGTGCTTTAGTACTCTTTTCCTCCATCTCTTAATCCAGTAGTCAAATAGCAAGATCCTCTGGTCAAATATAATAATTTTATATTAAAACTTTAAAAGTTGAAAAGTATAAAATGCATTTAAACACCAAAAAGTCACATAACACTTAAATTTACTAGTAGTAAGTCACTTGAATTAGAGCTAAGGATATCTTATATGCATGTCAGAAAGAATAATTTCAAACCTGTTAAAAATGTTAATATTAGCATGAATAAACACGTAGTTAAAAAATTATATTTCTTATGAAAGTTTAAAAACATAATTTACTTTAAATTTTAAGTTTTCAAGATTTGTTTCCGTTGTAACATTTGCCATTTGTTTAATAAGTAATAATTTTAACAACAGACATTGCCAACCGCACAAACTGTTTGTAAAGATTAGGATTAAATGTTTTTACAACGTTTCTGTCTTTGTTCTCTGTGTTCTCTGTCTTAAGATTGTTGGGAGCAGGCGTAGTTCTCCCATTAACTTCTCACTTAACGCACATAACTGGAAAGATTTATTAAAATACAATGTTATTTTTCCATTCATCATTCATTGTGTGAAAGTACTGTTTAAAATACAAATCCAAATGTAACAGTAGAACACGCAACCAACAAGTCACTAAATATTGAAAATATATATAAACTCACTCGCTAGCATGCTGAATGCAATGTCACCTTGTGCTTTCATTTGCCCACATTTTGCACGAGCTTGCTGTGACCGCACACCAGCTGAACAAGTGTTGAGAATACCACAGCGCTATGGCTTGTTGTTTTAGGGAATTATTGTGATTGATTATCGAAACACTCACCGCGCGTGCCACCACTCAGCGCCTTGCCCCGACATTTCAAGTAACTATTAGGAATAGAAAGACTTTCATCCCAGTCCATCTGCCAATGAAAATTTATTTTTATTTCAAAGAAAAATGGGAAGTATATAGTTAGGATAATATGTTCGCGTTTGAATTTTATTAAAGCATGCATGCATGCATGCATTGCATTCATGGGAATACGGTCCTATTTGTATGGTACTCATTTCACACATACACCTCGTTCGTGCAGACAAATTTTCGCGAAATGTGAAAAAAAAAGTTAGAAGTTTTAAAAATAAAAAAAATTGCCACAAAAATCTTTTAATAGCATATTTTAAAGCTGCTGCATAAAAAAAATATAAGTTGTATGTACTCTAGCCTTGCATGATGTGTCACATAGTGGAAATAAGCATATCAGCAGAAATTCATTAAAATTTAGTATCACCATCATGCAATGTGTGAGCAAGGTCATTGACCTTACATCTGTTCCACAGCACTGCCTCTGCTGGTGCAGTTAATTTTTCAGTACTGTGCTTATCTGCCAAGATACGTATGCGCAGCAGAGCACATCCTGTGCCCTGTCCCATGGCAGCAGCACCAGCCTATGTCGACATTGGTGTGCATTGCAAACTGCAAAAAAACTCTGCCTCATAATATCCCCCTCCTGTGTGTTCCACTTGTCCCATTATTGTTCCTGAGCAGTTTGCTTGTTCTATAGGTTTTCGACTGTATAGTGTTATTATAATTAGTATTTTTTGGCTTTTGTTCACGGCTATAATTTGGATTTATACTTTCTACAAATGTTTTCGATTTAATTTGCTATAGTTGTTGACAGTCTACGCCACCCCCCTTTTTTATATATATATATATTTTTTTTTTATTCAACATGAGCACACTATGTTTTTATAAATATGTATCAAATATATCATCTCCCTACTTTCTATATGTTATTAATAGGAAATTGATTCACATAATAATACCACTGCTATATTTTATAAAGTTAAGAGCAGAGAAACTGTCTACAGTTCACACGTGTTTCCAAGTGGCATTTCCCCTCGTTTTACTTGTCATTATATGCTGAAAATACGTAGTGCAACTACTGTGTGTTAACCAAATGCTAAAGAAACCAGTGTGCACGCTCGTGATGTGTTGTATTTTCCTGTGGCGGATCTTCTTAGGTACATTTCCTTCACTGAACTTTGGTAATGTCTTGTATTTGATTTCTTGTTTACATCTTGTAATGTATGTACTGCTATTGTGTTGAGTATTACCCATTAAAGTAGAGATGGGTCCAAACCCCATTTTGCAGATATTACTGATACCGATACTTCGTGGCCAATCCTGCCAATAGTGCTGATACAAATAATTTCATTTGTAATTTTTTATATGTCTGAGTAACTTTAAAATACCCCCAAACTTAACTTTTTGTGTTTACATTGCAGTTCAACACTTTGGTCAGTTTATAAAGAAAAACTTCCCTTTATGAAACTCCGGGGCATGGTCTAAAACAGGAACTATTTTTTTGTTTTTCTTAACCAGTTTTGCAATGTAAGCAGCCAGCTACAATCACCAACCTCCCCAATAGTTGCAAATGCCATATTTGTCAAGAACTTAACCACAAAACACAGAAGATGAGTAAAGACACCAGTGCTTATAAATACTGCGCCCATGTTCAGTGCATAAATTACATTCATCTGCTTTATATATACGTACTATTTACTTTTGTCATATCACCAACATTTTTGGTTAGAGATGTTCGTTTATAAATAAGATACACGTAGTTATAATTCTACCATTGAATGAGCACCACAGCCATAGCGATTCAGTTCATATAGCCACATTCAACCTTCCTACTAACCAGTTTATGAATCTTGTCGTGCTGCGAACAAAATATCAATACATATACGATGTGGGAGTGATAGATCAATGTACAGTTGACGTTGATGTGAATGAAAATGTACGACAACGAATATTATAGCGGAAAAACAATTTTTTTTTACAAATGAATTTTAACTACATGAAAATCAGATACCAATATTAAATACATTTTATTTTAAGAATTTGACCAGTTATGGCTTATATAGAGTTAACTATATAGCAACACCAAAGCCAGCCATATCAGTTTCCATTTAATTTCAAATCACCTGTTACCAAAAGATAAAAATAAAATTAAGAAAATAGTTCTTCAGTTGCAAAAATTAAATTTTTTGTGAAAACATGTCCTGCAAGATAACCTAGTGCGGTAATTTCCATGATGATTAAATTAATTGGTTAAACCATGGCCAATTGTAACCGATACCGATATTTGGATAATCGGCCAACGTATCTGTATCGGTTCATCCCTACATTAAAGCCCGTTTTTTTTTACACCTAAGTATTGTTCATGGCCAATTGTAACCGATACCGATATTGGGATAATCGGCCAACGTATCTGTATTGGTTCATGCCTACATTAATGCCAGTTTTTTTTACACTGAAATATTGTTTTGGACCAGTTGGAGTTTGTCACATTTTATTGAGAACTTTTTTTACTAAATTAGAGAATATTAAATATGCATGCCAAAAAAAATAGACTAGCTGAGAAACATTATATATTTTTATTTTCTTATACACTTAGCTGCTGCACTACAAAAGCCTTTCTTTAAAATTGCCAGCTTCCAATTTTAATTTTTTGAAACATCAGAAAATATGTTTAAAACAATAGAAATAGCTGGTAAGATGTGTTCAGAACAAAAATATCACTTATAATGTCTCAGCGACAGAAAGCGAACATAACGTGGAGAGAGAAAACGCATTGTGAACAAATGAAAAATAAGGAATTTTGTGGTGAGATAAATGGTTTCAACCAAAACTATACTTACTTTAGAAATCACAATGTTAGATGTTAGTACAATATTTGAACATTTTGAATCAAAATGACACAACACAATTCACCTTACACTGCTTTCTTTTGTATATGTGTTACTTCTGTTACGTATATTAAAACTCATGTTCTGTATCAACCAGCAGTTGATTCTCATGCAGTTAGTAGTTTTACAAAGGCCGTATTTTGTTAGCAAATACGTTGACTGCACAGGAAAACAGCACAAGAATGTTGTGAGTTTGCTGTGTAGGTTGAAAATTGACACGTTACACACTGCGCCTCTTTGACATGCACTCGACTTTGTCCCAACTAAACGCTGTTCACCCCATTGAGCAAATCATTTACCAACAGTACTTGAAGAGGCTGGACACATGGCTACAGAGTACTCCTTCGCAAAGTTAGATGATACAGACATGTCAGTCCAGCTTGTACTGTTCACCCTACTCTCCAGCCAGGCATCATGTCAACACCCCTGAAGTGAGATTGTAGTACCGGCTCAGACATGGAGCCCGCCACCCAAGGTCACGTAGTTCTACGGCGCGCCGAGGGAGGACAGCACACACCCTGCAGACAAGATAAGGGTTGAAGTCTGCCGTATCAGCAGTTCCTTCACGCAGCAGATGATGCCATCAGACGACAGCCGTCGAACACAGGGTGAGGAGCTTATCTCCTTCCTCACCCCTCATCTACTTCGGTCCATGAATAAATCAGTATAAAAGGCACTGTTAGACGTGCAGAAGTCAGGCTATGTTTCCCTCCACTGTACAGTCGGGCCAGAGGAAGCCACCAATGGTTCGCGCTCTTGGGTATGTCGCTAATTCCACTGCTCTCTTCAGGGCCAGAAGAAGCCTACCAATGAAGACAACCTCTCCAGAAGACTCCTGCACAAGTGGCAGCCCCTTCTAGAGCTTCTGAACGACTGGACTGTCAGCAGCTCCTGAAGACGTTGATTGCTCCATCCTTACCTTCTTTCCCTATCAGGTCTAGAACCAGGTCGCCTTCACCTGGCTTTACGTAGTTTAAAACTTCCATGTAAATTCAGGTTAGTATAGGAAGTAGTACAGAGCCATCATGTTTTATTTTCATGGAATATAACACTTGATTATAAATTAACTTTCTGTGTACAAAATTTCTGAGTGTCACTGTATCGTTTCCTTACGTAAAAACAGCTTAGAGTGAAAATGGCCACCCTTACTATGCCCATGGTATAGCACGTAGAGCCCCAACCACTCGTAACTCCTCTACCAGGTGTTCAGCCAAGCCAGACTAACCTATACTCTGCCACTGCTCTTTATGGGGCTGGAAAGGGGTAGGTGTTAGCTTTGGACGAACTGACCCCCTGTGGATGCCACATTCAAGAGACATAAGTACACAGCTTTAGTCAATCCACCGCTCTCTACAGCCGGACAAAAGAAGCATAGGGTATAACTCTGGTCTGTGCGGCTGGGGAAGAACACATTAGGGAATTTGAGTCGCCAGCTTGACTTTTGGAAGGCCCTATTTGCTCCTATCTCCAATGCTGTGCACCTGGAAGGGTTTGCGTGCAGAGTAAGTTAAGGAAGTCAGTTTACGCCTCCGAGAGTAAACTGAATTGTGAACCTATTCCTCCTACACTTGGTAGTACTTCTCAGTGGAGCAGAGTTCTCACTGTCTTCCTGAGAGGCCTAACCCCTCAGAGTTAATCTCTCCACTTTTTCCTTCATTAAGACCATTGGCACACACCACCCATTGGTTGAGGCTACCCATGCAGATAGCCAACCAGTGGTTCAGGGCCACCACTCCTGCAGTCATCAGCCTACTTCAAGCACCTAGCAGAACAAGAGCACTCCATGTCTTGAGGAAGTCCACGGCAACCACCAGCCCTCACCACAGCTGAGGCAGTACCCCCAACGGAGCATCTTACCAGCAGGTAAACCAGTGAATAAGGACCAGCCCGTTCGCAGGGCCATGACAGTGACTCTCGTGCCACTCCACCGGGCCACCCAACCTGTCTTGTATACTGGCGGAGCGCCAGTGAAACATTGAACTATCTTATGTTTCTCGTGATTCTGGCATCACAAAATAAATCCTGGATATTGACCACAAGAAACACCTCATATTTCAAGCATCACCTCACTAAGGTCATCCTCAGGTGTCATGTGTCAACAGTATTAATGTCATCCAGTATAGAAAATTAATACTTATGGCCACGAGTCAAAGCGTTGTATTAGCTCCTAAAGTGGGACATAGCTGCTTCAAAATAAAAGATGTAGCCTGCACAGCATGTAAACAAATTTTGTTCATCTTAACCATTGCTATATTTATATATGTCCTCTCTATGCACACCTTCACTAATCAAAGGCACCATTGATATACTCTAGTTTTCTAACGTAACTTGCAGTACGTTCCCACCAGCACATCATGCACTGTCACCACAAACCACGTGTGTTCTGCTGGACCACACACAGTTTATCCGCAAGTTTGGCTGGAAGTATGTTGTAGGAGGTACACTTATGCACCAGCAGCAAGGGATTGGAACAATTTCCCTGCAAATAATGCACATTGTGAAGGTAAAAGTAACTCACGAGAGTATAGATGTCGCTCATTTAAATGACAAATACATTGTGCACAGTTTTCTATAACTTCATACTAGTGCCAGTTTGCTATCAATTGATGTGAGACCTGGATCGGTAGGAATGGCAGTCCTCTTTCCCCCTTGGAGCCTGGGAATTGTTGCTTCGTTCACTGGGTATTTTAATGACTGGTGCTAGAGTGTCCACCCACAGGGAAAAGTAGAGGAATTTCATGCAACAAGGAAAGTTGGGGGAATATCAGGGAATTTTCACCTGGGTTAGGAAAAATGTGAATAATTGCTACTCTGTCGAAACTGATAGTTGTGTGAGTAGAGGATAATATAATTACAAGCATATGAGTTTTTAAATTTCACTTTCTAAGTTTATGAGCTGGCACTAATAAATTTTGGTTAAGTGACATAAGGCCTATACATACACAATAAAGTACTGTGTTTGTATTTTTGTAATGTGCACTCATATCATATCTGACACTTGACGCATTCCTGTGCTACCAACGAGCGCAGTCTACTGGGCGACTTTGTGCCATCTTGAATAAAACTACAGTAATTCTTATGGGCATGTCCAACCCAAATATAATGGTAATAGAGGTGGGACAGATGGTCTACCCAGATTTGACAGATCCTCAACAGAACCTACATACCATGTGCGCCTAGCTTTTACCCTTCGCCTGTGTCACACCAAGAAGCAGTCCCATCAACGCCCCTCGCCAAAGAGCATCCAGTTCAAATTTTCATGCCCTCAGGACGACCACAATATTCCAACATAGCGCCGCTGCAAGGGTAGCAGGCCTTCCAGCGGAGAGTCACTGCCTCTCCAATCACACAAGAGCAAGATATGTCATCGCCAAGCGCCTGTGCCGCTGAGATAAGGATCCAGAAACCCATGTGTGTGGTGTCAGATGCTCCATCTCCGAGAGGTGGGGCTAAACCCCCTGCACTCTTCTGAGTGCCACCAAACTGGGAAAATTAGTATAAAAGGAATCCCAGCATGAACTCAGGGCAGTCGCTACACCTCTCAATTAATGTGAAGGTGCGAGGGTGTCAGCTTACAGCCGAGACCCCTACCCGCGCGTGTGACCATGGAGGAACCAGTTGCCGTCGAGGCTCCCGGCAGTTCCAGAGGCCTTCCACCTCTTAAGGCACGGCGACTACGTCCCCTTCTGGAAACCCTTGAAGCCCGAGCCAGGCCATCTTCTTTGCCCTTCTGGTAAAGACCCCATCATTTCATTACTAGGTCCCTTCAGGACACATCCCACTTAATTTCTATTAGGATTAAATTAATTTTGGCTTTTTCAAAATTAATTCTCTCGCCTTTTTAAACACATTTACATTTTATTATTTTACCAGGTCACCTTCACCGGCTTAATGTAAAATCAACATAAATAAAATTATTTAAATTATTTAAATTTTTAATATACCGTACTTACCCGAAAGGAAGGCCAGATCCTTCAAGAAGAAATGCTATTATATTAATAATACGATATATTTGATTTACTTTTAAAGAAAAGCTAATCACAATGGAATAGGCGTGTCTAACCTGGCTGTATGATAGCAGTATCTTTCTTACACTGTAAAAGGATTGTGGGTGTTATATTCGTGACGAGTCATTTTGTTTCCAAGGATTAGCATTAGCCAATTAATCGGATTAGTCATTAATCCGCAAAATCTATGTTTAGACCATCCCCATAAACATATTCGCTTAGTGAATTAGAACCCGCCCTCCCCTACTACTCAAGTGGCTTATGCCTGGACGACATCAGATAAAGGGACCCTTGTTAGAGTTGACAGGTACAGTCTCAGCACTACAAAAATACGTACAACCATAGGAGACACTGTATTTAAGCATGAAAAGCATCTGTCAAATCCTCTGTCTCATGACATGAAAATTTTAGAGGATTAACTGATTCCTGGGTAAAAAATTAAGAATAGAAGACCTTAGTAATGTTGTGCATGTAACACAATACTGAACTAGCAGTGTCACACATTTATGGTATATGTGGTCCTATGTTTTGAAGTGAGGACGACCCCGAATTGTAGACGCCCCCATATTTTTCTATTCCTTTTCTGTCAAAAAACCTCGTCTTCCTTTCGGGTAAATACGTTATTGTATTTTAATTTAGGAGTGTGTAGAGATCACATGTTTAATTTTTACGTTCAATAAAAACGTAAATTTCCATATGGACATTCTGTGGTTGATTATTCTAATTTTGGTAAACCCAATATGTTGAATCATTAAGATTTTCTTTGATTATTTTCTCGGTATTTTTGAAGTACTCAGTTTTATATTATGGTAGAGCCGGTTGCACATATCACAGCCATCAAGGCAGGTACGCCTTAATTTAAGAGGCAAACCAAATTCTGCTGGCAAAATATTTTGCATATTGTGATGGTAGATTATCGGGAGCGCCCAAAGCACTAGGTACACATTTTTACCTGTGGAATCGAGTGTCTGATAGTCTCTTACTCTGAGCCTGCTGGAGAACAGCCCAGTTTGGAGAGGCGATTGTCTTCGTCACTGGGCCCGCAGTGGAAAACTCACCTAGATCTGTTTGACATAAACAACGTGGAAAATCCGAAGCTCTGTTTCACCACTGGCAACGGCCGATAATTGCATCCACCGCTGCTCGCTGGACAGGACGCGGAATACCAGAGTGCGGTTGTATGTTGTGAACTCAACTGAACTAGTGTACACAGCTAGGACGTTTCTTTTCACTGGCTCCGCCTTAATTAATTTTCTCTTTACTAGCCCTTATGCGTTACGCAAAAAAAGGGCGGAAGTAAAGATAAATTAAACGCTATATTGAAACAGCTTGAGGACGAGATATTAAGTCGGCCTACTCCACCTATAGAGGAGGAAAATTCCTTGTTCTTACCACCTACCAGACCGGAAGGACGAATAGGATTTGAACATTTACTGATCATAAAATTCGACCGTACTGTCGTTGGCTTAGACCCAACACTGCTACCTGACTCACTCACTTTTATTCTTCCTCATCTGCTTCAAGAGACGCTCGCCTGCACCGCTCCGCCGCAACAGTCGGCCGCTGTCCAGCCCCCGGCGAGGAGGGGCTGAGCACTTCTCAGGTAAAGAGACGAAAGTTTGTGGCTCTTGTCTCACTGACTTCGTTCCGACCAGAAAATCAACTCTACCAACTTTATACACTGGAACCTTACCTAAACGATCTTGAGTCATGAAGCTAACAAGTTGGTCATAGGGGTTGAAGTCCCTAATTTGCAGCCAGGGAAGAACACCCCCAAAACTACACTTTGCTAACCTCACTCCAATGTAGCAAACCCACCTTAGTGCCAGGCACTACCGAGAGCTTGTGTTGACCTCCGACAACAGTAGGGTAACCTCTATGCACCACTCATTGTAGCTGCTATGTATTTCGAGGTTTCAGTCCTCGTTACTTGCCTGTGTTGTGTTTGTAAATTAACAGTAGATCTAATGTATCTAAACTGATTTTTAAGTTGTCAATTAGCCCAAACATTTTTTACATTTTTCTAAAATTTTGTTTGTGACATTTTGAAAACAAATTTATAAAATGCAACTCAATCGTAATGGAGTGTTTTTATGAGATTAGCACGTCGGATCAGTGGCAATTAATTATAAATTACTTCTAAAGGCTGGTTGTAGGTGTAATAAAACTACCAGCAGTTTAACAAGAATCTTTGGGTATCCATAAAAATTATATTCTGTATTCTAACAAAGACCCTCTTTTCTTGCTAATGGATGTGGACGTGTAAGGCACGGAAGTATGTCAATAAAAACCTCTTCTGAAGATAGACCTCCTTCCCTCCCACCCACTGGAAAAATATGCTTTTGGTGCCCTTGGCACTATACACTTAGTGAGTTTTGGCAACCTTAGCTAGGGATAAGCTTGAACACTTATCTGATATAAGTATCAGTAACTATTAAATACAAAACAATGTATTCCTTTCTTCATATAAATAAAGTATACTGAACTTTTTAACATTTGGAGTGTCATCTAACACACGAAATAAATGTTCAAGAGAGACTGTTTTAATATTTTATTTTATTTAACTTTTTTAAAAAATAATTTTTCATACATTAAATTATTAGTAGATACAAGTTAACGACTTTACTGTGAAAGGGAATTCATAGTAGTTATTGAGGTAATCGTACATAAAAATATTATATTTACACAAATACAAAGAAAAATATTTCCGTAAGTAACGTGCGTACAACAGTATTGCCAAGCACGTATAGTAACCATTGTGATATCCCAAATGCTTTTATCAATTATATCAAAGGCATTGAGAAACACGTACAATAATCCAGCGCACGTAAAATGCCTGCAACCTTTCACTTTAAATGTTCACAAGACTTTATTTCACTCTATATTGTGTTGCGTTTGAAGAATAATACTTCTCACACAATGAGTTTCTTTCTTTGAAACACCTTGAAATATTGGAAACAACAGTGCTTGAGAAACAAAGTCTAGATGTTCGAAGTTCATTGTACCTACAGCAATGTTAACGGAATCAGGTGCTTGCATTAATCAGTTTTCAAATGGAGGCTTGTGTTGTGAGTGAATCAAGTTTACAAAAACCGAGGGATTACATTTTCCAAGGTAAATGTTCATATAAGATGTGAGTGAAGTTGTTTGTTGTCTGTAGTAATAAGTTAAGGATTGTATGGATATGTCAAGTGCTCTTCAATCAGCCAAAAGGCATAGAAGCAAGGAAACTCAATAGTACTGATTTAAAGAAATTTGTCAGCTTTTGTGGCATAGTTGGTTGAAAACCGGAGTTTATGGTGTAAAGTTCATAGGTTCGATACCCAGGTAAACATGTTTGCGTGTGTTGTAGGCTGTCCTTTAGCGGTCTAATGGCATACAGCACGAGAGAGGAATAAACAAGCATTAGAGAAAACTGTACTCGATGCAAATTAATGTAGTCGGAGTTCTGGGAATAAGTGGTTCCATTCCAGGATGCTGGTATTTTTCCCTTATAGCCAGGCCCTGATATAGATTTATCGGGGATGGTTCTGTAATAACATCATAACCTAACTTCTTTGAATACAGTTAGAATAAGAATTACAAAGTGCAGCAGGTTTCATTATTTTCATGGTGTGCTTGGGAGGTTGTAAGCTGCGAGGGAGGAAGGAGCATAGTGTTTATAAAGGGCGGTGCTGTTCGTACTGTGACCAGCTTGTATAAACGCCAATGTTCCTCAAGTGGCGGGTTGGGTTGGAGTCCTGGAGAGAAGGTGCAAGCAGGCAGAGATGGGGACGCCACGTCTAGGAGGAGGACTGGCGGCTGTCGAGGGCCTCGCTCGGCGCGGGTTGGTGGCCGAACACGTCCAGCGACTGGACACGTGCACGCACTGCTACCCCCGCCGGGAAGCCGGAGAAGCCGCTCACTGCCCTGCGCGGGGAGAAGCGCGAAGTCTGCCGGCTGCTCAGATCGTGGTGGCGCGCCCCATCGCGGCTAGCCAGCTCGCAGCAGTTACTGTACGGGATCTCTGAGCCCGAGCTGGACGCCGTCGGCGAGGCCTCCGAGGGCGTCCCCGGGCTGCCTCCGCCATTCCCGTCGAAGATGTCGTCGCTGGACTCGGAGAACGGCGCCACACTGTTGGTCTGCTGGCCGTCGTCCTTGGCCGGCGCCGCACTCGGCGACCCTCCGCCGAAGATGTCGTCGTCGTTGCCACCCTTGTCGGCGCCCAGGAACTGGTCGAGGGGCGAGGTGACGGCGGCGGCGGTGGCGGCTGTCTTGAGGCCCTCCGGCAGGTCGAACACGTCGTCGTCGGTGGAGGGTACGCCTCCGGGACCCTTGTCGCCCACCACGGGCGGGAAGGCGGACGGCGATCCCTGCGTGTTGAGCTGCGACTTGATGACCTTGTAGCCGATGTTGGGGCCGGCGATGTACTGCGTGGTACGCTGCACGCCCTTGTCGTCGACGTAGGTGAAGGAGCCCTTCACGTTGCCCGCGGCGTCGCTCTGCTCCTCTCGCCCGCTGGTCGGGCCCCACAGCCGTGAAGCGGTAGGCGCCGCTCTTGTAGCGCTGGATGGCCGTGTGGCCACGTGTGCCCTTGCCAGTCTTGCTGGCGGGCGGCCCGTGGAAGAAGAGGCCGCCGATGGCGTTCGAGTCGGGGAAGGGCGTCTTGACATGGTAGCCGGTGCGCGCGCCCGCCTCGTACTCCACCACGTGGCTCAGGCCTACGTCGTCGACGAAGGAGTAGCGGCCGTCGACGTGTCCTCGCGAGTCGGACTGCTCCTGGCGGTTGTAGACGCCGGAGCGGAAGCCGAACTGGTAGCTGGGATCCTCGTTGGGGTCGTGGTAGGTGTCGTAGGTGGGGTTGTAGGCCGGGGAGTCTGGCGACACGGGCGGGTTGTAGGGGATCTTGTTCTGAGAGAGGTCAACGCGGCGCGCGATGTGCGGGCCCCTGGCGCGGAAGCCACGGGCGCCTGCTGTGTACTGGGTCTGCTGATCGCGGCCAGTCGCCGGGTCTCTCTGGCCGAACACGCCCGACACAGTGTTGTCTGGAGTCGCGCTGGCGCTGTGGTAGTGCTGTCCCACGTCACCTGCAACACAGCGCCCATCTCCTCTACACACACAGCCAACTAAACAAACACTTCTGAAAGCCTTGCTTACGATCTATTTCTCTGTACACTTCGCATCCCCTCGCCTGCCATATTGAAATTTAACATTGTAATTGGTCTGATCACTTTGTTCATGCACTTTACAAAATCTTGCCAATTTTTATGTTTAGTATTTTTTTTTTCTAAAATTTAACATTAAAATTTACAATTTACAAGAAATTGAATGAATAAAATTATTTGAAAATTCCTTAAGGCCCCCGTCTAGCTGGTACTTGAACTGCGCTGCAGTGTGTTTGAAATATACGTTTTTTCAACTAAAATATTAAACGTGTGTCCAATGTTCTGATCTACGGAAATAACACGCACATCATACGAGGGCTGTTGAGTACTTTCAAAATGTCACGTGAATTAGAAACACCAAAATGGCTAAAAACGTTTTATTCAAAGCGCTGTATCTCAAAGTATATGCGTCAGATACCTACAAAACTACTTACGGGCCCTACATTGAAATTTCCTACAGACCTTCCACCAATAAAATAATAGGGTCGCTGCTGAAAGTTTCATATGTATAGACTATTCATGGTAAAGTGAGCACTTTTTAAGGCCCTGCTAAATTTTTGCTTTCAATTAATTTATCCTTTTCCGCCACTTTTTAATGTAACCATTGCAATATAACTAATGAACACAGTGCATGCATTTCATCACTTTCAAAAGTTAACGTCTGAGACTGCAAGAAAATATATTTATTAGGGGTTAATTCCTTCTGGGAGGGCATTAAAAAGTGCTCACTTTACCGTGAACAGCCTATACACGCAGTTCGGGGATGAGAACACTGCACGGCAGTCCAGAGCCTTGCGCCTAGCGGCGATGGCGCACTTGATGCGCGTGGCAGTGTCGCCCTTATTGCTCCGCGTTTCTCGGCCTCGAAAGCTGTAAGTAGGCCGGCGCCTTAACGCGGAAGTATTCTCTGAGAAGGTTGTGTTGAATACCTTTATAGTGTAACACTGATGCCATTTCATTTTGTGTTTAGTGAACATCGTGCCATAAACGTTCATCTTTGAAATCTGTTTAATTTACATAGATTTAGGAAGAAAATAATAGTAATAGCTATTGCGGGTTTACAAGACACCGAAAATTGGCATTAGGTTACTATTAGAATTGAAAATATTTCTGGATCATTGTTCCTTTAGGAAGAGTAAACTAAATTCTGAATTTTATAAATTGTTTGCCCGCTAGAAATATATTTTTTTTTGTTGTTACTTATTAGATCTTCCGTCGAATGTTAGTATACTGAACTAGAAAGCGACTTATAGTGCCCGGCAGACGTCTGAGCGGGCGATACTCGTCACCACAGAACGGCCCGGCAGCATATTCTCCGTTCCACAAACATCTGGTCTTTAGTACGGACGCGGTGATGTGGCGAGACGTCTGCTCGGCACTGCACACATACAAACTCAACCCGGGATTCGAACCCGCGGCGCTCGCGTTACCTGTGGAGTATCCGAACTGGAAGCTGCCGTCCGTGTTGGGGTTGAAGAAGTCTGAGCGTGCCTTCCAGCCAGGGGGCGGGGCCGCGGGCGCCTTCTGGGCGGAGCTGCGCCCCACCACACATGCGCAGACGGCCACTGCGCACACCAGGCCGGCCGCGCGCACCACTACGGCGCCGCCCACCTGCGGAATATAGCACGCGTTTCCGTCGCTCACTATCAACACAACAATCACCATATCCATACCCATAACCATTACCATAGCAAAAATCCCGCACTACGATTGGCAAAATAAAACCGGATGTTTTCGTTCTATGGCCTGTAGGTTTTCACTTCTGTATTGACAAGAAAGTAAGTAGGTAAGACTTACGTCTCGTCGACAGCGAGGTCGTTAGAGACGGAGCAAGTTGCTAAGAGATGCCACAACGGGGGAGGAACGGCTATAGTACGGAACCAGGCCAACATTCTCCTGGAGCGATCATGTGACAATGAACTTAGGATGGCTGGACTGGGACTCGAACCCCGACCCTCCCGAATGAGACTCCGAAGTTTAACCACTGCGTCACCTCGCTCGGTTTCCGTATCGTACCTTTTCATGAATAGTTTAGTGAATTTTCATTCGTATAAGTTGGCCAACTTGTCAGATTTAGTACCGGTCAAAAGTTTAAGACCACAGTGTAAAATAATGGAACGTCGCATAGAACCTAAATTTTTGCCGCAAGAGCCATGCCAATTTATTTCTTGCATATTTCAGAAACGTCTTAACATTTCATTGTGTTAGACCATGTGTTGTAAAAGTAATGTAATTTTTTTATACTTATAAGTCAACACAAAAATGCCAACGCGTTTAATGATAAGAATTGTTGTGTGTTCCAAAATGTTGCAATTTTTATCGCCAATATTTTTTTTGTAAATGTAGCAATAGAAGTGGGTCATTGTTGAACAAAAATAAAAATTCAGAAAAAATTATTGACGTCTGTAAAAACATAAAAGGAAATGTATTTTAAATTACAAAAAATTGTTGCAAATAAGAAAATCCTTGCATATTTTGGGTTCGTGTCTCTTCCTGAATTTTTGTAAAATGACTTTTGCTAAGTATACTTAAAATTAATGAAGCTCTTCCGTACAGGCCTCACGCGTGATTACTCTGGTCCTGCCAGCAATAATAATAAAAATGAGTTAATAATGTATGTTAAGCAACTGCAAAATAAAAAGCACTTGTGTAAACCTTTTGACGTTTGCTGCTACTGTTTCTAAAGGAAAATCACCGTGGCAGTATACATTATTGTTACGATTTTCTCAAAAATTAATGGGCTAAACCAAGTACGTTAAGGGATGGAGATCTTAATTAAATAAAAGAGGTAATTATATTTTCCTTATTTTAATTACAATAACTACATACAACATTCTCTCGATTCAAAACCTCACTATAAACTGATATCTCTTGCTATTTACAATTAATAAACATCAATCTGGACACTTAATAATTACACCAATATTAATATGCAGTGTATCAAATCCTAATAAATTACGAGTTCATATTTGACAGTTCCGATATTTGTAATAAAGACCGTGTCACATGTTCATTCAGTCCCACCTCAGGTTAATCCATGTCCCACCAGCCCGTAATGTTCTAGGCTGTGTTTGAATTCGCCAGCTAAGGGTCCTTATCTGGCGTCGTGCACTTGAAAAGTGCATCCCGGATGTGACGTCATATTGCCGCTGTCCGAATTCACAGCAAGGGCACATAGTGCACCCTGCAATGTCCCCCTTCAGCCAAGGGCACGAGCAACTTGCCCTTCTCGATCCCTAGATAGTTTTCGATTCGCAACTGTTTGAAATGCTTCATTTGTTTGTGTTCGTTTTGTGTTCACAACTCTGCACGGCCGCGGAAAACACTTACAAACGTCACAAAAACAAAATAAACTCGCATAGAGCAAAAGTCGAGGTGCAATCGAACACAGACGTCCGAATTAACTGAGGAATGTATCTCGTGAGGGAACAAGGGCTTGTGAAACGGGAAGGGATCAAGGGTAAGTGATAAAGGCCACATTGCACCGAAATAGAACACAACCCTAGAGTTCTCCGAGCGCCCTCACTTGTCTGCACCACGCGTTGCTCGAGCGCCGCACTCGGCAAACAACTTGACTTCTGCCCAAAACTCTCCCGACCCTTGGACTGCTGTATTATTTATAGGGTCGTATGTCTAAATGCCGCGTTGCGCCGAGGGTCCTCGTTCCCAGAATATTCTTGTGCATCCTCTAAACTCGTCGGCTTCTCCGGATTGATGGGGGGAGGAGGAGAGGCTGTGACGCCAGCCAGGTCTTGCCGCTGTCATTCCCACGGCTGCCTGAGGGAGGGGAGGATCGAGGTGGGCCCTCCCCCCCCCCCCTCCTTCGACAGTGCCGTACCGCGCGTGGAACTCGCGCGTCGAGCGTCAGACCGCACTTAACATTATGTGAAGGCTTCTCACTCTAAAGTGAGCACTTTTTAAGGCCCTCCCTACAGGCATTAACCATTAATAAATATATCTTGTTGCAGCCTCAGGCATTAAATTTTGATGGTGGTGAAATGTATACACTGTGTTTATTGGTCGCATTGTAATGTTTATATTAAAAAACAGCAGGAAGGTGGAAATTGTATGAAAAGAAAATTTTTGAAGGGCCTTAAAAAGTGAATGCTTTACCGTGAACAGCCTATAATAAACATATTTTATTTTATCCTTAAATGTTAACTTCCGAGTGTGGTGGAATATACACACTGTGTTTATTACTTACACGGCGATATTTATTTAAAAAGGTGATTAAAGGATAAAACAATGGCTGAAAGGATAAAGTAACTAGGGACTCAAAGTGCTCACTTTACCGTGAACAGCTTATAGATGCATGGATGACAAAAACGACTGTAGCGCTAAAATGGACCTTTCCTCTGAAGACGCTTTCTCTTCTCCAAGTCATAACATATCCACCTGCAAGTGCAACCCAGTGAGATTTCTTTGTTTCACTAACTTGGAAAGATTAAGTAATTATGGAAATGAGCGCGAATTTTCTGTGCCGTGGGAAGGTCGTGTGAGCGGAGAGAATTGGTGTTGCGATAATGAGGCAGTTGAAAGTTCTTCTGCTACTTCTCGGAAAGGACTGAACGAAACAACAAACATGACGGGCGACCTTGGTAATCCGACAGCTAGGGCGCCGGATCTCCCACGCAATCCGAATCCGAAACCCGTAAAAATACGCCGTAGTTTTTAATGGAAGATGTGTTTTTTTTTTTCTAGCTATTTCCACTCCCGCCCTAGGTTCTCTTTCCAGTTTTATAGTCCATTCACACTTAATTAAACACTCCTGAAATTAAAAAAAATTGAAGTAGATAATGTAACTCTATATATATTTTACAGAAAAGCTGAATCTTCGAGCACACGTCACGATCAATACGTGATAATGTAAAAGCATCCACTTCTACGCACGTAGTGTATTCTTCCGCCATGTGTAAAATTACCATCGTCATAGGCCTGATCACTTTATTCATGCGTCGGTCAAGTGAAACTGTAAAATTACTAGAAAAATAAATATTTTACAAATTTGCTCATTCTTACATTTGCATGCTTTAAAATAACAGAAAACAAAGTAAATAATTTCAGTATTTGCAAATGTTTTCCTAACACGCTTAATTCCTGTAACATTTTCCATAGGTTGTTTTCACGAGTGCTCATTTTACCGTGAACGGCATATATATATATATAATATATATATATATATATATATATATATAATATATATATATATATATATATATATATATATATATAATATATACACGCACACACACACACACGTACACACACACACACACATATATATATATATATATACAAGCACGTACACACACACACACACATATATATATATATATATATATATATATATATATATATATATATATATATATATATATATATACGCACGTACACACACACACACACATATATATATATATATATATATATATATATATATATATATATATATATATATATATATATATATATATATATATAACACACATATATATATATATATATATATATATATATATATATATATATATATATATATATATATATATATATATATATATATTGGCAGCCAAAACATGTTTTACTAGTATTCACCTAGCCGACAAAAAAAATTTGTCAGGGTGACTTCTCGGTGATTATTTCTTGTAAAACACGCATCCTTGTTGGGGCAAACTAAGCTTTTGTTGGCTATTACTAACTGGGGATGATTAAAGCAAACTTTGCAGCACTTGTTTGTATGGCGTCTTTAAAATATTGTTAAATTGTTTTACACAAAATACGAAAAAAAAAAAAAATTAATTTTGTTTTTAGTTATTGTATTCGAGGCGGATTATAAATTTGGCGAAGTAAACTACTGATGCAAAGTAACACATTTGCCGTTAATAATTGATGAAATCTGACAAAAAACTAAAATACTTGCACTTGAGCCGACCAGGGTAGCTATCAAGGCTCTGAGGAACAAAATACTTAAAAACGGTGTTGTATTATTATACTATATGCCACAGTATTCATTAAAATACAACCCACCGTACGACTAAGTTAACCACGCTGCCAGCTATAATGGCCATTTACGTTTGCCTTCCTAAAATATGATTTCTTACTGCACTGAAACGTTTCCACCAAAAAATTTTTTCTACGTTCATCTTAGACAATCCAAAATGTATTTGTATACTATAACACATTCCCCTACCATGTGTGTAGACAAGTGGGACGGGATTTCGGGTTTAGCCGCCCCCCCCCCCCTTTTTTTCTCCCACTAAATATGAATGACAAATTTTAAAAAAGAAAGAAAGGCAGTTAGTTATCAGTAAAATGAGAAATAAGGCAAATGAAACGGTAAAATAAAGCAATAAATATAAATAAACAATTAGTAGGATAAAAAATACAGTTGTGCACATCTACTGTTCTTAACCTGAAATTTTTATGGGCGCGGTTTTATTACTGAAGGAACCCCCATTCCAATACCCCCCCCCCCCCTCTTTTCCCACTAAAAACATATCAGCCTACACCAATGTTTTCGATACAGTAGCATTGTGAGTCAGTAACCGAAATTTGATTATATAACCGTGAAATGAGACTTGTTTTAGGCAAACAAAACACTTTCGAAGTAAAACATTGGGAAAAAATCCCTGCTAGAAACTTTATACATTTTAACACAAATATTAACTGGCATGTAAAGCAATATTGACAGCGAATCTTGATTATTATTTATATGCTTATTTAATCTCTTTCTTAAAGAATTTTGTTCAAAATTGGAAACAAATCATTTTTAACATACACTCGAGCATAAAATGTAAATTTAACATACGACGATACTTCCTTAAGTAAGGTAACAAGACTCTTGTATTCGCTGTAAAGCTCCCTCACAAGTCCGATTCAGTATATGACATCTACTCATTAACACCTCCTTCGCAAGTTGTTTTGAAAATGTTACTTAAAATAAATACATTCCTCTCCTAGTTATTGTAAAACATTAACTGACTTGTGCCGTTACATTACTTTATTTTCTGTAAGGCTTGATAGAATTTTACAAAGCAACTGACTCATGCCAGTTACTAGGTCTGCAAGAGTTTTGGTTTCCGCCCTTTCCGGAATGATACAAAATCGTTAGAAATGATTGCTAGGAACGGAAAAATGTTTCAACGTAGTTTGCACACGTTGGAACTTTTTTCTCGTTATCGGCTGTCGTGTGTGTACGAAGCTGCTGTCCTATTCAGTCGGGTGAATTATAACTCTGATACTCTTAACAGAGAACATCTGTAATTGGTCTGCGAAAAGCTAGGCCGGATAAAAAAAAACGTAACGTCTAGTCATAAAAAAAATAAAGATGATACAGTGTTTCCGAAGATATATCGTGACAAAATATTTCCGCGATTTTCCATCTATAAACATGTAGGCGTGGTTTTAAGTTTCGTCGCCAGCGAGGTCATAAGACAGACGCGGGGCAAGCTGGCCAGAGACTCAGGAACGAGGAATGGATCTGCCTTGGCCTTTTTAAAGGACCCATCCCAGCATTTGCATGAAGTAATTGTGTACAACCATGCGAAATTGAAATTAGGATGGTCGGAGTGGGGATCGAACACAAGACTTCCCGAACGCGGGTTGAGTGGTTCACCATTACGCCACCTAGCTCGGTGCCTGTAAGAAAAAGTAGCAGTAGTAGTTCAAAAGTGTTGAAGTTGCTGCGAACGAACATTGTCCCTAAGTCTGGAAATCCGACTACAGCCTGTTCACGGTAGCCTGAAAGTATAAATTTAGCAGTGCTTCAGGAAAGTTGGAAGTGAAGAGATTTGGGCGGCTCTGATAAGCGAGGTCTCGATAGCCTGTGAGCATGGAGCAGCGCCGGAATGAAGGGGCGGGGGAGATCCCCGAGAAAACCCGCCGACCAGCGGCATCGTCCGGCACGATTCCCACGTGCGAAGATCCGGTGACGCGGCCAGGAATTGAACCCAGTTCGCCTAGGTGGGAGGCGAGCGGGCTAACCGCTCAGCCATCGCGGCCCCAAACCACGAGCGGACTGTAGTAATACCCGGTTAGCCTATACTTCATACGGGGCAGCAGTCTTCTAGCAGCAGTGAACTAGCACTACCCGTTGTTCTTAAAGATTGGAGTCAAGCAACTGCCTATGGAGCACTCCACCCGACTATACAACGCTAAGAACTCATTAAAAAGTAGTATACAGACACCATGAGAATTGTCAGAAAAATGCGTTTTGTGCTGTGTGTGAAAGAAGAATGTTTATATTTTGCAACATTGTAAAACATTTTACTAAAATATTCTTTTTAAATGTAAAAAAAATATCGATTAAAATAGTCTGTATTTTTAACTAAATTTAAGCATATTTTCATTCTGGATGCTTCGGAAAGCAAAATTTGTAAGGAAATCTTTGTCATAGAATATCGTCTTAATTTTTACTATGATTGTATGTAAAAAAAATTGTAATAATAATTTTGGAAAATAATTTTTATATTTGATTTTATGTGCGTCCATTTGTCACGAACATTTATGGCTGAAACTGATGTAAATAAAGTTAGTTACAAATGTGATATGATACGTTATTGCTAGTAAATAAAGTTAGTTACAAATGTGATATGATACGTTATTGCTATGATTTTACTACGTATGATCACAGTAAATATTGTGACTATCTTTCTTGAATAAGATTTTCTTGTAAATTCTGCTTTACGAAGCATCCAAAACCGAAATGCGCTTAAATTTTGTTAAAAATGTGGACCCTAAAGATCGATTAATTTTTTACATTTAAAAAGTATATTTTAGTAAAATATTTTATAATGTTGCAAAATTTATACATTCTTCTTTCATATACAGCACAAATCGAACTTTCTGACAATGTTCATGGTGTCTGCACTAATCTTTTATGAGTTCTTCTTATTGTAGAGTCAGATGCAGTGCTCCATAGGCAGTTGCTTGACTTCGACCATGGTTTACAACCTATAACACCTTCGTAAGGAACAGCAGTCGCATAACCCTTACGTCACTGATTCCAGCTTCGTACAAACCAAAGAAAAATATCGATAAAAATCATGCAGCACTTACGCGAACTG
The DNA here is from genome assembly GCA_029891345.1 of Dryococelus australis. Taxonomy (NCBI): domain Eukaryota; kingdom Metazoa; phylum Arthropoda; class Insecta; order Phasmatodea; family Phasmatidae; genus Dryococelus; species Dryococelus australis. The sequence goes on from CM057002.1 coordinate 16,286,701, forward strand.
AACTCAGGTCTCCCATAGTCTCGTCGCGACAGGTAATCCCACAAGCAAGGTGTGGATGAAAACGGCAAACCGACTTGACTACGCCCCTCCGGACTGGCCGAGTTGCATATATACTCTCACTTACACGCCGACACACACACACACACACAGGCGGAGCAGATGCACCTGGGGCTTGGGAACATCCTTCCAGCCAATCGCGGACAGAGCCTGCTGGTCCCGATGAAGAAACGAGACAATAGAAGGTCTTGCTTACTACTGCAGAAAGATTTTCCCCCGGCGATAAAAGAGAGCCAGCCGGGTGGTGTGCAGGGTATTATGTGTACCGCAGGCGTCTCGGCGACACGGTGCCGTGCGCACGCCAAGAGGCGTCCGTGTACAGTTAGCGCTAATTGACCTTGACGCATCGCGCGCCATTATCCCGCCAGCCTTGCCTCGCCGCGCCGCAATCTACCGAGCTCCTGCGGCGTTTGTAGTATTAATAACCACTTTATTAGCAGGGGTCGCCGTGTCCGCGTGGCTGGTGAACTGGTCTTCCGCCAAGGAGATCCGGGTTCGAGTTTCAGCAGGATCACTCACGACTTTCGCGTGTGGGGAAACATGGCAGTTGACCCGTAATGTGTCTCCCTACACTCCCTTGTCCAACATCTTGGATTCCACTTTTGTATTAAATTCTCGGGAACTTTACCCTTTCGGGCTTACAGTGGCTCACATTAATATCCGGCCACCGATGATTATCGCAGGTTCATGGCCTTGTGTTACATTAGAAATGAAGGCAAACAAAAAAACATAGTACACAATCATTCTTGTGTGCTTCAAATGAAAAGAGCAGTGCAAGTTAATGAAACACAATATTTTTGTCCTCGCGTTCTGCATAAGTGCGTCACTTTAATATTCGGCCAGTTGTGGGGGACGTGTGGCCCAGGCAAGATGCACATTGCGTTCGTACCTCGTGTCATTCTCTGCACGCTCTCTGCTCTGTGAGGTTGTCTTGGGTAGCTATGTTGGCTGCGGTCCACTGTCGGAGACATCATAATAAGGTTTGAAAGGGAAAACAGAATATATTCGATACCTCAGAAAGGACAGCCGAAGAAACTAAGTGAGAGAGAACGTCTAGTAATCAGGAAAATAAAGAAAGATCCGAAAATGAGTGCTTGCAAACTTACCCCGGAGGTACTCAATGAATGTGGAAAGAACGTCCATCCAGAAACCATACGACGAGTTATGAGTAAAGCAGGATATAGGATAATGGCAGGGTACCTAGAAAGAATCCTTTTATTAATGAGGCGAATAAAAGAAAACGACTCAAGCTCGCAAAAGACCAAGCTGAAAAAGATGAAAGCTGGTGGAATGATGTGATTTTTCTGATAACATGAAAAAAATATGTTTGGTTCTAATGGTAGGGTAACAGCATGACGCAAGTCGAATGAGAGGCTAAAACCTGGGAACTTACAAACTATTGTGTAACACTGTGGCGGTAGTATTATGATCTGGGGCTGTAGGATCTTCAGTGAGTGCTTGAGAGGCAGTACGTATCGATGAAACAATGAAAAAGGAAAACTTTCGCCACATCCTAAAAGCAAACCTACACAATAGTGCTGAAAAACCCAAAACACAAGTCGTACATTGTCAAGAGCTGGCTTGTGTATAACTGTCCCAAAGTCATTAACACACCTCCTCAATCACCCGATCTGAATCCCAAAGAGAATCTGCGTGATCATCTCAAGAGAAGATTGAGGAGTACTGCAATTAAGTCTACAAAAGAATTAGAGAAAAGGTAGTAGTAGGGGCGGGCCGGTCCTAGATCAAAGGGGATGCCGCCTTTTTTGATTGACATAATTAAATTTATATCAAAGGGTTAATCGAATATATTTAAAGGGCTAGTCAAGAATTGAAAGTAATCAAATTAAAAGGGTTAAATTTAATGAAAGGGTTATATTTTTAATTGTGTGTTTGGTGCAAGAGTGTACCAAGTGAAAAATTTATTAGTTTATATCTTTGGTTTTGTAGGTTGGGGAGCAGCTCTGGTAGATGTCAGCATGACGAATGGCACTTGACTGAGGTGCAATATATATATATATATATATATATATATATATATATATATATATATATATATATATATATATATATATATATATATATATATATATATATATATCCGTCCCCAAGCGGTAGCGCTAAATCAGCTTCACATTGAGTTTAGGTTTGGTTCAAAGCCTACCAGCTTTGTTACCAGAGTTACAGTAAGTGTTTAATTTGGGGCTTTTTGATTCTTTTGCAGCACTTTTTCAAAACTTTTTGTAAAATGTATTTTAAAAAATTTTGTTTTGGCCACGTTACATCTTTTAGTAACTTTCTTATCAAATTGTTTTATGTTTCCTTCAAATTGTTTACCATTTATATGTTTTCATTTTATTTTTTAACAAATCATTAAAATTTTTAACAAATTTCGATGATGGGTCTTTAAAATCGTAAAACAAAAGTTTATAATTGATAAAAATTTTCAACAAATTGAATTATGTGTCTTTAAAATCATTAAACAAGTATTTAGAATCGTTAAACTTTTTAACAAATTGAATGATGTCTTTAAAATTGGTACAATTTTAATGACAATTACATAAAATTTTATTCAGAGTATGATATATATTTTTTTAGAATTTGTTAAAATGTAATTTGTTAATGTTTAGTTTTAGTTAATTAGAATTCATGTGTGTGTGCATGACTGTGAGTGTGACTGTAGGGGAAAATTGCATTTTCAATAAATTTGAGATGGCTTGTTGACATATATTTGAGAGGACATTTATTAGAGTTTAGAGGGAGATGCTCGGTAACCACCATAGTATTGCAATATGGACATAAGACGAGTAAATATCTCAGACTGAGGCCCTCTCTACACTATTAAATACTGGTAAATATATTTCAATGCCATATAGAATAAAAATACAAAGTACTCTGAGGAAAATGGGTGGACGACTGCGAGTATGAGTGCAGGGGAAAATTGTGTTTCCAGTAAATTTTAGGAGGTTTGTTGACATGTAGTTAATAGGGCATTTAACATAATTTAAATAGAGATGCTCAGTAACCATCATAGTATTGCACTATGAATTTTAAGGCAAGACAATATCTCAGACCAAGGCCCTCTCTACACTGTTAAATACTCATAAATATATTTCAATACCATCTATAATAAAAATACAAAGTACTCTGAGGAAAATGGGTGCTTGACTGTGAGTGCAGGGGAAAATTGTGTTTTCAATAAATTTTAGTTGGTTTTACATAGTTTTGAGAAATGTTCAAGGGAGAGTTTTTGTGTGTATGAGGTATGAACTCTGGAACGGCTAAAACAAGGGAAAACTATGCCGCTCACGCCAAGCATGGCGGGGAGATGCATAATCTCAGTTTCCAAGCTTGTTCAGTATGAGTTACCTGGTGAAGGACGATTGAAAGATGGATATATGAGCCTTTATTATTTCTAACAAATCAAATGCTTTTTGATGTGTATGCGATGGCGTGGATTGGTTAATTAAATTAACTTTAAGACATTTTATTTAAAAAATTGTTGGGTAAATGCAAGTTGATTACTAGTATTTTTTAATTTTTTTTAATATTTAGTTTTAAGGGTGTTGGCTTAGTTTCTCCTTCGATATTTTACAATTAAAATCATTATTTGACAGTGTAAAGTATTTTTATAGTGTAAATTATTTTTGCAGTGTACCTTAGAACATATTTTTGATGTCGTAATATTGATACATTTATTTATGGTGTAAAATTAATAATTTTTTTTGGTGTAGTATTCATAAATTTTTTACTGTGTAATATTCATAAATGATTTTGACGGTGTACACTAGTTTTGACAGTGTCGAGTAAGTCACGGTTTTTTAAAGCACATTTTAAAGTTTTTAAAACTGAACTTAAAATTTTATGTTGTGTTGTAAATGCAGTCCACTTACTCCAAACGTGTAGCTGGGAAAATAAGTGAGGCGAGGTAGGTCTTAGGATACGGTGAATTGTATAGTGTACATGAGCTGTGTGACGGGAAATCTCCTGGTTGTTAGCTGGAGTCGGTACAGTGAGGTGGGGTGAATTGACAGGGTGAAGTTCTCCCTCTACAGCACATGTGCGCCCATAGGCTCCGCACAATAGCAGGGGAGAAGGGGAGTTTGTCGGGAGGGAGTGTGTCTGGATGGTAGCATACAGAGCGGGTTGCGACAGTCTACTGAAGCATTCTCTTGCCTGCAGCTCAGCAAGTGGCCCCTCAGGCCCGCATGCCGTCTTTTATGCTGCTCCATTTCTGTGTTATTCACCCTCATCGGCTCTTGAGACCTGAGTTTCGCTCGCTCCCAAACACACTCAGTTCTTGGCCGTCCGCTATCTGGGTTTAACCACGAGACTTTAGAATGACTCATACCTGTATCTTTAGTAAAATCACAACGCTTTAGTCGACTGACTTTCCCAAATAAATTAAAGTTCCCTCAAAAATAATTTTTTCTTATAATAAATAATGTTAGTATTACTTAAAACTGTGATGTGATGAGGGAATAAAGTGTTGTTATTTTTCCATGTTTTTTCCAGAACAACGAGACACTTCAATGTAATTTAGTGTGGTGTTATAGCAATTGTAGAGGGGAAACTAAAGAAACTTTTGGTTAGGTAAAATGGGTGAGCATAAGCGATCTAGTATTGACATATTGCTTGAAGATCTTTACGTAAGTGATTCTAATACAAAGAGAGTCTACAGCAAGCTGTCGAGACAGTGTCCCTTCACCTAAGCAGACACGAGTTACTCTATTGGAAGACGATCTCTACTTAAGCAATTCGAGTATGGATTCGCTTACGGAGAAATTTTCAACACCAAAAGGTCAAAATGTGTCCGCTTCCCCCGAACATGAGAATTTTCTGAATCCGCAGCCTCAGTGGAAGCTTTGCCAGACCTGACATACAAACTCATGGCTACGGCGTTCGTGGCAAGACTAACTGATGTGCGGATACTTAATAATAGGCTTAACAGTGATGCAGATTTTTCTCTTTTTTTGCAAGGTGTAAGGACCCTTTATTAAGCTTAATAATGGCATCACCCCGGCCTATTAGAGTTTAAGTTACACTAGTGAGTAAGTATTTGGAATCTCTCACAGCAGAGGAAGGGCTACAGAAACCCTTTATTTTCAAAGCAAAGCACTCCCTGTCCTACATTCATCTGGATGTATCAATCTATGATAATGATGCTGTTCCTTATCTCACAAACAGACTTGAGTTTAATGTGAATGGATCTAGCTGGAATTTCCAAATATTGACATACATGGATATACATGGAGCCAATATCGACCGTCCACCTTCGGTGCTGCGCACACTAAACTACCAAAGTTAATTGCTAACAGGAAAGCTTGTGTCGATGTACACTTCAAAGAGGGAATGTGCTTCCACTACGCCATAATAGCATCTTTGTATCCTGTCACACAAAATGTTTGCAGAATTGCTTCATATCCAAATCCTCACGAGGTTTTGAATATCGAAGGTTTATCGACACCTGTAGTCATGCAGGATATTCCTAAGTTTGAGGAGAACAATTCTATTTATATCAATGTTTACTGTGTGGTGGACAAAGTAGCAATATAATTGACGAAACTTGCGAAAAAGGTGGGGTTGTAGTACCCATGTGTATTTCTCCTGTATGTCATGACAAACATGTTAATATTTTGGTGATTCGCACGATTGGAAATGCAGCTGATTTTCATTTTGTTTGTATTAGAAATTTGTCAAAGCAGGTGGTAGTCAGCTTTGTAAGAAACAACACAAAATACATGTTTGCAAGCATTGTCTTCAGTACTTTGTTAGTGAGGAGAAACTCGCGAATTACACTATTCTTTGCCAGCAACAAAAGGCTGTTCGCAGCACGTCTCCACTGGGAACGACAAGTACTTGGAATTTAAAAATTACAGCAAACAGCAGAGAGTGGGTTTCGTCGGCTATTGCGACATTGAAAGTTGCCTGAAACCTATGCCCACTTGCTTACCTAATGATGAATCGAGTAATACAACTACTATCAACCAACATGTTCTGTGTGCTTGTAGCACTTTGTTGGTCTGTTCATACAATGCAAGTTTATCTAACTACTTTGAGTTTGTAGGTGCTGATTGTATGTACCAATTAGTTGATAAGTTAGTTGAACTTACAAAGAGGGTTGCAGGAATCTACATTGTGATTGTTCCGATAAAGCCAAAAACCCATGCTGATGAAGCTAGGTTGGCAGCTCAGAAAAGTTGTCACATTTGTAAGAAAAAGCTCGGCACAGATGATATTATGGTAGATCATGACCACCTGATGGGCAAAATCAGAGGTCGTGCACATAATAAATGCAACTTAAATTTTAAACTGAGTAAATGACAACGTGTCGCTGTTTTTCATAATCTGCAGAATTATGATGGTCACTTTCTTATGAAGCCATTGGCTGAATGTCATGTACCACAACCCGACAGAACCATGGTAATCGAAAACCTGGGTAAAATTCTAGTGATTGGAATGACCCTTGAAAAATACAAATGTATTACCAAACACAAATTCCCAATTGGATTGATTTCAATGGAAAGGCGCAATATTTCAAGTTATGATTTATTGATTCATTCCAATTCATGAGCGCCTCTTTGGAAACTTTGGCAGGTAATTTACAACCACCCACTCGATGTTTACAGACAACACCCAATTCGAATTAGCAAAATGGAAGGGAGTTTTTCCTTGTGACTTTGTTAAGTTGCCAGACAGTCTGATGTGCAAGTCACTCCCTCCAAAGTACACATTTCATATGAGAGGCGAAGGCATTAGTGATGATGATTATGCTCATGCCCAAGCTGCATGGGATGCATTCAAATGCATAAACTTGCTGCAGTATGCCATTCATTACTTACATGTGGACACTTGTTTGCTGGCTGATGTGTTTGAGAATTTCAGGACCGTATGTTTGGCTCTTTACGGTCTTGACCCCGCCATGTACGTCTCAGCTCTGTCTCTTTCATGGGACGCTTTATTGTCAATGACATGTGTGCAGCTAGAGCTGTTGACTGATCCTGACATGTATCTTTTTGTAGAACGCGGGGTTAGGAGCGGCATTACCCAGATTTCAAAAAGAAGAGCAGAAGCCAACAATGTTACATGGGTGAGGACTACGACCCCAGTATGGCATCGAAATATATATGCTATTTCGATGTCAACCGGCTGTGCAGTCATATAATACGATCCAAGCTTCCGATTGGCAGTTTTGAGTGGTTTGAGGATAATGTGTTTTCAACATGGGATTTTTCAAAACACGGTGAATGACGGTGACACTTGTTTTTTCGTGGAAGTTGATCTGTCTTTTCGGGAGGAGTGTCGTGATAAACTATCTGATCTGCCTTTGGCCCCAGAAAATCGCATACTCCTGAATGGCTTGCATGAGAAAATTCTTTTAACACTTACGCTGCAGAAGAAATATGTTGTACACTGGGAAACACTGAGGCAGTACTTGATGTATGGGGCCAAACTTGACCCTGTTCATCACATTTTGTGCTTTGAGCAGAAGGCTTGGATGGCTCCATACATCGAGTTTAACATTGAGATACGTATCCAGACTGCGAACGAATTTGAAAAATAGTTTTTCAAGTTAATGCATAATTCCGTTTATGGAAAAACCTTTCAGAATGTCCGCCGGAAAAGGAACATCAGAGTCGTTTCGAGGTATGACATGATCTACGGGGCTGCAGAGCTGATAGGACATCTGACATTCCAGTCAAGTCAGATTATCGATGAAAACTTGTTTCTTATCGAGTTGTCAAAGAGTTCTGTTGCATTCAACAAACCTTTGTACACTGGTATTGCCATTCTTGATCTATCAAAACTAACTCTCTATGAATTTTATTATCAGTACATGCGTACAAAATTTCTTCCACCATACTTACACCTCCTTTATTGTGACATGGATTCCTTTGTATATTCTGTTGCTTGTGATGACATCTATAAAGTATTTACCCCAGATTTAAAGGCGCGGTTTTTGATTCATCCAACTATGCACTCAATAACCCACAAGGATTCCCTCACGAGAACAAAGGCCACACCGGGGTGATGAAAGATGAATGTGTTGGGAGCATCATCACACACTTTGTGGGTTTACATCCCAAGATTTACGCATACATTGTTGGGAATGAACAATGTATACGTAAGGCAAAGGGTGTAAAACCTAATGTGTTACACGTCACTCAGGTACAGGGATTATCGAGATTGCCTCAAAAATTGCACAAGGGTTCTGGGGACCCAATATTAGTTCGGTTCGCATGCTCATCAAGTCTACACCGAATATGTAACCAAGGTGGTGTTGCCAGGTATGGATGATAAGCAGTACATTGAGGCAGATGGAATATCAACCTTACCTTGGGGGCACTACCAAATAACTGAGTTAGTTTTTTATTTTCCTCCCTACAATAGTTTCAGCACCACAATAACTGCAGCCCACCCACAACACCACAATTATCACCACATCGCCATCGATGACATCCATCTGCCAACAGCACCACACACAACTCCTATTCCATGACCAACTTCACAGCTAACTATTGCTGCCCACAACGTCTACAACATGTATTGCATCACCATTCAATGCTGCTGCTCCCTATTTGCCTATCTGTATCAAGAATACACCTGTCTTCAATGCATAATAATAACAAGAAGAAGAAATTCACAGTCTGACAAATCATCTACAGGAATTTATGTGTGTGTGTTGTAAACTGTCGTCGGCATGTATGAGTTGAAATTACCCAGATTTGACACAATAAATGAATGCTCCTCATTTAGCATCTACGAACACACAACCCGAATGTGTTGTTGCTGTAAATATATAGGAAAAGAACGTCAAAAACAACAATGTATTATAATTTGTAAATATGTTGTTAATCTTTTTTTTTTATCTTGTAATCTGTGCCAGACAATTTTGTAACAGTAGTAGTAGCAGTAGTAGTAATAATAGTAGTTCTTGTAGTGATAGTAGCTGTAGTAGTATTAGGTTCCAGATGTAAATAAGTATGATAAAATTTCTGGTTTTTGTTTAAAAGTCTTGTTGTTAAAAAAAGTTTATTCATTAAGTTTGTAACATGAATGTTTGTTTTAAAATATGCCAAAAAATGTTTTATGTATATGTTTGTATAATTTTTAAAATTATTATTGAAAATGTATTTTAGTGTGTAAATGTTGGTTGTAAACTAGTTGTAAATATGGTAGCTCTTAAGGATGATTTTTGAAAAGAAAAGGAAGTTTTAATAACATTTTTATGTGTTAAAATTTAATAATGTGACTTGTTATTTATTAGTTTGAAAATTTCCCCCATGCCACTACTTTGTGAATAATTAGATGAGTCATAATTACTTGTATATTAAATGTTTTAAATATTCTTGGTAAGTTGTTTGTTGAAAAAATTTAAAGTAAGGATACCTGTTTGCTGAATATCATGAAAAAAAAATATTTATAAGTTTGTTGATGTCAACTTGATGAGGGAGAAAAACTAAAATTTCAAATATAACACACTCTGAAATGCTGAGGAGAACTTGCATAAAATGCTGGAGAGAAACGAACATGTCTGAATAATGAATTTTGAAATGGAAGGAACAGACGTGGATATCTCGAGAAAACTTTGCTGTGTCGCTGGTCAAGAGCCCTAGGTAATTTAACAAAACTGAAAGTTATACACCAAAACCTTTTCAAGGCCAGGTAGAAAGAGCCCTTAGTGATACACCACAATATCTCCCCACTGTCCTACAATTAGGAGAGTCGAGACAACCTTTAAAATTTTTTTCTTTTGCTAGCTAGATTACAACTGTTGCAGCTGAAGAATCCACATGACGATGTCTGGTGCTGAAAAACATAGTCATACTTTACCCAAAATCAGAAAACATAATTGGAAAACTTCTTAAAATATTGAATTCAACTCTTATCACTATAAGTAAAACATTTGTTAAAGAAAATCTATTGTTTCATTCATATACTTGTAGGACGAATAGTGCAATCAAGTCGTTAATAGTAGCTTGGTAGGGAAATAGGTTCTGTCAGTCGTAAATTTCAACACACACACACACACACACACACACACACACACACACACACACACACACACACACACACACACACACACACACTATATATATATATATATATATATATAAAACAGCTTATAAGCAGGTGCACATCATACGATCCAGTCATTCATTGATGACCTCCGAGGTGGATGGATGTGTTTTGAGGGAGGTGCGATTTCATTACATGTTCGTTTAATTTATTTGGAAACATTCGTTTTGTTTAAAATTTCCGAGTTTTTCGCCTCTCTCGTGTTATTTATTCATATGTAGAAATTTTCTAACTTTGAATTGCATTCGGAAACATTAGTCGTCTGTTTAATCATTTGTCATTAATAACATGTAAATCTCATCTTTCAAAGTCGCCTATCTACCAACACTGTCTACGAGACGCAACATTTACACTTAGACCACTCTTGCACAAAACTCACCATATATATATACACACACACACACACACACCCCGTCCCCAACATGCTGCACCTCAGTCGAGTGCCAGTCGTCGTGCTGACAACATTTACCAGAGCTGCTCTCCAACCCACAAAAATCCCAACCCACAAAAAGAAAGAAAGCAACTAATAAATTTGACGCTTGGTACACTCTTGCACCAAACACACAATAAAAATTAACCTTTCCAATCGATTTAACCCTTTAATCAAATTTAACCCCTTCAAACTGAATAACCCATTCAATTTTTGATTAACCCTTCCAATAAATTTAACCGTTCATTGAATTTAGCCCTTGAAATTTGATTGACCCTTTCATCTTTTGATTAACCCTTTCAATAAATTTAACCCTTTCAATTTGATCAACCCGTTCAATTTTCGATTAACCCTTTCAATAAATTTAACTAACCCCTTGATATCAAATTATTTAGGTCATTCAAAAAAGGCGGCATCTCCTTTGATCTAGGACCGGCCCTACTACTAAAGGTTCAAGGAAGAATGGAGTAAGGTTGGCTCCGAATATACCAGGTAAGTAATTGCTAATATGCCACAACGCCTGCAAGAAGTGATTAAACAGAATGGCCATGCCATCTGGTACTAAAAGACTGTTTAGTTTCCAGAGAGGATTATGTTTGTGTTTGAATGATGATGATCGAATATTAAAGTGGCGTACTTACGCAGCATGGAAAGACAAAATCATATTGTTTGTTAAGGTTCATTCCTCATTTCCGTTATTGTTACCACTGTATTTCATTTAAAGCACACAAGAATGATTGTGAAATATGTTTAATGTTTATCTACATTTTTAATGTAGCATAAGGCCATAAAACTACGATAATCATCTGTGGCTGAATATAAGTTTGAGCCATTGCATATAAAAATGTAATTTTAGACGTTGCAACAAACACATTATTTTTGGAACTGTAGTCGTATGTCGTGACCAATAAGAATGTGTTTGATGTTATTGGCAGCAAGTGCTTGTGAGAACGCAGCATATAGGTAGCGCAAACAACGAATATACAGAATGTTGCAAGAATACATGCCAATACTTCTGGAAAAACAATCCTCACGTCTAGAAGAAGAAATAACGTAATGTAAACATAGGTTCGGAAACGCTTCGTTTCTTTACCACAGCTCCCATTACATGACGTACATAAATTGCATAGCCCGTGGGTTGGATCATTCTTGTGTGGAATGCCATCGCAGCTATCGTGTGCGCGGTACACGGCACTATAGGCTGTTCACGGTAAAATGAACACTTGTGAAAGCCCTGCGTGAGATCTAATTGTACGCATGTTGAGTATTATTCCGCCTTGTGTAAAATTGACGTTCCCTTGGGCCTCATCACATTGTTCATGCGCCGGTCAAGTGGAACCGTGAAATTGTGAGAAAAGGAAAATTTCTCAAATATGCTCATTTCTACACTTCGATGCATTAGAATAATACGGAAGGCGAAATGAATAATTCAAGACATTATAAATACGTTTGATTTGAGTCATGACACTGACTTGCCAAAGGGGACTCGCAAAGAGTACCTTTAAAATTTGACCTTAAGGGTCTCATAAGCTCAACACTTACTTCTGTATCTAGCGTAAAGTTCAATATCTGCTTGTTTCTCACCACAGCCTGCAGCTGCCTGGACTAAGCTAAAACCGACCGCTCTCGACCTGACAACATTGACCGATATAGATATTGATTGAACTGTTAAATGCCAGCGTTCAGGAAAAGTCTGAAATATTGGACAAATCGAGTGAAGTTTACTATGATCGAGGTTGCCGCAATGGAGTTTTACTATGTTAAGTTTGAAATTAACCCTAAATGCAGATCTGGTAAACGACTAATATTAGTCGTTTTAAAAGCACTTTTCCACTGGAAAATGACAAGTAATAATCATTTTGTGCAATTATTTATTTATCTTAAAAAACATACTAATACCATACAAATGTATGTAGGCTATTTATTGTAAAGCGAGCACTTTTGATATTCTTCTCATTGAGGATACTAGAAAATTTTTTTTTTTAATTTTATCCTTAGACGTTAACTTCTGAGTGCAATGGAATATACACACTGTGCTCATTACTTACATGGAAATATTTATTTACAAAGGTGGTTAAAGGATAAAATATGGCTGAAATGAAATAGTAACTATGGCTTCAAAAGTGCTCACTTTACCATGAGCAGCCTATATAATGCTTAACAATTATTGATAGAGGAAGTTCTAAACTTTAATTCTTCATGTGAAAATATCCAACTCGGCACATCTTTGCCGATTTAGAAAATTAATTAATTACGTGAAAAATTTAACATAATTAGTATTTTTGGTTCAAGCTTCACAAATTTTTACTGTAATATAATGCATAATACGTTTTCAAATTGAACATACTATAATATTTGCAATTACATAAATTTAACCTCAAAGGGAATGGCAAACAGATCTACATTAATTTTAACCAATTTATACGATTTCCTTTTACAAATAGGTGGAAAAAGTAAGATGCTTAAACATGAAATAGTGTAGCTATAATAGTGTCACAGAAATAAGTTACTACAAAAAATTCAGTTATAATTATTATACGTTGACTATCAATTTATGATTCCTTTAAATACAGCTTAGTAGGTCTGCAGCGAAAATATTTTAACATAAATGTAGGCTTTGGCTGTTAGTTCCATTCTTAACTAAATGCATCGAAAAGCATATAGACATTATCTCAATGGTAGCTGTGTGTGTTGTGTTCCCGGCCTAACTGCGAGTACGGACATGAACCCGCCAACACAACTTCAGAGTAAAACCTGGATGCCGGGAATTGCGACAACTTATTGCAGCTACCACCGGGCGAAGCGACTTGCAAAAACCCCCTCCACCAGCCAGCTATTGGTGACATGGATACCTAAACGACGCGCCGATAGAGGCCACTGTAATGTAAGGTGGGGTCCAACGTCTTTCCACATCCGACCAGCAGCCAGAGAAGAACACAGCACGGCCACCGCCATCCGACCAACTAGAAACAGCATCCGGCATCAAGATTCGGTGGGGACTGCCCAACCTAGATATAAGGAGATATGGCGTGAGTTAGTCATAACTTGAATTATAATTATATATTTTATTAACATTTAAAGTAGCTCCCCGTTACAGTAACTCTTACAGTATTGTATTGTCTGTGCCTCACATCATGAATAAAACTCCCCTCAGTTACAATAAAAGCTCTATCATTAACTATCATTTCAGCTACGCTCCTAACACCTTTTTGTGCGGATATGACCTTAAGGGGGCAGTATCCACTCTATCTTCGAATTTTCTTACAAATCTTCGTAATTAAAATGTATGACCAGAAAAAAAAAATCAAAGCTAGACATGACATGGTCACCTAACGAATTTTTTTATATTTTTTTTCGTTTGTAGGGTTTCGAATATACCTGTATTTTCCCATGTGGGACTGAAATTATTAAATAATTAGATAATGTTCGATTACCGTTACAGATGTGACACTAATCACGTAAGAAAAATAAGTGGGATTTAGAAAGAACTGTTTAAATGTTCCCTATGTCATGACTAGCTTGGTTTTTAAATATTGACTCCGAGAATTAAGTTAATGAGGAAAATACGTAAATCCAAGATAGCAAGGATACTTCCTCATTAAGTCGTATCCGCAAAAGCACGTACAGCTGCCTCGGGCCAGGGCAGCCCATGAAGACGATGGCGATTCTACAGCAAAAATAGGACGTCCCGTCACGTTGTCGGGTAGGATTTTTGAAGAAATTTGCAAAGTTAAGGTGGCCGCGTGGTTGAAGGAATTTTGCACGTCTGAGGCCTAAAAGCTTGGGAGCACTAGAGGCTACTCTCTCATCGCCTCTACGCGCAAAACACTGAACTGGCGTGCAGTCTTGCCATCGATAACGCGCCTCGATGAGACTTTCAGAGGAGACCCTGCCATTTTATGAAGTAATAATAAAAAATAAAGGTTCGATGCACACCCCTATTACTTTTTTAATGTTTTGTACTGGAACGTTCATACCTAAAAATGACCGTGAACACACCCGTTTGAGCCTTTTCCACTATCACAAAAACATACTTTAGAAAGAAATTGGGTGAGTTGAAAAACGTGTTGGTCGGTATAATTCTCATAGTCGCAAGGCGGATTGGAAAGGCGTGTGATGGGTGGAAAGTTTCTTAAAATGAGACGCCCATCTCAAAAAACATATTCAATTAGACATGTTTACAGAGAAAACACCTTGCTGCTCTTACGACTGGATGGCATGCTTCTGACTTGGCTTTGGTATAGTGGACGAGTCACGGATACTGCACAGTAGCAGCGTTAATATTGGTCCAGTCAAATGGACAAACAGGTTCACACGCACAGGACGGCCAGTACTGAAACCGATCATTCACACACGCACACACACACACACACAAATACGTGGCAAGTCATTACGCAGTTCAGATGTCCTGCGGTAAATTACTTTCTAGCCATGCACCGTTTATAAATAGGGACAGGGAAATCTCTCGTTTTAAACCACCTGCAGGCTAGACTCCACGGTCCTACGTGTTTTCGAGCATCATCTTTGTGTTCACTGGCTGCTCTTTCAGTTCATAGTCAGTTCTTACCTCAGATCGAGTGGCACGGGCGTAAGCCCTAGTCACGCTGCCAAACTACTTCCAATAAGCTTGGTCAAATACTGTTGGACAGTTATGACGTCATCGAAACGTCATAAACTCCGCCATATTTGTCTGAAAATTTTGGAAGCATTTGAAAATTGAACCGGTTCTAAAATTTATTTGATGTTTGACGGTCTCAGCCAATCAGAATCGTGCACGACCAAAATGGACGTCAAGAAACTTAAAATATCGAACAATTGCTGAAAACGAAGTAAGTTATGAAGATAATTAATTTATGGAGTATCTGTCTGGGTATGGATGCTATTTTAAGTGAATATTGCACATAATATTACAAACTCAGAAGCATTAAATTTATTTGCGCAGGAAACATACCTTATAAAAAAAATTAATTTAGTAAAGAAATGAAAATATATTAAAATATGACTTACATTTTTCCTGTAATGGACCGCATGGAAAAACAAAAGTAATATCTTATTATGAAAATAATTTTGAAATAATATCTGTAATTATATTCTCCTAATAAAAAAAAATTTACAATGTGGCACATTTTCAAACACATTCAATATTATTTTATAAAATTCGTAGGAAGAAAAAAATTAGATGGCCGTATTTTGTCCTCAAATTTTATTATCAAATATAGTTGAAGGAAAAAATTCGACAGTGTGAGCGGGGCTTTAGGTGATCGTTTCCTTGCAGTTCTGTTACTGGCTCAGAGTTCGCCTGAAGTTTAACCTGCCCTCGAATGAATTCGCGAAACATTGCAGTCGCTATTTACTGTATAAATACTGCTCGCAGGGCACGTTGTGAGATGACACGAGCGCCGTGCTGCGAAGAGCCGCCGGCACACGCTGTAGTCTACGTCGTAACACGGCGTCTCGAGTTAAGACTCCACGGCCCTCTAGATAACTTACTCGAGCAGAAGCCACTTTGTTCGTTGGCTGGCTGGCGCCACACGCAGAACTCGCGTGCAGTCCGGCCACGCGGAATGAAGCTAGTCTATTCCCGGTTCCTTCTCACATTTATTTTAATCACACCTTTGAAAAATCACCCCGTGTAGGACGTGTCTGATTTGCTTTCTAAATATGCCACGTATCACACGCGTCTTACACTCGTGTTTACATAAAAGTTTCTCATTTTTGGTTAACTCTAAGTTTTACGTGTAGCAGAAGGATAAACAGCAAGCTGAAAGATACATATACCAGCAACTCGTTTTAAAGCGGAGGAATTTATGGACCATGATGTGATTTTACACATTCTGTTGTATGAAGGTTTTTTATCTATGTTTTGAGATTATTGTAACTTTTTTTACTATATATTTTTACATGTTGTTTATGCCATTATTATTGTATGTATTTGCTATTGTGAATATGTATAATTATATTTATCTTGCCTTGTTACATAGCTCAACCAAATTAAAAAAAAAAATCAAGTTTTTCTTATATTTTATACATGAATCATAATATTTCATTTATAACTAATAGGAATAAACGCAGGGGGGAAACGAGTGTGTTGGTAATGCTTAGTAAGAAATAGTTCTTTTGCAAAATATTACACTGAATGTGAACGCATGTGGTGCGTTGTCTCTTGGTGTAATTTCCTAGACTCGATTAAGCTTTGTTTGCATGAGGCGTGTGAATATCCTAAAAGTATAACTTAAGTAGGGCTTCAGAACATCTTAAAGTAACCGTTAATGGACTACAGCAGAGTGTTGAGGGAAGGTTTGTTATTGGTTGTGAATTGTGTGAGGTGTTTCAGAAGAGCGGAAGTCCAACGACGCACGGGGGACTAACATATACTTGTATAACGTCAACCTTGGCACTGAATTACAAAGCGAAATGACACGGTCTCTAGCCATCGGCCGGAGAACATTTCAAAGCTATGGAACCCTTCGGAAGAGTCAAAC
Source organism: Dryococelus australis (assembly GCA_029891345.1). Lineage (NCBI taxonomy): Eukaryota > Metazoa > Arthropoda > Insecta > Phasmatodea > Phasmatidae > Dryococelus > Dryococelus australis. The sequence continues at coordinate 16,303,750 of CM057002.1, forward strand.
GGTTATTTTCCTTGTAAACGCTGGGTTACAAGACTGACTCCCGGCTGGCAGTTTGGCCAACACTGTCGTTATTATTTATAAATATTGAATTAAAATATTTGTTTGTGGTCAATTAAACGCTTTTATTAGCAAAATTTATAAAAAAAAAAAAAATTGCCCTTTAGCATAAACTTTTAAATATTCCATTTAAAGTTTACAGCGAATCTGCAGAATTTCAAGTATTACTGGCTTATGATATGCAAAGTGTAATGTTTCATTTAGTGGTAAAATATTTTTTTTTTTCGTTATGAGTAGTAGGGATATGTGTGTTCGGGCGCACAATGTGATCAGGGAGTGTCTCGGTGGCTCGAACTTGAATGACCTCGACCTAACAATTTTCCCGTTTTTTTCTCCCGAAATCGCTCCTTTTCACTCAAAATGGTACGTTTTAGTCCAAAAATGACTTAAAATCTCCCTTTTCCTCTTAAAAATTTCCTGTTTTTTCTTAAGAAAGGTAGAAGTCACACCAAAGCCACAGAAAGGCAAAAGCGAGCCGATTTTAAGATTTTGGGTGGCTTCCTATTCCTTCTAGACCAAACATTGCGGTATCTGAGAAATCGATAAAATAACATTAATTTAATAATTATTTTATAAAATTAAATATATTTTTATAACTAAAAAGTTTAAAGGCGTAAGTATTGAGACGGCTTGCGTGGAAAATACGCCGTCTCTGCTATTAACCAACACGATGTACTATCTAACCGACACGTGGCTTGCTCACATTTGCGGTATATAGCTTCCAGATCGCGGACACCAGCAGCTGCTCCCATGTCAGGAACGTACGTGCTTAAAGCACAATTTGCGACGACTGTGGGCAAATTGCCTGATAACAGGGTTGCCAATTGTCCCGTCTTGTGCGGAAATTCCCTTATTCTGAGGCTGAAAGAATTGCGTCATATGGACATATCACGGGACGTCATATATACCGCATCTTAGAATTCTCAAAAAATAAACTGCATATTAATAAACACAGTGTCAGTCTTTTGTTTCGTCCAAGATTATAGGTACTACGTTTAAGCTGCACGTGTATGTAACCCAATGAAAGAATATTTTGCAAGAACTCAAAATGTTGAAACATTATTACGTGAAGACACGAAACTGGCTAAATATAACTTTTCCTTATGGAATGAATATTTTGTTGTATATGGCCAGAGAAAATGTGCATTGATGTATACTGTCAATGTTTGCACAAAATATATTTAAAACTGTTCTTTAATGATAGTTCTCCTTAACGGTTTCAATTGGATCAGGTGTGTTGAGTTGTCGGAAGTGTCCTTTATGGCCAATATGGAAATGTTGGCAATCCTACCTGAGAATAACACATAACGTTTGCTTAATTCCGTTCCTTATTGCACCGATGCGTGTATCCAGGACTGTGGTTCCAACGAGGTGCTGAATGTACACATCTTCTATGACGCAAGTGTGTCTGGACAGTGCCCTGATAAATTGATATTGTTATCACTTCTTAATTTTTCTAGTAATGTCACAATAATAATATTACATTTGTATCCAGCACTTTCTCCTTAGTGTGCAAATTTATATAACAATGAGTGTATTTTGTGGGGGAGACTTTAATGTCATAAATTTGAGCAGTTATCTTTTTAATGTAATGAATAATTTCGATATTTTATTAAATTTGTTTTGCACATTCTTATCATATCAAATTTCAACTCCTGTTTATGTTATCTTACTTTTCCATTTCCCAATAGTTTTCACTGTAATTTTGCAAAAATAATCCATGAACTTCGCAATTTTATTTTCTTCAGCAATAAACCTGCGTTTTTCTTTCCAGGTGAGGAAATAAGGGAGTCGAAACTTTCATTCCCACCAGTATTCATTTTTAATGCATTTAACCAATTCGAAGTCTAAGAGCTCACTATATCTATGACTATTAATCATTTTTCTCAAAGAAAATTCATCAAATGCTACCGCATAGGCATTACTGCGTATAACTGTAACGATGAACACTATAAAAGTGTTAAATATGAATTAGAATGCTTATTTAGTCAAGCTATTAGTCATTTGAAACCATTCTCGATAAAAAGGGGCCATAACATAGTTATTGTTTTACAATAAGAGAATTTTTATTAAAACTCCGATATAATTATATATGCTATGCAGATACTTACGAAAATAAATTTTACATCAGCATAATCCAAGTGTGACCAACCCACATCGTAAAACTACCGTGATTTTTATCATAATATTTTGTATCCTGCTTTTACGCTGAGGTGTCTTGTAATTATAATAACCAGGAAGCGTTTACTTAATTCATGAATATCCTTGAAAAAGTGAAGTCGTTCATTCTGGCATAAATGCTTGACTGTCCTTCATTGTGACTTTCAAGAAGTAGCAGAAAATTCCGTCTGGAACAGTAAACTGTAATGAGCAGAGAACAAGTGTCCTTCCTTAAAACTACTCTTCCGTTTCGTAATATTCAACAGAAACACTTGTCATCTTTCCTTGTGGCTACTTGACTCAGTACATTTACATTTATGACCTTTTTAATCAAAGCATTGAGAAATGATTCTGTGTATGACGTGTCTGGTTGTTTCCTTGATAAGTCATGTATTACAACCGTCTTATACTTCTATCGAATATATAAACGTATTTTATTTTTGGTTAGTCGAACTTTTACTTATATTTTATTTGTAAATTATAGTAATTAATTTATAATTAATACGAGTAAAAACAAGGCGAAAATTTGTGTATCGGAAATGCCTAGTAAGAAATAGTGTAGTTCTCTATACTTGGTTAGCTTTGTTTGCATGAGGCGGAGGAATAGACTGCAAGTAGAACTTTAGCAGGGATTTAGAAAAGGTGTAATTAACCATGAATGGATTATACAAAAAATGCTTGGTGTTTTCCCGCCAAGTGGGAACCATAAAGTGGAGATGGGGTAGAGTGAGCATGCGATCTGCGCGGAAAGTCACTCTCCGCATTCCAATATTGGCCTGATTTTTCGCCTATAGAATTCACTATCAGAAACAACGCGAATAAGATTTGAGGTTATAAAACTGTTTACGTAAGTAAGTGATGCTCTGAGATATTTGTACATTTACCTGATATACCTAACTTTAACGCAACCAAGATACGTTCAGGTTAGTAGTCAAAGTATTTTTTTCATATAATAAAGCGGGCATGTGTCGACAATTCACTTGTAAAACAAAGACATTCGTCACTTTTGACAACACGTGACTCTGAGTGGAAAGATTTCGGCGCTGGTCGGTGGGTTTTCTCGGGAACCTCCAGTTTCGCCCCGTCCTTTCATTCCAGCGATGCTCCACACTCACCTCGCTTCACCTTCATCGGCTCTCAAGACCTCGGCGTCAAGAAACACCCAGATCTCTTCACTAATCTCTCCTCCGAGTGCTAGTTTGTTGGCCGATCTCGATGAAATTTCGTACACTACTTTGTTAAGCTATTTTTGTTGTGTATACCTGAGTTTGTTAATTTTTTTTAATTTAGTGAAGATATTTAATAATCAATTTCATTAATCTGTCGCTTTATAATACAAGACCTGTTGAAAATATGTGTACGAGGTTTTGATGATGTGAACATAAAACCTTCTGCTTTGTTCTGATGAAATTTGGTTTACGTAAGTAAAATATTTCTATTATTAAATAAAATTCATTTGAACCTCTGCATAAGGTCAATGTGCAGACTTCGGAGAAATTATCCATTGTAGGTTATACAATAGTTGAATACAGATAAAAATAGGACACCCTAAATTCAACTCATTATGCTAGCACTGTATGGCTAGAAAACACCTTTACAACATCCGAGAAAGCCAAACTAGTGTACATAAAAAATATCAAATTTTCCTGGCAATGAGTGCAGGCTCGTGGGAAATTACTTCCCACTCAGCACATACACAGTGTACCAAGGTAATAACTACGGCGTTCTACAGAAGAAGCAATAACCAACATTTTTATTGCTGCCACACATTAGTGCCATGTCCGAAAATGCCAAATTCATAGCCATTATAAGCATAAAATTGATCGTTTTAAAGACAAATCTGTTCAGATTTGAGGACATTCTCAGGTCAATGCAGTGCTGCTGCAGAAGATCGCAGTGGCGAGTCTTGGAACTTTTTCAGGCTAGTGGCCCGCAGAGGAGCAAAGGTAGGAGGGTTTAAAAGCACTTAGCAGTCTGCTGGCTCGTTATCTCTTCTCGCGATTGGATTTCTGTCTTGGAGTGGACGTTTCTCAGTATGCTTGTGGTTTCTGCGGTTAGCTGGTAGGTCAGACAGACTGACACACACTGTGTTTGGATAAACTTGGATCTTTTGCATGAGCTTGCAGTAGGATAAAGTACTAAAGTACTACAATATTTTTTATATGAAAATGTACATTGCCAATTTCATTTGAAAGAGCTTAGGTATTTGTATCTAATGATTGTGAACCATAATCTTTGAAGGAATGGTATTATTAGGTATTTTTTTACACTGAGAAAACGACAAAGAAAATATTTTTATGCAGCAAAATTAATTTTTCCTATCTGTTCAACCAACTATTTTGTTTCTGGAACATGTTATTTTGTTCGTTTTTGGCTGTCCCAAACACGTAAGATTTTGTTGGTGCAAATGAAGATTTTTATGGCTGTCCATAAACTACAGTTTTGGTCATAAATTTAATATCTAACATGAACAGGTTCCGAACCCATATTCATTGCTGTTGAATCCTGTGTCTTGGCGACCACGGCCATCGTAAACGTTTTGGCAGTTCGCTTATTTTTATTACTATATAAAGTTCACTACGTGTCATGTACATAGATTTGCTAAAATGTCAAGTTATGCAGATTCTTTGGTTGAAATAGTTTCATTAGGATTGTTTTTGACACTGACGAGCTTCAATAAATACACTAAAAAACACTGCAATAGTTCTAATAGTCAGAACAATTACAAATTAACTCTCGAATTGTAAATTCGAAGGTTATCAGATGACTCGGTTGCGCTACAGCGAACCAAATACATGTCAGTACTGCTTTAAGCTGATTTTGTTATCGCAAAAACTTCTATAACAATGGACACATATGATTGTTAGCTAACTGTACACTTATTAATTTTAAACAAAATATTTGACTACCATGATATTTATAATTTTGACTGTTACGAAACTAATTACTTGAATGTACATGTAAAATAGTTGTGTATGTATCCATAAATGAGTTTAAAAATGATGCTGAGACAGTTAGATAATTATTCTAATCAACAAGTTACGTTTAAATGTTTCGCTTGGTCAAAGGGAATAAATTCACATGTTTGGAGAAACATCAGATTGTTCGAGAGACAAAATATTTTTCAATGTAAAATAGTTTTCAAGCAAATTTATTACAACCTGCAGCTAAACATTTTTATCGGTGGATGGCTTTTTTAAGAGATATAAATTTAATTTCTTTTGTCTTTCTATGTGTAGAATTTTTTGTTGCAATGTGTTTTTATGCCAGAACAGTTTATTGTGTGCTGTAGTGATCAGTCAATGCCACAGTTTATTTTGATTATAAACTATACGTATTTATTACTCCGCATGATAGCACTTCTGCCAGTCACATAATTAATATATACCCATCCTTAATAATATGTGATTACAACAGTAACTCATGTGTTCAAATAAACATACGTACGTATCTGTGAGTATAAAGTGTTGTTTAGTAACACAATAGCTTTGCAGATAAAAAATTATGATTGAGGATTTTGTCAAAAATATTTTATTAAATATAAATGATTTTATGCAAATACCTATCATATTCATTAAAAATTGAGCTAAAGAACGTAAATTATTTTGTGTTTTTTGGCACCAAGTAATAACTACAGAGCGGATTTTCCGAAATCGCTGTGAGTGTGGTATTTCTTAAACCGATACTTTATCATTCTATATCAAAAGGAAGATGAGAAGTAAAAAATTTAATTTCTTATATGAAGTTTTGCTTCCCAGAACGTATTTTCATGCACATGTCTTTGTTGTATTAACTTATTGTTACACTGCTGTTTCGTTATGTTATTGAATTAAAGGCAAAGTGTAAATAATCATGCGAAGTCGAAAATGAGCTCAGCAGTGTGTTAGATAACTATGTTTTTGGTTAATACCAGGTTGCTGTATATAACTTGACGTGGTAATCATAGTTATTCTGACGAGCGAAGCCATGGTTTATTTATTCATTTATATTTATTTTATTTATTTCCATTAATTAGTTTATTTATTTCTGTTAATTTATTTTTATTGATTTATTTCCATTTTTAATTTTTTTACTTCATTATATTTATTTATTTACGTCATGCCAATAACAACAAAACAAATACCTGTCGGCCTCGGTTTTGGGTAAAAGCTGTATTTAAGTTCAATCCACCTGATTCGTCGACAAATCCAAATCCCGATTGGGCAAAGTCGCGGGCAACAAATTTATTTTCTATCTTCCAAATGCCAACATCTATAGATACCTGATTTCCGCAAAGAAGTCCTGGCAGCCTTGGTTTAGATGAGCTACGTGTACACCGAAGTTTCCTTTGGTTATTGACCACGTGTCCTTGAGAGAATATTTCACGGAATATGACTTATCCAATCTGAATTTGGTTACTCTGTTTCTAAACATCTCTTGTATGCGGGCAGGTACCCAAGACATGGAACCGATAGAACCATCCAGTGTGGAACGTTGTTCAGAGCTAAAAAGTTTTGAAATACATATGGCGGAAATTCTTTTCTCAAAAATAATGTGCCCCTGCCAATATCATCGGCATATTCATTTCCGATGCGGGCGAAGTGGTGGACAAAGACTTCGTTTTATTTTATTTTGCACCACACTAATCCAATGGAAATTTTTAATTCCGAACGTGCGAATCCGCTGTTTAACAACTGCCAATAAAGTAACCATTTTCCCCATGGTTCCAACTTGTAGGCTGTAGTATTGAAACGTAAAGAGAGTCTTGTCAGTTTTCACTAGGGCCTCAATAGTAGTGAAATTCGCTTGACTGAAACTTCCGCTAATACGTGGATGTACCTATTAGTATTGTATATTGGTCTGTACCCCTTCCCTGGTCAAAACTATCTAAGTAGATTTTGCACCATTTAATTGCTTGACCATGATAGTTGGGCAATTTTTTGCACACTGATATATTATGGTCTATGTTTAATAGTGTTTAATGTTTCATTGTATACATTCTTATTTAAAATGTATGCAGTGGTCTTTCATGTCTGCTGTAAACTATATAGATCAGTAAACATTTGAATACATGGGTTTGATATAGTTATATGTATATGTTATATGTATATCAAGTTACAAAGAAAAAAAAATCAAGTTACTAAGAAACGAACACAGAAATCCTATAACTGAGCTAACTGTCTAAGTTTCATCATGGATTAGAACTAATACTCAAAATACTATGAAGTTATATATATATATATATATTACAGGAATTCTGTGTTCGTTTCTTTGTAACTTGATGTGTTATCATAAAAATTACAAATTGTACTAGACCTCGTAGTTTGTATTATTACAGTTCCCTGTCATTAGCGAGTTTCATTAATAAAAAACAGACGTTAATTTGAAATTAAATAAAACAATTGAATGAAATTTGGTAATTAACTTACAATACTGCGTATATAGAAAATGAACAGATGAGAACTTGAGTAAACCATCGCCAACTGTGCAAAACGTTTTGCGGAATTTTTTAACACTTAAATGCGATATACGGATTCTGACAATGTGTATACGTAAATTATTTGATCGGAGATCATATAATATGAGTGTATGCATGTGTGTATACTGTTCCATCTGCACACATTTTTTCATGGCATAGAAAGTTTTCCAGATTTTTTTCATTATGTCTATCATACAAGCAAGGAAATACAGCGATTGCTTTACATAAACAGAAAAATTAGTGATTAGAGCTTGCCATTATATATATGACTATTATTACAAATGAGAGGGCTTTCAAAAGTGCTCACTTCACCGTGAACAGCCTATACATACATATATACACACAATTGCAGCTTTTAACATCGCTAAACCTTTTCCTTTGGTATGAAGCTACATTTATTTACTACAAAATATGCTGACTGAAAGAATGTGTATTTGCTATAAATAATCTAGGATTACCATTAACAAAAACATATAAAGAAACATCCTAATAACAGGAATCCTGTATGCATATATGTAATCCTCTCTTTGAACTAAACGTCTATTGTTTTAATGAAAACCAAACACCTCCAATAAATGTTTCTCCTTCCTATACAGAAAGCGTTGTATGGATTTTTATAGTGCATTAGTTTCATACTACTCGTTTATTGACAGCACGATTATGGAAATCAGTCTCAATGGTAATAAATTCAATGATCTGCAGATATTTGTGAAGAAAAGTTAGTAAATTACTCAGCATCGACAGCGTGCAATGATAGGAAATTGTATAGTGTCATACACGTGGCAAGTAGGTATATATAAAGAGTTCTTCAAGTAATCACAGTTAACTACAATTCATCTATGATTAATGGGAATTCAGACACTCTACTTTAAAGCCATTAAAATAAACAAGGAATTATAAACTGTACTGTTCAAATGCCACCAAGTCAAATCTGGCCATGCGTACTTATACTTATACTTACAATCATAACAGCGGTTAGAAAGTCTCTTAAATTATGAACGAATATTAATTTGGAATACAATAGTGTGTGGGTAAATAATACAACTGATTATTAAATATAATTTGCTTATATGTTGCCTTCACGATTAAGAAATATTCTGGAGTAGTTATGTTAGTGTATCGTAGCCTAACAATTTATAATGTCTTCAACAGTACTGTATGTAACTTCTTCTTCTTCAGCTAAATCGTGTAAAAGCGTGTTGCCTTGTGCTTAACCCGTGCAGCTAACAAAAATTCAAATTTTGAATACAACAAACGTCGCAAACAACGAAAAACGTTGTTAAACACGGCAGCAAAATCCTCAAAACTCGATAAGCCATTATTCAAAAGTCCATTAAACTCTCAAAATCGTGAAACGGCACAAACACAGTGACGTCACAACCCCGACGCTCAAAAATCCCGAACCGGCATCGACGGCGGCTACAGAAGAACTCTGTATGTAACTGTATGATTTAGAACAGGGGGAAAAAAAATACCAAGAATTACTTTATTCGTCAGCCATTATATGCTAAATAACTAACTACATTTTCAGTATGTAGTTGAAAAGTTCAATTAAATCAACATGGCAGTAATCCTTAATCCCTTTTATAGAGTATTTATTGTTCTTTTAGAATCGACAACGAACACTGAGGCAGAGTCCGTATCGCTCGGCCGTCGCCTTTTGTATCACTGCCGAAGCTAAGAGCGGGTGTAGTAAAGGCCCTTGTCCACCCAGTGTTTGCGTCACTCGTACTCGCTGCAGGCTAAGGGAAGTTTCCCTCCCCGCCTACAGCATACATACAACTGTAGTTGCGGTGCCCCTGCAGACCGCAACTACAGTTGTATGTATGCTGCAGGCTAAGGGAAGTTTCCCTCCCCGCCTACAGCATACATACAACTGTAGTTGCGCTGCCCCTGCAGACCGCAACTACAGTTGTATGTACGCTGCAGGTTAAGGGAAGTTTCCCTCCCCGCCTACAGCATACATACAACTGTAGTTGCGCTGCCCCTGCAGACCGCAACTACAGTTGTATGCACGCTGCAGGTTAAGGGAAGTTTCCCTCCCCGCCTACAGCATACATACAACTGTAGTTGCGCTGCCCCTGCAGACCGCAACTACAGTTGTATGTACGCTGCAGGTTAAGGGAAGTTTCCCTCCCCGCCTACAGCATACATACAACTGTAGTTGTGGTGCCCCTGCAGACCGCAACTACAAGTAGCTCGCCAAGTTGTATCGGCGAGTTGTAGTTCTCAATGTTCACCTCCGAGCCACTCCTGGCTGGAGGAGTTTCCGGTGAGGGGGAGAAGGCGGGAGTAGCAAACGCCCACTTGGTTTTGCAAATTACAGACCGGAATTTTGAATATAGCAGGGCTTTTATGCTGTCACTGGTCCCTGAAGGGGGCCAGAAATAGGTGGAAAATTAACCAGCGAATTTCAATTAGCCAAATATGTTAGTAATAAGACGATTATTATTGCTTGACTCTAAACCGCGAGGTCTGGTTGCGTGAGACACGAAGAGAAAGAGGTGAAAGTAATGCGCAGGTAAAATTCGAATACTTGAGATTCTGATGTTTTGGAATTTATTAATTAGTTAATATATGATCTGTGTCTTCTAAATTAAATTAATAATATAACAATTAAAAAGAGCTAAAGTTAAATAGCTGTGATGCCTGGACCCTGGAGACGTACGGTTTGTGAAGATGGAGAGGGGGGGGGGGTTCTACTTGTGTGAGCAGCGAGAGCTGCAGGCAGAGTATAGCTCGGAGTCTTGCTATGCTGGCCTGTTATCTGTCATCTGACCACACTCGCTAATGGACACTGTGCGGCCTGAGGGGATTGGGAGAGCGCAGGAAGAGAAGCCCCCCCCCCCCTTTTTTAATTCCTAGTTCGCTTCCAGAGCATACGACTCCTGCAGACAAAATGGCGCCTTAGCTGCTTCGACGCTGCTGTTACCTAGTGGCAGATAGCTTAACTACTTGCAGCTAGATGTGGACATTTGTCAGTATCTTTGATTGACCCTAACTAGTACTCCACCTTAACGCTTTCAGTCACAGATAAATATATCATTTTAGGCATTGCAACAAATAATTTTATTTTGTTCGGAACTATACTGTCATCGGTATGAGCAGAGATCTGCAAGATTCACACTAATTAATCAAGAACGGAAGTTTTTGCACAAAAACGCTGTTTTTGGAGGGCCGTGGTGGGCAAACGGAAAAGGAGGGGGGGGAGGCAATCCCCCCTCACGGAACCACCACCCTTCCTCTTTGAAACCCTCCTCTCAAAAGTGTCACCCACTCTCCAATGGGTCGAGTTAGAGGGACAAGAGGGGTATGTTTTCAATTTTTGGGATTGATGGGGTGTTTTTTTCGCCTTCGAATCGGCCTGGAAGGCGCATTTTTCGACCGATTTCCTTCAGATTTGGGGAGGGGTGCCTTTCCGTGCCCCGACTGCCCCTCCAATTGGCAGTTAGGCCCTTCGTTAACCTAAGGCATTAAGTATTAAGTGCTAAGTCTTAAGTGTTAGGTCTTAAGTTTTAAGTCTTAAGTATAGAGCCTTAAATTTTAAATCTTACCTTCACCATAAGTGTAACTGCATGTTGGGATGTGCGAGCGAGCACGTGCCGAAGTTCCCAGACGACATTGCACCGTAAATACAAATTCGTACGGTTACCTGCTTCACCTATGGTGCTATGGTGGCTGAGCCCGTGGATTCCGCGGGCCGGTCCCCTGGTGTGTCATTATTTGGCATCAAGACAGATTGCACAGTCGTCTGTATGATCGAGCTGGCATCAGATCGCTCTATCGGTACGAAGCCACCGCTTCTCTTCTGCCTGTACGGCACGTGATTCGCTCGCCCCAGCATCAAGTGCTTATTCATTGGCGCAGAGCTGCTCAGGCGTGGGTCAAACAGAATATGAGCCAATATAAATGCAGTGCATATAGGCTGTTCACGGTAAACTGATCGCTTTTGAAAGCCCTGCTTAAGAACTATCTGTATTCACATCGTCTATTCCTCCATCACACGATTAACATTCCCATGCGCCTTAAACTCATAAATTATTAGAAAAGTGAATATTTTACAAATTTTCTAGGTTTCAAACATATATATAGCAAAAAAATTCAAAAGAAATAATTTTGATACTCACAAATGTTTACCGACGATAAGACTTGAAACGACAGTACTTTCCTTCTGTTGTTCCAAACTCTACTGTGCACATGACAGCATGCCCGTAATAATATATGCGGGTACGGGAGGGGACACTTTTCAAATGTCCATTTCAAAAGTGCTCAGTTAATCGTGGATATACTATACCTACACTATAAATTCGAATCAGTGGAAAACCACAGATTCGCAGTGAAAATGGCTCTGCTTAAAATCAGTGGAAAAAAAAAAATACTGATTGTTTTACTGGGAAAATTTCGCTGATTCAATTAGTGATGTGAAACATTTCACTAATTCTAAGTGGAGCCATTTTCACTGCCAATCAGTGGTTTTCCACTGATTCGAATTGAGAATGCACACGTGCTTAAAATACAGTGGTCACCAAATAATAACGCGAAATAGGCAAATCTCTAGGTATGAAGCTTTGTCATCGTACATAGTAAACAGCGAGTTCGAGAACGCCGTGGTGCGTGGCTACCTGCACTCAGGTGCCAATCCACTGATTGTTGTAGTATAGCATATTGGAACTAATAAAAACCTGTAGTGTTTCACGTCACAGACAGCAGCTCTTTACGAGACAAAGGTTTGTATCAGTTGAAACTAAACTCTACCAACAAACATCAGCAGGCGATTCCTCAACAAATAGGTCGAAAAAAAAAAGACCTATAGCTTAAGTCAATTCCGGAAGGGCGTAACTACCCTTGAAAGTGTAGCTGAAACAGACTTTTATTGCTAAAGGATGTTCACGATAAAGTTAGCACTTTTGAAAACAACATTAGAGAAAAGTCACTATCCCTACTTGCATATTATTACGTGCTGCAGCTGGCGCCGACTTCGCTGCCCCGTGCCGTAATTGGAACGATGCGCTCGTGGCTGTCTGCCTCTCCTTCTGGGAATCCCGTGAATGCAGACAGCGGCGAGACTTGCTGGCGTCACAGACCTCCTCTCGTCTGCTAGAGTTTCCGAAACGTTTAGCGACGACGTAAGAATGTTCTGGCGAGTCTGGCTAGCGCCTCAGCCCTCCGCGACGTATCACGCGAGCTGGGGAAGATTCTAGGAGGTGGCTTAATACACTATATATACTGCCGCAACCCAGCGGCCGGCAGTCTTTGACGGAGACCGTCTGGCCGAGTGTGAGCGAGCGAAGTAAAGTGAAGTGTGGACGATGACTGGAGATTGCGGCACGACGGCGAGTGAGGTGTTCGTGGCTTGAATGGACCAGAGGGTGTGAAACCGAGTGACGCCTACTGTGCGTGAGGGCGCTTGGATGATTCTAGAACATTGCGGCTGGCGGGACATGGACTGAACTGAGGTGGGACTGAATGGAAGTGTAATACGAATTTTATTGTAAATATTCGAACTGTCAAATATGGACGCATAAATTATCAAATAATTGAATAGGTTGATATATTTTCTATTGGGACTAATCTTTAATTATTTAATTTCTTTGATTTCTTTGTCGTAATTATACATTTTATTAATTGGTGTCAGTTGTGAACAGTAAGTGATTTCAATTTATTGTGAGGATTTGAGTTTAGAGAATTTTCTGTAGTTATTGTAAATAAAATAAGGAAATTATAATTAATTCTTTTATTTGATTAAGACCTCCATCCCTTAACGAACTTGGTATAGCCCACTTTATTTCTAAAGACAGGAATTGTAACAATATATTTTAACGGGCGCCTTGAGTGCCATGCGGCCAGTAAAGTTCGTAACGTTGAATGGAAAGTAGTTCCGTATCGTAATGTCGAATATAAAGTGTTAGGAAACCATTTCTGAAAACTTAAATTATTTCCTTCGCTTTTTGTTTTTATAAACATGGAAGAGTGAAAATTAGCAGATTTGTAAATTACTTACTTTTCTAATAATTTCACTGTTTCGATAAACCGACGCATGAATGAAGTGGTGAGGCCCATGACAATGTTAATCTTACATAAGGCGGAAGAATACACAACGCGCATACAAGTAGATATTAAGCAGAGTTTTCAAAAGTGCTCATCTTAACGTGAATAGCCTATAGTAACACATCCACAATGGGAGACAAATATCTGAGTTTCTGGATAATTCATTATTGAATGACAAAGTGTAAACCATAAAATATTAGTTGCGGATATCAGCTTTCATGAATAAAAATGTATGGGTTGGAATCCCATTTGTGCATTTAAAAATTCCAACCCACCTCCAAAGCGAATTATTGACTGTATGTCACACACATACACCCTCCCCCCTCACAACCCACTTCGCACCACTTCCCCCGCCGTTTACTCACTATAGTTCCCCACCCCCCGCCACAAACATTTAATGGCCGACTTTCCATGGCGCAGTCGGTTGGTGCGTCGTCGATCTAGGGCGAGGGAGGTTCTGGGTTCAAATCCCAGGCAAGGCGCACGGCTGTTAGCTTAAGTTTGGTCATAAGTTAGTTTGTAAGCCGTCCCCTGATAAGTCTTCGGGCATAACAGTGGGGGGCGTCAATAAACCCTTCCAATCCAAAACTCAACATTCAAACATGACACCAACTCACCGCCCGACCCTCCACCACAATTAACTCGCCATAACTCAATACCTTCAACATTTACTGGCCATAGCTTGCCCCCCCCCCCCCCCCTAATTATCCACCCGCGCCGCTCCTTCAACCAACCACACGACTCTCCACCCTCCCTCTCTCCTTCTCCTTCACTGTCCGAACCCCAACTCCTCCATACACTACCCCTTCCTGTAACTCCGGCTAGTTTACACCACTGCATTTACTCACTAAAGTGTGTATAGGAAACGTGTACAAACTTGGGCACGTGATTCGTGACCGGAAAAGAGGAAGATTGATATAGGACACTCATGGCCCATGGCGGTGGGCGACAAGGACATTACGTGGTATATTAGGCAAAGTACTTGCGTTAGAAGAACACAAATTGGTATTCGGAGCAAGAAGACTAAGATCTTGGATACACGGTAGGTATGGTCCGTCGTACACACCCCGTCATGTAAATAATAGGGGTTGGCACCCTTTGATTGCATGCAACGCGTAAATCGTGAGGTTAAATTGATTGTGAATACCATGGGATGAAGTACGATGACGTAAATAGCAAATAAGCCCCCCCCCCCCCCAGTTACTACTCTCTAGGACCCACCGTTTCTGGTTAAATAGCAAACGAAGGTTACAGTGGTAGCGATATAATGGCCTAGTGAGTAGGCAACCCTTCTCGCACCCGGAGGAATTCAGCGGGGATTCCCCGCCGAATGAGTGCAGAGATTTTGGCGGCTCGTAAGAGCGAGGTCTTGAGCACCGATGAGGGTGATAGAGGTAAGTATGGAGCAGTGCCGGTATGAAAGGGCGGGGGAAACGGGAGTACCCCTATGCCCGGGCCGCTCGGGCAGGCGGGACGGGAAACTACACTTCTCTGGAGGGGGGAAAGGAACTGGCTGTGACGTGTAACATCGTGCATCATACCACCAACATATGTTTAAGCCTGGTGTAGTAAGTGTTGCCTAAGGCAATGCTATTGCTACCACTGTACCCTTCATTTGCGATTTAACCAGAAACGGTGGGTCCTAGAAAGTTTCAACAAGAGGGGACTTGTTTGCTACTTACATCATCTTGCATGCAATCAAAGGGTACCAAAACCTATTTTTTACATGATGGGGGTGTGTACGACGGACCATACATACCGTGTAACCAAGATCTCAGTTTTCTTGCTCCGTATACCAATTTGTGTTCTTCTAAAGCAAGTACTTTGCCTAATATACCACGTAATGCCCTTGTCGGCCACCGCCTTTAGGGGCTGCTATAACCCTTATTATTTGACATGGACCATAGGTGTCCTATATCAATTTTCTTCTTTTCCTGTCACGAATCACGTGCCCGAGTTTGTACGCATTTTTCCTAAACACGCTGTATAGTCCGAACGGTTAGACTCCACTCTCACCAAACAGTTTCTATACCATCTCTTCCCCAATTCCTACCTCCCTTTCTCTTTTCATCGTGGCCGCCGTGGTGTAGTGGTTAGACTACTCGCCTCCCATCTAGGCGAACCAGGTTACATTCCCGACGAGGTCACTCCCGAATTTTCGTACGTGGGAATCGTGTCGAACGATGCCGCTGGTCAGCGGGTTTTCTCTGGGATCTCCCGTTTCCCCCGCCCCTTAATTACGGTGCTGCTCTATCGTCACCTCGCTTCACCCTCATCAGTTCTCAATATATCGATGTTAAGAGCCGCCCAATTCTCTTTAATCATCCCCTTATATTCACACTAGAATCGATTCAGCCAGCTCTATTTACTCCTCACTTAGTTCTACCCCTTCCACAACATAACTATTTTTCATTGACTGTTTCGTTAACTACCGACACCCCCTCAACACCCTAACGATTGGCTCAGATCATACAACTGAACATTATCGGCTTATCATAACAAAGGGCCAAACTAAATTAAAGTTCAAAAGAGAAAATAACCTTCGCGCAGCTTTGAGGGAGGGTTGGTAGGGGAGGCAGTGTAGGAGAGGGAGGGTTGTCCCGAGCGCCTGTCGCTGGAGGGAGAAAAACTACGTGTACAGAAATTAACCACCTCACCCTTTCGTGCAGCGGCAATGGCTGTCCCCCAAGACTGACACCACCCAAAACTGACTCCACCTAAGACTAACTCCACCCAAGACTGACACCACCCAAGACTAACTCCATCCAAGACTGACTCCACCCAAGACTGACACCACCCAAGGCTGACTCCACTTAAGATTGGTTCCACCCAAGACTGACACCACTCAAGACTGACACCACTCAAGGCTGACACCACCCAAGACTGACACCACCCAAGATTGACTCCACCCAAAACTGACTCCACCTAAGACTGACACCACCCAAGACTGACACCACCCAAGACTGACACCACCCAAGGCTGACTCCACTTAAGATTGGTTCCACCCAAGACTGACACCACTCAAGACTGACACCACTCAAGGCTGACACCACCCAAGACTGACACCATCAAAGACTGACTCCACCCAAGACTAACACCATCCGAGACTGACTCCACCCAAGACTGACTCCACCCAAGACTGACTCCACCCAAGACTGACACCATCCAAGACTGACACCACCCAAGACTGACTCCACCCAAGACTGATTCAACCCAAGACTGACTCCATCCAAGACTGGCGCGCACTTTCAAGTTACCATGCATGCTGAAAATATTGTTTTAGAGTCCTCCAATATAGTTTAAAACGGCCTTTTAAGAGTGCCTTATCTTAAAACATACTAGCCGCACAAGAATCAAACTACGATAGGAGCCTGTATTAAACTAAGCTACAGACATTTAATTAACAGTATGTTAGGGTCTCCGCTGAAAACACGCAGCACTACGAGAACACTGCTCGCTAGTTCAGAGCCCTGCGCATAGCGGAGATTGCGATCTTGTAGCGCATGCCAGTGTAACCCTTATAGCACCCGCGCTTCTCGGCCAAGAACCGGATAAAAAATGGGGTGTGGCTATGTTGGGGACATGGCCGTTTGTTTTGCGTGAATACGTCTACGTTGACGCGCTCAGATGCCTTGAGGTTTATTTTACGTTGCCAGCACCGCTTCACTTGATCGTATGGGATTTTACGGGTATCACTGGATTGCTTTTGAGATGCTCTTTACAACCGTATACGATTTCTGTATTTCGACTTGGCTTTTTGACGTGTACAGTACTTTATACATTAGACTCATACGATTTCACCATAACCACGCCACACAAATGTTTTTATTCACGGAATCGATTGATATTGATGAGAGCTGTCGATTGTACTTAAACGAGCGTCGTAGCTTCTCCTAGTCAAAAGTTATACTACGCGGAAGTTACGAGACGCGGCGAAACGAACACAAAATTGCGCCCCCCGCCATGCGCAATGCTTGCTTTGCAGTCCTCGCTCAACTTAACGTATTCTTTGATACTTTGGCAATCGAGTGGTGTAACTGAATTTTGAACGTAGACGATAGAGTCGGAGCTGCAATGCCAAATTTATTCCCCGATTTCGTTATCATCGGATTTTCTGGATTATCTCCCACAATGGTTGCAAATTTAAAGACGTATTCACGTCTAAATGATGCAACGAGGAGAAGTATAGTATAGATCTCCCGGTGTGAGGCCGGGACTTCGGAGCAACTCGCGGGTTGCTGTGAGGCGGCTGGTACTAAGGAGAACCGCCCCCTTACTTTCACAACACTGGCTAGCCACAATGAGCAGTAGGCGGGCGCTGTACCTGCTGCGGGTTTCGCAGCCGCTGCTGTTCGCGAGTACATGCCCCGCCTTCACCAGTCTCGCCCATTGGCACACTTTTTATTGTGCAACGTGTTTGTTTCCGCCTCCCTGTTGCGAGATCAGCGCAATGTCTCAGGGCTTCGAGACACGCTGAATGCCGTTCTGTCGGTTAATTACCCCTCGACCCTTCGAGCGCTACTGACATGAAACAACGTGGCGCGAATTCAACTGAGTTGAATGAAGTTTGCCGTTAGCATTACCACATACGCATTCTTCGAAGACACGGGCGAAGAAATGTTTCTTCACCAGCACGATTCATAATTTCTTCTCTGAAACATACTAATATATCAGCAGTACTCAAAGTGTAAACTACTCAAATGAGCAGCATGGACTGTGTATTATTCTATGTAGGAAAGAGCATTTGGTATCATAGTAAGCTTTCCCGGAGTTGTGTGAATCAATAGGACAGTTGTAAATGGCGATACAGAGACCATGCAACAGAACTGGTGGTCATGTAGTCGTGAATATAGGCGACTCTCTTATAGCTTGTCTTAATTGTCAGTCAATCTGTACCCGCGGAAGTAAGGGAGGGTGGGCTTACTGGCCCACTTTGACCCTTACGGACTTGTGTCATAAGGGCGAGATGCATTTGGGATGCACTTTTGTTTCCGTTTGCCCCTCCCTCCACCGTGGTGGTAACCCAGGGACTTGTCTGAGTGGTTCACCTTCTCCCCGCCCCCCCCCCCTTGTATGTTGACGGGTTCCCGACCCCCATGCATTCAATAGCCCTTGGGTCAAACTTGCTAGACGGCTCGACTCTAATCCAAGCCCTACACCCAAATACCTTCAGCCTCTGCAGCCCCTCCTCAGTAATCCCTTTACCTGATCACATTTCATATGGAATCTTGTCTGCAATAGCCTTACTGGTACACAGATTACGTATGAAGCATGCAGTGTTTACAGCCTCTGCCCACAAGTATGTGGGAACACCAGATTGTATCAGCATGCTCCTTGTCATTTCCATTAGTGCCCTATTCTGTCTTTCTGCCACGCCGTTTTGTTTAGGGTACCTAGGCACAGTTACCCTGTGCACAATTCCATTCGCTTGCAAAAACCTCCGAAAATTACTACTATAATATCCCCCCCTCCATCAGATTACAAATCTTATATCTTTACACTCTGAGCATTCTACACCTCAGCCTTGAACGAAATTCATCGTGACACTCTTTCCGTGCAAAAATTTAACCTTAACAAACCTGAAAAAATCATCTCGGAAGGTTAAAACATACCTTGCACGTCCAACCGAACATGGACGAAGCTCGCCCATTCAATCACTGTGAACCAATCCTAGCGGGTTTACAGTGTACCTGTTGCCTTTCCTCGGGAAAGGAACCTTCGTCATCTTTCCCTTGATGCACACTTCACACATAAGTTGAACTAAGATCAGTCAACCCTGGAATTTTCACAAGTGCTGCCTCATGTAGATGACCAAGCCTCTCGTGCCACACTGTGACTGCTCATAGTGCGACTGCATCTATTACTTCTTGCTTCCACTGCTGCTCCTTTGCTGCTATCACACTTCTTGATTCCAACTTGTTAACAGTCTCAAGTAAGTAAATTCCACCATTTTCCTTTGCGGAAAAGACACTTGCTCTTTCTTATGTTTCAGTGTCCACACCCATAGCACAATTTCCATCAAATTCAGTATTGATACCCTTGTTGGCACGGTATCTCACGGATAATAGATTATTTTCCAAGTCAGGTACAAATAGAACACCACTCAACCCTAGAGTCCACCCACCACATTCATCTGTCATTCTGATGTATACAGAACCAATACCCTTTACAGCCGCTTCACCTTTCCCACATCTAACACTTCCACCTAGTTCCCTAAATGTTACAAACACTGAGCGCAAAGGAGTCATGTGGTCTGATGAGCCAGAAGCTAACACCCACATTGTCGGTTCAAATCTGCAAAATAATGTTCTACCAGCAATGCATCCTTTAAATTTGTTCTGCCAAACATTAACATTACCATTCCCTTTTTCATTCTGATCATCTCCACTCTTCTTTGATGCTTCATAGGACTTTCGTTCTTCACAGTTTGCAGAAATATGTCCAAGCTTGCCACATGAAAAATGCTTTACTGGACTGCCCATCCGGTTATTGTTGCGCTGTTTAGAAACATGACCCCACACACCATAGTTATAACATTTCAAGTTAGTCTTTCCACCTCTGTAACCTTGAAAACCACTACCTCTGTTATGCTGGTGTGCCGCTCTTAGAGTTGGACTATGTTCTTCTGCAATGTTTCTACCTCGCAGTAGCCTCTGATTTGCATGTTGTGTTCTAGCACTCAATGTCCTAACCTCACTTTCAGTATTTTACTTTTCCATTTTCAACCTTTTCTCTTCAAGCAGTAACTTGCTCTTGACATTTCTTACGTTAATTACTTCTTCATTTTATTCCAAACTTCTTACCATAATCTCATACTTTTCCTTGGGCAATCTCCGTAACATAAAAGCAGCAACAGTTTTGTCTGTAAAAGGCATACCACCTTCAGCCAACTGATGACACCAATTTTCGATTTCATCCATGTATTCTCTCATTGATACTTCTTCTCTCTTCTTATATACACAAAGTTCTTCCAGAACTGTAACTAAGTGCATCTTACCCGCGTTTCAGTGTATCTCCTTTATCAGCTCCCATGCTTCTCTCGCCATCGTACAATATCTGATGGCATTAAGCGACGTGTCGTCCACCACAGTTTTAATGAAGTACAGAGCATCTTGATTCTTATTTTGTTGCTCAGGAGTCCAATCAGCTTCGTCGTCCGGAAGATATTCTGTAATAGCCTCCACTAACCTTATTTGCCCCAAAGCAGTTTTCACTCGTTCACTTCAATGTGTGTAATTTGACTCTGTAAGAATCGGTACAATGTGGCGATTTCTTCCAGCTGCCATCTTCCAAGCGTACCCTTTCTTCCTTCGCCACAAATTCAGCCAAACATCGAACACCTGTATACCGATTTTATTCACCCTAAAGCTGTCACTACATAATTCGGAATCCTGGGCCCATAACCTGTTATTGGGTCCCTGCAGCTATGGGTGAAGTAAATCATAACACCAAGTTTACTATACTCGTTTATTTGACAAATACGAGACACCGCACCTTTTGCCATTACGACACAACATTTGATACAAGAAGAAACATCGCGCTAACCTACAAAAATATAGATAACAAAATTCCAACTTAAAACAACTGTTACCAATTCATAGGCTAACAGGTATAACAACTAAAGTTGGAAGTGGATAGAGTTCTGTTTTTTCCGTAAACATCACAATGCAGATAACCCTGCATTTACCAATGCCTGAAATGGATCCTCGTGATATAATTTGGTGGAAGACAGTTCCAGTACATGAAGGTGTTGTTAATCAGATTGCTACAATTAGTATTTAGTCATTGCCTGTTTTGTTTTTTTTACAAGCTTTTATTTAACTTGCCTTTTCAGTTTATTTGTACGTTCGGGTGAAATCTTGCAAGTGATTTTTGGCCCACTTATAGGTATTCAATCGAGCTGAAACTTGGTATACATATAGAAACCCGATGACAAGGCAATAATATGGTGACAACGATCTGGTGCTGCAGCCAGGATCATCTCCTCACGAGGGAACTCCTCAACGGTTAATAGTATTGACTCGAGTTTGGGCTCATTTGATTGCACGTGATGAGACCTTTGGAGGTAGATGGTCAGTAAGGCCTGGTGATGAATTCGGAAAGTGGTCATAGGAACTTCATCAAAGCTAAACGTGGAATCTTCGAGTTTGGGCTCATTTGACTAGGTAAGTCGACCGTTAATTTTAATTTCACTTGTATGCATGTGGATGTGTTTAGGTCAAATATTGCAAGTCGATCTTAAACCACTTCCCGTTATCCAATTGAGCTGAAATTTCGCATACACGTGTAGTTCCCATGACAATACATGTGAAGGTACCACTGAGCTGATCTGATGATGTAGCTGGAAGTTACAAGCTTTTATGTAACTTCACGCGTATGTACATATGTTAAACCACTTCCTGTTATCCAATTGAGCTCGCTGCAGCAATGTTGCCAGACCTTCCTGTCTTTGACTTTCGTCCTTGTGTGGGTGGCACAAGCCTGCCTCGATCAGGCAGGGTGGCTTGGTGGGTCCGATCAGCTGTGCTCGTATACACACACAGAGTCGATTTGCGTCGTTATCTAGTGTATTAATGTTGGTTTTTTCATATTACGTAACTATTGCATTTTGCATAAATGTTTTAGTATGTTGGGGAAATTTTATGAGAAACTTCGATGTCTTGGAAATGCTGATTTAAATTAATTTCTCTCTTCTTGTAGTAAATGTATCGAGTTTGGCCTCGTTGGACTTGTCTCGACGAGTAATTTTATTTTTGTAGATGGTGACCAGGGTCTGTAGCAAATATATAGCAACGCACATTAACATACAAAGTTTGTCCCGAGATATGCATTGCTACATACTATTACAAAAAAAATTGGTGAAACTAAAAAGTGAAAAATAAAATAACTGTAAAAAACTTCTAAAAGCAAGCTTTTATTTATAAATGTACTAAAAAAAAGAAAAATAATTATAGTAATTACACAATTTGTAGAACTTGGAAGATGTGGTCGAACAGCCTTAATAAACTTCACTACAAATTTATGTTTGTATCGATTTTATCTAGTATATAAAAGCTTGGCGCAATATAGAACGTATACCTAATTTTCGTAAGCGTAGTAAGCACATATCTTGCGTAAGGCTCTTGAATATTTGCGCCAAGCTTTTATATAGCCTACTAAATATAAATTGATACAAACCGATTGATTTGTAGTAAAGTTTATTACGGCTGTTCGACCACATCTTACAAGTTCTACAAATTGTGTAATTACTATGATTATTTTTCTCATTTTAGTACATTCATAAATAAAAGCTTGGTTTTAAAAGTTTTTTTACAGTTATTTCATTAATTATGTTATATATATGTGTGTGTGGCGAATGAGTATCTGGGTTTTCTCAGAGTGCTCCCATATCACGAAGATGAAATGCGATTACGAAGGTTCCGCCTTTGACCTAAACGAACATGGTACCGCGATCTGCATCATCGCTAACTGGTTGTCACCAGTAGCGATTCTGCGATTGACGAAGCTGAAGACTTGGTCAAGGTCTTATGATTTTTCAGCGAATTTAAAATTTTCTAAAAAAACGAAGTCTTTTTTTTAAGAGTAGAATTTGATCGACATATTGACAAAGTTTAAGGTTAAGGTCAAGGATAACAATTTTCATTATAAAAACTTCTGAAATTTCCACACTATTACAAATTATCAGGTTGGTCGAGCGGTCTACGACTCTGGATTTAAGCTCTGGTTACTTGTAAGATGAGCGTTGGTGGCAAATAATTTTCAGCCATATAAGTAGTAGGCCATAGTTTCTTCTGATCCAGGAACAGGAGCCGGAGTCGGGTCCGATCGACCGCCATCTTGGAATTTCTTCCGTTTATCTCTCAAAATCGCTAGTTTTACTCCAAAAATCTCTTCAGAAATCAATTATTTTTATCCAAAATGCACTTTTTTCCCCCCTCAAAATTTCCGGTTTTTCCAAAAGTTTGTGCAAAAATTTCCAATTTTTCCCAGAGCAGGTGAGATGGATTAGCGACCCATTGGTACGCTCTCTCAATAGCTCGAGCAGTAACGATGCAGACCAGAAACAACCAGGTAACACAGTACATATTTGTATTTGCGGACTGATGCAGTCCATTCGCGTTTCTTCACACTTTTGATGTGAATACGTCTTTAAATTTGCAACTATAGTGGGAGGAAACCCAGAAAATCCGATGATAACAAAATCGAGGGATGCAGTATGGCATTGCAGGTCCTAACCTATCGTCTACATTCTAAATTTAATTACACCACTCGATTGTCAAAGGATCAAAGAATATGTTACGTTGAGTGAGGACTGCGAAGCATCGCGCGCACCGTAAGGTGAAGAGGGGAAAAAAAAGGGGGGGGGGGGGGGGGGGGTTGAAATTCTGAGTTCGTTTCGCCGCGTCTCATAACTTCCGCGTAGTATAACTTTTAACTAGGAGAAGCTACGACGCTCGTTTAGGTTCCAATCGACAGCTCTCGTCAAGATCAGTCGATTGCGTGTATAAACACATTTGTGTGGCGTGGCTGTGGTGAGATTGTATGAGTTTAATGTAAAGAATTAAGAAAACGTAACACTATGTCGGCCTATACTCGTCAAAAAGCCAAGTCGAAATACAGAAATCGTATACGGTTGGAAATAGCATCTCAAAAATAATCCAGTGATACCCATAAAACCCCATATGATCGAGTGAAGCGGTGCAGGGAACGCAAAATAAACATCAAGGCGTCCGAGCGCGTCAACGTTGACGTATTCACGCAAAACAAACGGCCGTGTCCCCAACACAGCCCCCCCCCCCCCAATTTTTTGAATCAAACACTTTTTTAATATGCCATTTATCACAAACATTGCTTGTGTAAACATAAAAGTAACTTGTTTTTAGTTAAATAGAAATGTTATCTACATTTTATATACAACTATTAAAATTACATTTATAGGCTAATTGACATGAATATTAACAATGGGAAAGTAGGTTTGTTGGTAATGCCTGGTAAGAAATACTTCTTATGCAAAATATTACTTCACTGGGCGCGCACGAATGATGTGCGTCGTCCCTTTGGTGTAGTTTTCTTGATTCGGTTAAACTTTGTTTGCATCATGCGGATGAATATCCTGGAAGTAGAACTTAAGCATGGTTTCAGAAAATTTGGTAGTAACCGTGAATGGACTATATATGGCATATTTCCATACGAGAATCGTGGCGGACGATGCCGTTGTTCAGCGGGTTTTCTCAGGGATCTCCTGTTTCCCCCGCCCCTTCATTCCGGCGCTGCTTCATACTCACCTCAATTACCCTCATCGGCTCTCAATACCTCGATGATAAGAGCCGCCCAAATATCTTCGTTATATCCATTACTCATTTCCATACGACGTATGGTTTAAAAAAAGGCCCATTACACTTTGGGGAATTTACCAAGTTTTTTTTACAGTCTAGCAGCAGGAGGTGCACAATGGCTGTGTCCTTGGCCGTGGAGGAAGACCAACCACACAGGTTGTGTCAGTTCCGTGGTGCCACTCGCAGCGGGGGTGGAGTCGTTTCCCCAACATAATGGAACATTAAAAACTGAAGTGCTGGTCTCCGCTCTCGCTATCGCATCGCATCGCATCGCATCTCCAGCACGCTTGACCTGCAGACAGGCCCGCTGTTGCGACAGCACAACTTCCGCCCCAGAAAAAAAAAAAAAAAAAAAAAAACTCGCGTTGTTCTGCTGTTAGCTCAGCGTTTCTGAAATTATACAAAAAAAAAAACCGTTATGGTCTTAAGAAGACTTAGGTACCTGAAACTTGAACTACGCGGAAGTGTGTTCGAAATACACTTTTTTTTTTTTTTACGAGACTACTTAACGTCTCTTGGTGCCGCGGTGGCTGAGAGGTTAACCTGCTCGCCTCCCAAGGCGAACCGCATGTGAGAATCGCGCCGGACGATGCCGCTGGTCGACGGGTTTTCTCAGGGATCTACAGTTTCCCCCGCCCTTTCATTTCCGCGCCGCTCCATACTCTCCTCAATCACCCTCATCTGCTCTCAAGACCTCGCTGTTAAGAGCCGCCAAAATCTCTTCACCCGCCCTTATTTACGTCTCCTAAACATAACTATAGTCACTTCCACCTAACGGCTGTTCATAATAAAGTGAGCACTTTTGAAATCAACTTTAGAAAAAAGTCACTGCTCCTAACTGTATATATTTTAACGAGCGCACTGAGTGCCATGCGCCCAGTAAAGTTGGTAACGATGGAGGGAAAGAAGTTCCATAGATTAACGTCAAACTGTAAGAATTTGCAAATTTTTAAAATACTGACTTTCCTAATAACTTCAGTGCGTCACTTGACTAACGTATGAATAAAGTGTTGTGGATCATGGCAATGTTAATTGTACGTATGGTGGAGGAATACTAAATGTGCATACAACCAAATTTTAAGCAGCGTTTTCAAAAGTGCTCAGTTTACCGTGAACAGCCTATATCTGCACTCGACTGTTTCGACAATGCTTCTCGTCAGGCCTCCAACTTCCTTTCTACAGTTCGACCCCCGTTTCAAATAGTCTAGGAGTCACACCATGGTCGCACTCGGGTTCGATTACCGTCCAGACCATCGTTATTTCAGTTTCCCCAAGGTCTCTTCAGCAATCAGGCGACTGCCGCATTGGCTACATACTACAGGTCATATCCGCTTTCTTTGCCGTTCCTGATCGTCCGTGTAATTGGTTCCATTTCTAATGAATTCGCCCAGCGACACTGACGCGACCAAAAAATATAGAAATATTGATTTTGGCACTTTTCACGCACCCTTCTGATGTTTAACAGCTCACTTCGTATACATTTGTCTTGGTCGTCTGACTGTTAACTCTTTCATTCATAGTGGTCGTCTATATGTAGGACGTTGCGTAAGAAGTAGACTTGCATGTATAGGCTGTTCACGGTAAACTGAGCACATTTTAAAGCCCTTCTTAAGATCTAGTTGTATGCACATTGTGTATCCTTCCACCACATCTAAAATTAACACTGCCACGAGCCTGATCAATTTGTATTTTTTTTACAGATTTGCCTATTCTTACAATAATAGATAAGGACATGCAAAATTCGCGTTATTTTGTGGGTGCAGACTAAACCCCAAGTCGCTATATGCTTGTTTCACTTCTGCCATTGGCCGTTAACTTGTGTGTCAAGTTCCAGTGACGCTTTCAGCCAATAGCAAAGGCTCATCAGTTAGGAAACCAATAGTCAGTAAAGCGTTCACACAGGTACATGACGCTGTATAGTTGCGAGCAGCCAATGAAAGCATGAATTACGCTCAAGGCTGTTCACGATAAAGTGAGCACTTTTGAAATGAACCTTAGAAAAAAGTCACTGTCCCTGCCTGCGCAGGATTTTAACGGGCGTACTGAGTGACATTTGTACAGTAAAATTGGTAACACGGGATGGAAAGTAGCTCCATATCTTAGCGTCGAATAAAAAGTGTTAGGTAGCCATTTGTGATAACTTAAATTATTTCTTTCTGTTTCTATTGTTATTTTAATGCATCAACCAGTAAAAATGAGCAGATTTCTAAAATATTTACTTTTCTAATAATTACGCAGTCTCACTTGTCTGACGCATGAATAAAGTGATGGAGCCCATGGCTATGTTAAGTTTACATAAGACTGATGAATACCCAACGTGCATAGAAGTAGATCTTAAGCAGGGTTTTCAAAAGTGCTTATTTTACCGTGAATAGTCTATATAGTCCATTCCCGATTGGAAGCGACTTATGAAAATCAACCTTTGAAAAAACACTCCAGGCATAACATGTCAACCTGTTTTTTTCAATAACCTGTATTCCACAAATATATAACACTGTGGTTAACTTTAGAGTACTGCATTGTTGAATAAATGAAACTTTACCTTAATATCTTCTATAACTTGTAATATTTATTTCTTTTTAAATGTGAATTAACAACAGCGAGAGCAGCGACGTGTTGGCAACGGGCGGTAAAAAATAGTTCACAGTTAAGATATTATTTTAACCTAGTTTGTTAGTATACTATGTGTAAATTAAACGGTGCCTATTGAAATATTGAAATATTTAGGTAGTCCCGATGGCAATATATCTCATTTTTACAGTTTAAAATAACAGCTGAAAATATCGTGAGTAGGTCGTAATGGTACAGTGTTGTTTTATCGAACGAGAGCAACTTTGAAGCAACTGTCTGCTGAGCGAGGCTTGGCGGTCTCTCTCTCTGTCTGTCTCTCTTTCACACTCGGGAAGTTTCACTTCGCTAGTACGTGTTCAAATTGTACGTGTTTTCAATTGCAGCACATTCCATACTTATTACAGCAAAATAATGATTTACAACTGAAAAGATTTTAATGTTAGAATATCTATTTTAATATATTTATATATGATGGCGGGGCAGAAACAAAGTGAAGTTGGTAGACGTGGCGAGCCATGACACAGCGTGTTGCTGTTTTACCAAACGAAGCGTAAATTATACTTACTTCGAAAAATACTTCAAATTACCACATCATGTTTGTAGACGTGTTTATTAAACCGACCTAGGCAAGTTACGATGTTGTGATAAATCTGTGTTTCCACGGCAGTAATAAATATACTGTGACGTGTGTGTCGTTAATTATTGCATCTATGAAATGGCGTGTCTTTGTGCATCGTGGTCGATACGCTGGCCATGTGTGTGCGTGATTTCAAATATTTGATATTAACTATTTATACGTTGTAAATGTGAACTGTTTTAATGGCGAAGTTATTTATTTACATCCACGTGTGTATTTATCACAACGTTGTACCTTTGCCCTGGTGGGTGTTTGAAACACAGTCGTATAACGTGATTTACCACCAATCAACAAAATAACCAAGTCCAGCCCCAATAAATTTCAATAAACCTAATACACAGTAATTAACAATGCATATAAATATGAGCGGAATAAAAGTTACATAGGGCATATTTGTGTGCATGTTCACTCCTATATTTTAAGTTTCTATAACAAAAAAATGAGCGACAAGAGTTGCGTGCTTGATTTTAATGTCGCTTTTTTGTTGGACTGTCTATTCCTTCGTTCGAACTGAGGCCGTCCTTTTAAAGAAATAACCCAACACATATCAATAGCAAAAAGTTAAATACTACAGTTCATTACCCCGCAGTTGTAACGGTGTTTAATACAGTCGCGGCAAAATATTAACGTGCATTACGTGTAATGTGCTATGTCGTGGAAAACAAATATGTTAATGTAACGTAACCGTAAGAACTATCGTTAATTCAGGCATTCTTAAAACGTCATAAAGCTGACCTAAATAATGTTATGGGCCTAAACTGTGAATATTCGTACGAAATGGTTTTTGAAATAGACCTTAGACAGAATTCTTTGAAAAGCTGAAAACAGTAAACAACACATTTGACAGGTATAAAAGTAGAAGTCACATTTTAATGTTTATTTTTGGGTGTAGCGAAAGTATACGAACACATGTACAAACACACACAATGGCATGTAAACATTGATTTTGACAGATGCTACATGGCATTCACATGGCAATGTTTGTTTACATTTGGCGGAAGGATACGAAACGGGCCTGCAAGTAGATATTTAGCAGGGCTCTGAGAAAGTTGCTTCCAATGGGGAATGGACTATAGGTGTATAGGGCAGCGAAGCCTAGCATGCAGTCAAGGTATAGTGCAAAATCAGCGCGTCTCTACTTATAAGCATTGAAAAAAAAAAAAAAAGAAAAAAAAAAAGCGGAACAATTAATTTCAGTAATCAAAAATGTCCACCAGTCACTTTCAATTCGACGTTAAGACATGGAACTATCTTCCCCACTTCCCCTCCTCCGCCTTGACTGACTTGACTACAGGCCGCACGTGAGACCTTGCGTACGTTAAAACAAATGCAGGTAAGGCAGTGCCATTTCTCAAAGGCAAAGGTTGACATGAAACGTGCTCACATAACCGCGTATAACATCATTATCCCTTTGAGGGGTATGCATGTATATATTCGTGCCTACCTTTACATGGAAATTTCTTTTCTCTTAAATACAGAACTAACCCATTTATAGCTTTGCCGACTTTATCGGAATCTAAGTAAAAAACTACAACTTCTCAATATTCCAGTTTGTAAGAATAAAGCTGTTCTTTCTAGTAATGTTTCAACTGAAGACGGCGTATTGTAACACGTTTCGCATCTGTCGCGACACTTTAATTGGGACACAGTCTACGCTCAACTTCATTGGCCGAAGGCCAGCGAGTAATTAACGTTACAGAGTGTAAGAGGCGTGTCCGGTGTAGCCAGGACCAATAGGACAATGGCAAGTAGAAATAGAGAGACCAACACAGCTGATGTTGCTGTAGTGGAGAATATAGGCAGCTTACTTCAACCTTGTCTTCAGTGGCAGTACATTTTTGCCGTCTTCAAAGGGTTAATTTTAATTCACGTTGTTCGCATCATGCCCTACTTTGCAAAACACTTGTACAACTTCCTTTACTATTATTTATATTGCATTGCTCGGCTCCAAGATTTTATTCTGCCATTTTCTATTCCTTTCAACTTCTTGCTAATGCGGCAGACCTACGATGCTGAATGTCTCCTCATTCCTCCTGATTGGCATAAGGCTGGATCAAGCAAGTTTGACTGATTAAACTGCAGACACGTACAGACACGTACAGTATTTTGTGAATAAATTCCAGAACAAGCTAGACTTCAAATAACTGTACACACTTCAGTTTCTTCGTCAAGCTGTCTGGTCTGGAGTACGGGACACTCGATATTCGAAGATGCATGGGACTGTGGAGTTAATTCATTCAAACCACGAAATTCTCCTGGCTCGAGTAAGGTGCAAGGTGATTTTAAATGCTTAATCACATAACATATTGCCCCGAGTATAGGTACTCGTTCACGCCTGACATGTTGAGGAACAGAGGAAATCATGGTTGGAGCTGTGTGACTCCAGAGGCTAGCACCAATATGCGGACACCTCCTTTCCTTGGCCAATGCTATGGGTTACTCCTGAAACAACAACTACTTTACTATTGGTTGTTGTTCGTGCCAGATCTCTAATGACTGCCAGGGTCTTAATCGCTGGCTCAGGCAGTCCCCCCTCCCCCCCCCCCAACGCACAGACGCACAGTAGTCGACTGGCAGCTCCCCCGAACGGAGTAGGGCGGCAGATGCACCGGCAATTTTGTACGTGAATAATCGAAAGCGTATAGTCTTCTTGACTCCCACGCACTAGTTCCTCCATCTAACATCAAACCCGCAAATAATCCGGGAGGTCCCAGCAAGCAAGCTTGCAGGTCGGGGATCACCATTTACTGCGAGGATGACAGAAAAAAAAAAAAAACTGATGATATTGATCAAAAAAGCCTTCTTTTACAACTACGAGAACGGAAAATTCATGTGTAAGTTGAGGGGCCAAGAAAGCAAATTCAATCCTCTTCCTTTGCTTTAAATTATTATTTTTAATTAATTCTGAGACCCGAAATAACTCAAAAATTGCCAAATTTATTTGATTTTAATTCACATTTCCATTTCATGTGTTCGCAAAAATCTGCCACACCTAGGTAACTGCCTAGGCACTGATACACCTAGTAAAACCAAGCTATAGGCTGTTCACGGTAAAGTGAGCACTTTTGAGGCCTAGTTACTTTATTCTTTCAGCCATTTTTTAACCTTCAGCCACCTCTTTAAAATAAGAATTATCATGTAAATGATAAACACACTATGTATATTCTACCACACTCGGGAGTTAACGTCTAAGGCTAACATCAAATATATTTATTGACTATTATCATAAATGAGAGGACTTTCAAAAGTGCTCAATTAACCCTGAATAGCAAATAATAGCTTAGGCGTGACATCAACAATCAAGAAAGAGTATAGCGACCAATTCAAAGAATATTTGTCTATTTCCTGAAGTGAATGAGACACCACGAATCCATGATCTTGTAGCATGTTCACGTCTGCGTACGACTTTATCGACACTCCAGACGTACTAGCAACCTCCCAGTCACCACTCCGGGGGAATACTCGACACATGTCTGTACACGACCTACAATTGCACTGTTTCAAAAAATTTACTTCATTCTACGGAAGAGTGCTGGTAAAAATTTATCCAGAGGTGTCCGTAAACTCTCTGTAAAATTACGGACACATTGATTTTCAAAAACGGACTTTCCGTTAAATTCACGGAACCTCTACATTAATTCTCTAGTTAGTTTTCTGTACTTATAGTTTAAATAATTTTTAGTATCTATTTTATTTTTATTTTCATTATGTATATACTGTGTATAAAAAAGTATTTAAAAAAGTTAAAAATTTTTATATACTTAATCAAGATTTGAACCCGAGTCAAAAAAGTTGCAAGCTCACGACCCTAACTACTTTTTTGTTTCTTTCTTTCTCCCCCCCCCCCCCCCCCTTCATTTCGGAGCTCGTATAACTACTGAATTTCTATATTACACACATGAGCAATTTTTTTTACTTTCTGTTAAAGTTAGTGCATTTTAAGTGTTGCTAAGTGTTACACACGCCTGTTAATATTTTTCAATGTTTGAAAGAACAGGTCTTAGTGCCGTGGATAACCTTAACTCACGCAGAAACGATAATTTTCTGGTTACAGTGGCCAAGAAAGTTTCGCGTGGACTCGGCATTGTTCGTCCCCGAAACCAGAAGTTATAGAAAATACGGAGATTTTTCCATATTTTGTATTTACGCACTTAACTCCGTGTTTCGTCATTACGGATTGCGTTTCCGTATATTTACTGTGCATATTCGTAAAAATTTACGTAGATATACGGTAAATTTTAACAGTGTGGAGTATAACAGTAAAACGCCGAGTCCCCCCCCCCCCTTTTTTTTCCTCTTCCTACCATGTACCTCCCTCCACCAAGGATAATGACTGAGATAAGCTCAATCAGTGTGACGGTGCATTCAGATAGCAATCCAGTTGACCAACTCCAAGCTCCGAACTGATACTGCTATGCGCCTTTCCCTCCCCCCCCCCCCCAGGCCGGCGACCTTCACTTTGGGGCCGCGCTGGTGCAGTGGTTAGACCACTAGCCTCCCACCTGTGCGAACCGGGTTCGATTCCCCGCGGATTTTTGCACGTGGGAATCGTGGCTTTCTCTGGGATCTCCCGCTTCCTCCGCCCTTGCATTCCAGCGCTGCAACACACTCACCTCGCTTCACCCTCATCGGCTCTCAATGCCTCGATGTTAAGAGCCGCCCAAATATCTTCACCCCGAGAGCCGGAGCTGTATCTGTGTGCACACACGTATTGTTCGCGTCATTATCGGCGTCCTGCTTCCAACATACGACTTATCTGTATTCATCTTGTGTATTTTTCCACAGCATGTAAAATTTAATAATGTCGTGGTATCGCTTTATTCATACATCGCGAAACTATGATATCTACTATTATAGAAGTAAACATTTTAGAAATTTGCTAATTCTCACTCTTATATACATAAAAAAAAAAAAAAAAAAAAAAAACAACAAAGTAAAATCAATCCTTTCGAATTTCACAAATGTTCCCGTAACACTTTTAATTCAACGTCAAGAGACAGAACTACTTTCCCTCCATCGTTACCAACTTAACTGGGCGCACGTCCATTAGTGTACCAGGTAAAATATGCGCAGGTAGGGTCAGTGCCATTTTTCAGAAGTTTATTTCAAAAGTGCTCACTTTATCGTGAACAGCCTTTACCAACTTTCTCGTCAGTCCTACAATCAGGAATTTCACGGGTTGAATGACCTGTAGGCCTATGTATGTGCTAGACTCCGCAGTCCTCAGTCGAGCCTTTGCAACCTGTCGATTGGCTCACGCACAAGTTTTGACCCCAGGCAAGGTGGCACGGGATTCGTTCTCTCTCTTACTGTAAGTTCGCTCATTGTTCGTCCAGAAATTTCTGGGCGCTGCGTGATCCAAATGCGGCGGGGGAAAAACTGCAACTAAGATAGATAGTAGCTATAGTCTATTCGCGGTTCCTTCACTTTTTGTGAATCAAAACTTTGAAAAATCACCCCGTGTGTGACGTGTTTGTTTGTTTGTTTGTTTCCTCAATATCTCACGTATCACAAGCGTTTTGTTCTTCTATTAACACGAATGTATCTTATTTTGTGTTCGATTCAACTTTTACTTATATTTTATTGATAAATTACCTACATTTAATCTAATTAACATTAAAATATGTGTTTTTGTAATACCTAGTAAGAAATAGTCATTGTAAAAATTATTATCACACAGGATGCTCATGAATGCGGCATGTTGTCCCCCAGGTGTAATTTTTCGAGACTTGGTTTGCATGAGGCGGAGGAATATCCTGGAAGTAGAACTTTATTTTTAGTTTCAAAAATGTTGGAAGTAACAGTGAACGGACTATATGCCGTACTAAGCGAAATGCTTTCAGCTTTGAACCTGTATGAAGTGTAGAGGGAACATGGATGGTAGAGTGCACATACATGCAAGCTGCGTAGTAGCCAATCTCCGCGTTCCAACATTGGACTTCTGTTCTGCCAACAGGAGTTTCGAAAACGGCCTGGTTATGGTCCAGGGTCGTGGCACTGTTTGTATGAAATAATAGTGCTTTGAGGTGATGTGCCATTCCTCCGTGGAGAGATTTGGCTACTCTTTACACATCGAAGTGCGGATGATGCGAGGTGAGTACAGAACATCTGCGGCGGGAACGGGAGACTCCGGAGAAAACCCGCCGACCAGCGGCGTGGTCCGGTACGATTCCCACACGCGAAAATCCGGGAGCGACCCTGCCGTGAAAGCAACTCAGTTCGCCTCGCCGGCCCTTGTGTCGGACTGGCGGTGTTCGTTTACATTACTATACACAGAATGGGGTTGAATTTGACCGATAAACTTCGTGAGGCGATTCCTTATGCAAAATAAAGTGGCAAATATGTGGCATGTTTATCATTAGTACTAAATAAGATACTCAATTTAATAACAAATTTATTACAGTGTTAAACATCGCATGCACTTTTCTGGGATTCAACAAAAGAGTTAAAAAAGGAACACACTTCAAAGCAGACTTGGGTGCGCGCATAAGGAGCCATACAAAGCCACGAAAGCACTAAAATAATTAAAAACGATTCCAAACAGTTAAATAGCAATGCTTAACAGAGGAATATACAACGTACGCACTTAATCCTTTTACTGAGAATACTATTAAAAATCTCACCGCCTTCTCCGCCGGGCACCGTTCTGCGGCCACTCATAGCCGACGGAGCTAAAATATGATATAACACATTAAAAATAATTAAAATAATAAGATACAATGTTCCCCAGAAAAAAAAACCTTATATTTCAACAAGTAACAGAGGTGGGATACGCTTAGCTGGCCTTACCGAGAGAAGTCGGTGCGGTACCCGTCAAATGCGCCATCAGTTTTCGAGGCGAACTTAACCCAGCAAATAATCGAGCCCAAAATGTAAAACATTTAGCCAGCTACAAACCATAATAAAGTAAAGTGCTGTTTAACCAACATCACAATTGAACGGACTAAAACTCAAAACCTCAAAACACATTATCAATAAGCTTGAGGCGCTTCAAGAATAGACTCAAGTTAATCAAATTTACTATAACTCCCTCGGCAACTCACCTGTTATCTAGAATCGACATTAGTCGAACATTGTGCGTGTCAGCTACACCTTAGCTGAAAACTCCCTTAGCGCACCATGATACAATAATTTCCCATAGCCTAGGATCGGAGCAGAAGTATTCAGTAACAGGCCTCGGCGCTGGTCCAGAAAGAAGTGCCCGAGAGTGCCCAAAGCACTTCAGCTCACTACTCGGGATTAAACTTGAACCAATTACAGGGCAGCACGACTGCGCAAGCTCGGAAGGAGGGGATTACTA
The DNA here is from genome assembly GCA_029891345.1 of Dryococelus australis. Lineage (NCBI taxonomy): Eukaryota > Metazoa > Arthropoda > Insecta > Phasmatodea > Phasmatidae > Dryococelus > Dryococelus australis. The sequence goes on from CM057002.1 coordinate 16,339,317, forward strand.
AGAGATGGGCGGGAAATAGGACACGGAGGCGCCCTAGAAGGTGGTGAGGCCGGAGCAATTAGTCTTTACTATTCGCAGCGCACTCTAAGCGGCGCAAATATATAGAATACTTTGTACCTAAACTAAATATTAAGGGGGAAATAAGTCCCCGAAAATTGAGATTTTGGAATGTATATTGCGAAATATTGGAAACCAGGTGAGATGAAAGTACAATTCGCGGAACTTTGTTTCATGATATCGGGATCTTAAGCCTAAGATGAAATTCACAACAATAACACAACCCGTTAAGAAAATAACAGGGGTGGATACTCTCTTATTGCCGGAAACTTCATTACCTTAAGGAACTATGAACGTTTGATGCTGGTTTATTAAGCAGTATGAGCTACAAAACAAAAATGGCCCCCTTTTTGCAACTGCCTAGGACCCACCGTATTCGTTAAAAACACACACAAAGATTCCGCTGCTGCGATACAGTGCCTCGTACGTAGGCAACATGCTCCGCGCGTGTATGACCACAGCACAGACGATAGTGGCGGACAAGGTTAACTCCTACTGTAAACAATGCGCACTATACATTAATAACCAGCGATTGTGGCGATAGTCGGTGTGTGATTCCATACAAGACATAAAGATATTGGCATTGCCTACGTACCTGGAACTGCTGCTGCTGTGTACTGTGCGGGCTATTGAATGTTGAAACATTTGGTGCTGCAGTGTAGAGCAATGCCATCAAAACGCATCACATTTAAGTAGTATCAGGTAACACATTGCATTTGACAACAAAAGACGTGGCATTACATAGGTTTTACTGTAGAAACACGTATCACATACACTTTTATAGGAAAGGTTCGATGGTACAGCCCCCATGTTCAACACACAGTTCACGTCGCCGCACCAACGATTGCCGGACACGTTTGAAAACACCCTCATTGTCCCGAATAATCCTTGCAGCTGCAACGATGCGGGCGAGGATTCCTCCGCGGTTTCATACACCAGGCTGGTCATGTAACCCCAGAAGAAATAGTCTAATGGATTCATATCTGGGGATCGTGGAGGCCAGGGAACAGAATCCCCACGGCCTATCCATCGTCCAGGGAATACGAGATTCAGGTGATTGCGCGCACGTCGCGAACTGTGGGCTGGGACGCCGTCGTGCTGGAACCACATGGCCGCTCGTATTTGTAACGGGACCTTCTCGAGTAATGCCGGCAGAGCTTCCCGCAGAAATGCAGCGTACACATTGACGATTAGACGATGTGGTAACAGGTAGCGGCCAACCAACATGTTAGATACTAAACCCGCCCCAGGCGTAGACACTGAATCGCTATTGATTCCCGTGGACGAATGGGGTGTGAGGATTTACATCCGCCCACTCGTGGATATTTCTACAATTCTGTATACCATCACGTTGAAAGGAAGCCTCGTCAGTGAAGATAATGTATCTGTCAAAATCAGGGTGCGTTCTGCGTTGTTCCAGAAACCACGCTACAAACTCCACGCGTCGAGGATAATCCGCAGGGCCCACTGCAAACACACGTTGTACATGGAACGGATGCAGTAATTGCTCATGAAGTACTCGACCAATGGTGAGGTGGCTTCTGTTGAGTGCTCTTGCAATAGTACACGCACTCACACGCGGGTTATTCTCAACATGCCTCAACACATCCTCTTCAAACCTGGAGAGGCAGCATACGGATACGGAATAAATAGCCGTATAACATCTTATCCTGGGATATGCCTCCTATAATAATGAAAAAGGCATAGATATAGGGGAGCAATGCCTCCCTAAACTGACGCAGAATAGATAAACAATGCAAACATATCGCATGCTTATCTATCTCGATTATGTCCTCGCTGTCCGTCTGCGCCCTGCATTCTGTCGTGTCACCTCCACACTTACACATTCTCTCAAACATCACTTCACAGATGCAAATGTGGTGTGGAGTGGCTGCTGTCTGTGCGGAAATCCATCCCTGTATATTCTTTGTACTTTTCGTCCATTTCCCTCTGCCGCACCTAGACGAGTAGCATATCTGTCAGTTCCGGCCACGTAAAGCGTTCCATTTTGTGGACACAACATTCATATTAACTAACAGGAATGTAAATGATACGTTATAGATTGCTCAGATATTTTATACAATTTGTCTAAGGGGTTTAATGGGCCGCATTCGCTATAGAGCCTTTGGTGCCACGATAACAGTGGTGCCAGGTGTGTAACTGAACACGCCAAACTGCACAGAGCTGCTTAGTGTGGTATTAGTGCCAAACATACAGATCGCTCGAACAACTTGTCCACACATGTTTTATACTACCTGCTGTATCTGACACCTGGTTATATGTTTGCTCGCGAACGAATGGCCTGACAGTGTTGCATTATGGGAACGTTACTTTCAACTGTCGAGATGTCGTTCGTCAAAAGTAACACTTATTCACGCGCTAATAATTCAGTACGGCTACATGTACGTGTTTAGTTTGTGAGTTTAATGTATCATCGCAAGCGAGGTCATTAGACAAATGGACATACAATTGGACACTTGAAGGGAACTGAGGAAGAATTCGGCCATGGCCTTTATTAAGGAATCATCCCAGTGTTTCCCTGGAGTGACTTCGGGAAGCCATGTTACACAGAATTCTGGATGGCCTGACCAGGATTCGAACCCTCGTCCTCCCGAATGCGAGTCCAACAGTTACTGTTGCCCCACTTCACTCGGTGCGTGATTTATTAATGACGGGAGATGTTTATACGTCAAGTCAAGACTTTTACATTTGATGCTCGTTTATTAACACTATGACCTAGATAACACAGGGTTCTAGTCGCAACTGCCTAGGACCACCGCTTTCGTACGAAACGCACACACATAAAGCTTCCGCTGTAGCGATACATGTCCAGACACATAAACAATAGTCTTTACAGTACATAGAAGTGACAACAATATGGTTCCAGGCACGTAGGCAATACCAATACTTCAAGTAGGGATTCTCTCACCAACTGTTGCCTGGAATACATTATTGGATGCCGTATCGTAGGCTTCTTAATGCATGGTTGTTAACAATACGTAATAAATGCCCTCCACAATAGTTTGTACTGTGGGAAAAGCAGCTTACCACACACGCGTGTATGGCATATTGCCTACGTACGAGGCGCTGTATCGCTGCAGCGAAATCTAGAGGAATCTTTGTCCGCGTTTCAAACGAAAACGGTGGGTCCTAGACAGATTTTTGTTTCGTAGGTCATACTGCTTAATAAACCAGCATCAAATGCTCGTAATTCTCGATGGTAACGAAGTTGTCGGCAATAAGAGGGTGGCCACCCCTGTTATTTTCGTAACGGGGAGTGTTATTATTGTGAATCTGCTCTTAGGTTGAAGATCCCAATAACATGAAATAAGTTTCTACGAATAATACTTTCATCTCATCTGGTTTCCGATATTTCGCACAATTACATTCCAAAATCTCCATTTTCGGGGACTTATTTTGCCCTTAATATTTAGTTTAGATACCAAATGTCCTATATATTTCCCACTTGATTTTGCATAATAAATAACCTCACAAAGTTTGTCGATCGAATTCAGCCCCATCCTGTATGTATTTTTACCATTACCTACGACTATACACAGCATGCATGCATGCAGCGCATTACTATGTATCTTGCTTTTTTCTCATATAGTTGTTGTTGTGTATTACCCACGCTAACGTTTATTCATGTGTCTATTCTCTCATCTAAATATACAGCCTGGATGTCGGTGGGCGAAGGGAGGCTAGCTGTCGCTGAGGGGATCCCAGTTGGTAGACACCTGTGGTATCAGACGATAAGGACAGCGGTGGGCGATTGTCGAGTGCGTGCAGGCCGATATGTATATGTGTGCTTTTTCAGACCCTACTCTCCTGCATACAACGGAAACTTTACAACATACTGTATGCATATATTTATTTTCTTTACATGAGTGGATGGTTGTTTCGTGTCCCCGAACTTCAAAGGTTTAGAAATCCTGACCAACTATAGTCCATTCACGACTGGAACAGACGTATGAAAATCAACATTTGAAAAAACACCCTAGCCATTAGCTGCATGCATAGCTAGTAAGAAAAGTGGTGGGTGTGGGTACTGTGCCCCCCCCCCCCCCACTTTACTAGCTATGCATGCAGCTAATGGCTAGGGTGTTTTTTCAAATGTTGATTTTCATACGTCTGTTCCAGTCGTGAATGGACTATATGCTTATAACAGGGCTTCAGACCTGCATGTCTTTATCTCCTTGATTACAGTCGGATGTGATGTCTGTGATATGAATTTGGTGACTATAGCTTCGGTGGGTAGGAAATGGTGGGTGACTATGCTTATAAGTGGGCTTAGGATGTAATTTATGTGCGTGCAGTGTAAATCTAGGCTAGCGCATGTGGGCAGGCTTTGCTCCATGCCGTGTAGGTGGAATGACGGACAGGGCATGACACTCATCCCTGCCAGGATGCCAGGTGAAAGGAGACCATAACGAATATGAGCAAACAAGGGTGGAATGTCAGAGCATGAAATTCGTCCCCTGCCAGGATGCCAGGTGAAAGGAGAACAGAAGGAATATGAGAAAACCAAGGAGGAATGACCGGAGACCAGAAGGAATATATGAGAAAACCCGTGAGTATGCTAGTCCGTCCATACGTCTGCAGCCAGCAACCAGCAGCCAGGTATCGGTGATTGATGTGTGAGATATTAGCATAGTCACAATTTAGGGTCATTAGCATAGGCGAATCCAGAAGGAATATGAGAAAACCACACCAGCTCGTCCCCTCGACCCCAATCAGCCTCCAGATGCCTGAATATTCACAATTGTATTAATTACCATAGGGAAATCCAGAAGAAATATGAGAAAATCTCGTCAGCTCATGATGACAAGTTTATTGTCTGGTGATTACATAGGCCGATGCGAGTATTTACTATATTTATTTTAATAACGTGCAATGCAGATTTTATTTGAAATGCACGTTTATTATCTGACGAATATGTAGGCCGATGGGAATATATATTACGTTATTTCATATTATAACACTTTCCTTGCAATTATGGTAGTGTGGTCTAGATGCTCGACTGGGGACCCACAGGCGGTCGGATCGAAACCGCATACATCCTGCATATTTTTTTTTTTAGTTCACATACATCACCAACTAAAAACATTTCCAGCTCTCCTGGCAGCCATTGTTTGAGCTGACGAAGAATGACAGAGCAGGAGGTTTCGGCTTGACGTAGGTCCAATATGGCCGCCGTGGCGCCCCGGCTCCCCCGCCAGGAGCCGGTTGCCACATTATCGGCTATTTAATACTATTAGCAGAAAAATATGTACTTCTTTGCTATCAAAGTCTTTTTTAAACATTAATGTATTGCCCGTTTCCCAGAAATAATAGAAACCTCGACAATTAAATTAAAAATGACTGAAAAACAAATTGTTATATTTGCCTTGATATAAAGCTTGAGATTACCATTTCTCCGATTTAGGTTTTTATTTTAAATTGGCTTTAAAAAACATAATTTCTTTAACTATACCCAAATCTCACTGATTCTAGACCAGGCAACAGCTTTAACAGCGCGGTACTTGAGAGCCGATGAGGGTGAAGTGAGGTGATTATGGAGCAGTGCCGGAATGAAAGGGCGGGGGGAACGGGAGATCCTAGAGAAAAAAAAAACCACCGACCAGCAGCATCGTCCAGCACGATTCCCACTTGCGAAAATCCGGCGTGAACCGGCCGGGGATTGAACCCGGTTCGCCTTGGTGGAAGGCGAGCAGTTTAACCGCTCAGCCACAATGCCCCGCCCCCCAGGAAACACGAGGGAACTTCACTCCCGAAGGAGAGGCTCCAGGTACGAATACGTTAGGTAAAGCGGACGAGGTCGTGTCCGGTCGACCTCCGGGCGTGTGTGCCGGGAAGTATTAGCAGTGGGCAGGCGAGGCTCTGCCGTGAGGCTGGAGCCTTCAAGGAGGAGGATCGCCTTCAAACAGCCGCCGACTTTTACCAGTGCGCCGTGGCCTTGAGCCCGTCGAGTTCTGCCGTCTCTCCCCTCACTTAAGACTGCAGACGAACAATGGCGCAGATGAGAGTTCCGGCTCGATGCGCTAACACAATTCCGCTCCGCGCAGCCGACATTTATACAACTATTTGTTAACGCCGAGTGCCGTTCATTGCCTTGCGACGACCAGTAGTTTCCTCGGAACACGATTGCGCCCCAGTTAGCGACATGCACAGTGATCTATAGTCTCTCAAGACCTCGCTGTTAACAGCCACTCAAATCTCTTCACTCACCCGTTATTTAATACGAACATGTGGTTTTTTTGTGGCCCTGAAGGAGCACGCCTTATGTTAAATGCTATTAACGGTAAAGTGAGCACTTTTTAAGGCCCTGCTAAATTTTTACTTTCAACTAATTTCTATACTTCCGGCACTTTTTGATATAAACATTGCTTTGTGACTAATAAACACAGTGTGTACATTTTACCACTACCAAGAGTAAACACCTGAGTTGCAATTAAAAATATTTATTAGTAGTTAATGCCTGTTGAGAGGGCCTTAAAACGTGCTCACTTTACCGTGAGCAGCATATAGTAGGCTAAGTACTGGAGTTAGGAAGGGGAAGCAAGTGCTAAGTGCTTGCCAGGCCGTTGTTGGCCAAGTGAGGTAATGGATTGCCAAGCTCGCGTTTGTGGCCTGGCCCTCAAATCAAACTAGGGCTAAGTCCGTGGAAGGGTCACGGTAAACTGGCGAGGTCGCAGGAGGAAATCCATGGCGATAAATATGCTGGGTGAGTTCTCTACGCCAGGAAGGAAAACAAATTTTATGCAGTGTTTGGCAAGTATTGTTACCAAGTGTACAAAGGCGAAATATAAAGATGTAACCACACTGTAAATTAATATTATCCCCAGGGTCTGAGGGTGGGCGAGGTATTCCTTCAGCTTGGCACGGTTCCCCTTGCTGCCATTTGGTAGGCGGATTAATGTAGGTGTAGTCGTGGTTCTATTTCTAGAAGTCTTAGTAACATACTAGACTTCACTGTCCTGTACCTACTTGAGTGCAATTTGTGATTTCATTAGCTACTGGAAACAGTTAGCACCTGTTTAACTTACTCGCGGAGACCACTCCGATGGGAAAAAAAAGGCATCTGGATTATAAACACACTCTCAAGACAGACGTCCAGTCACAACTTTTGTGGACCCCTTATTTTCCATACGGCTGTAGGTTGTCCGCTACGGGTCCACATGACGTCAGCTATCATCTCGAATCGGCGATACTGTTCTTGCAGGAGGCGATGGGTTTCGAGGTCTTCTTGTTGGCTCATTGTAATCTGATGTCGAGTTATTTGGAGTTGCAACAGACGAATTTGCTCCTCCGGGCTGCGTTCGGGAAGCGGTGGAGGGGACGCTTTCTCCCCTTATTCCTCGGCCTTCGCGTCCTCTTCCAGAGTTGGGTACCAGGACAGGGCATCTGGTAGGTCGTTACTCTTCCCCGAACAGTGTTGCACCTCGAAATAAAATTCCATGAGGAACATGTCTCACCGTCCGAGCTTGGCTTTAGTAGTATTATGGGACTCTCATAACCATTGGAGGGACTTAAGAGTCCGTTCAGAAGATGAAATTTTGCCCTTCTAAATAGTAATGGTACTTCTGTACCGCTCATATGACCGCCAGACACTCCTGCTTGTTGATGTGATAGTGTTGTTCCATTTAGTTCTGTCGAGTAGATGCATGCGCTATCACGTGTGGCCAGCCTCCGGCATTTTGTTGGTACAGTACCTCTCCAAGACCATTTTGGCAAGCGTTTGTTAGTAGGATTAACGGTTCGCTGCATTGGGATCGGTGTAGTTGTTGGATGTTACCGAAACTCTACTTCAGAGCTTGGAATGCCTGTTTCTGCTCCGGTCCCCATTTCCAACGGGTTTATTTCTCGAGTAGTGGATGAAGTGGTGCCATGTGGTGGGCGATATTTGGCACAAAGTCCCTTAACCAGTTACATAGACCCAGGTACTGACGTAACTGCCTCTTTTTGGTTGGCTCTCCAGCCTCTTCGATTGCCCTTATTGAACTTTGCTGTGGAAAGTTCCCTTCAGGGGATAACTACGTGACCTTGGTAGTCAATTTACGATTTTCCTAAGAAACTTTTGGATAACTTGCAAGTCATCCCGTGTAGTTCGAGTCGCTCTAGGGCTCTCTGTACATGGCCAAAGTGCTCATCCCAGGTCTTGAAGTAAATAATTAGGACCTACATCGTCTAGGTAGGCTAAACAAAATTCGCCAACATACTCAGTTAGTACCTCTGCGGACATTAGGCGTTGGAATGTGGTGGGGGCCTTTTTCAGCCCGAATGGCATTACTCTAAACTGTAATGTCTCTCCTTCAGGAGTCGTGAAGGCAGTGAACTTTCTGCTGTCTGGGTGAACAGCAATCTGCCAGTACCCTGCCTCCATGTCTAGGGTACTAAAAGATCTTCGCCTCCCCAATGTCGTGCAGAGTATGGGTTAAATCGATGGCTGGAGGAGCTATGGGATGTGTCATGTCATTCAAGGCCTTTTAGTTAATGCAAAATTGGAGTTTGCCAGCAGAATGGCCCCCTCGCACTCTCTGTTAGAGAAAGAAGCTCGATGGAAGTGGGATCCCGAACAACGCTAAGCGTTCCAGGCTCTCTACGACAGATTCTACAACTTCCAGCTGCTGCATCGCCCACAGGGAGAAAACCCCCTTAATCTGCAAACTGATGCCAGCCAGAATGGCCTCGGGGCAGTCCTGTACCAGGACAATGAAGAGGGCCACCCCCAGGTCATCGCCTACGCCATCACCCGCCTTAACACCACCGAACAATGGTACCATATAAACAAGCAAGAATGCTTGGCTGTCATATCGGCCATTCGGAAGTATCACTACTACCTAGAGGGCAAGAAATTTATTTTGTGTACTGACAGTAAAGCACTGCAGTGGCTCCAGGAGCCGAAGGGGTCAAAACCAAGCTCGGCCGGTGGGAGATGTTTCTCACTGAGTTTAATTTTGAAGTCCAACACTTCCTGGAGAAAACTAATGATTTTCCCGAAGCCCTGTCCCGCTAGCCGGACCTAGACAGCGAAGAAAAGGAGAAAGAGGAAAGGGAAATGGATGGTTCCCCCTCCAGCACCCGATCGCAGCCCGGAAGAACACATTCAGCTACTCCAGCTCTGCTTAAGCAAGTAAAGGCAGGCTAGTGAACCACAAACAGCAAGATCCGGATATCCAGAAACTTCTTCAGTACTGCCCCCAGCACTTCGAGTTCCACAACGATATAGTATGGTCCCGGACTGCACAATCTGGGCTGGATTGGAAAATTTGGATTCCAAAAGGACTGACCTATGCCGCCACTACTACAATGATCCACAAGCCGGACATCCAGGTATAAATGAAACTTTGCGTGACCTCGGTACACGTTACATCTCAAAATGGGATGAGCCACGAAATCCGGCAGTACGTCAACAGCTGTGAGGCATGCTACCAAGGCAAAGTCTACCCTGTATTCCTGCCAGCCTCCAAGCCCCAACACCCTCAGACTGCATGGATGCAGATAGCAGCCAACCTATTGTGGCCCTACCCCCGGAGCACCCGGGGAAACTTCTACTTACTGATAGTGATTGACCTCTTCTCACATTGGATGCAGGGATTTCCACTGCCAAGTCAAGAAGCCACCAACACTATTAAGAGATTCGAAATGGAGATTTTCCCTCGATGGTGATACCCTCAATGTATCCTAATTTATAATGGCACCCATTTCACCAGCCAATACTGGCAGAAAGAATGCAACATGTGGGGAGTTGAAACCTGGACGATGCCTCAGTACCACCCACGAGACAACCGCACTGAGCAGAGGAACCAGGAACTCAAGAAGAGCCTCTGGCTCAGTGTGGACAATGACCATCGTCACTGGGACCAGCATATCCCGACGATCCTCTTCACTCTTCATAGAAGAACGAATGAGGCTATAGGACGTAAGGCCCAGCAAGCTCATCCTGAGTCAAACACTTTGCCGACCAGGAGACTGGCAGCCGGGCCAGCAACCCAGTGAGATTCCGCAAGATCCGCAAAGCAGCCTTGGCCCGGAAGAACCAAACTCAAGAAGCACAGGCTCACTATATTGATAAGAAGTACCCGCAGTCACGCACTGGGGTACACAGCTTCAATATGGGCAAAACCATTCTCCTCAAGAACCATCCATTAAGCAAAGGGGGCCAATTCCGCACAGGAATGGAAGAGAAATGGGAATGTCCGTATTGAATAGTAGGCCGCCAAGACAATGTCTACTGGGTCGAAGATGCATGGGAATGCATCAAGAAAGCCACCAGAGGGCAGATAAGCCCCTTTCCAGGAGAAGCACCCGAACCAGCTGCCAGCACCTCAGGATCTGAAATTGACGGCCATGAAGAGCAGAAAGAATATATCGCACCCGAACCAGCCACAGTCACGTCATTTCCGCCTCCGAGGCCCAACGAAGGATACGAGATTCGCCCGCTGAGGCACCAGGATACTCCAGTCAGAATACAGTCCCCACCACGAGCTGCCGCATCGATAAGGTCTCTGTCTTCAACTCACAACAGCTTCCTACAACTCGCCACCACCAAACATGCTCAGATGTCACCCGCAACTACACAAATGTTGTGGTGCAGTCTACTTGAAAGGAAGCCGCCCCGACACAGATCGTCACCACCGAGCTCCGTGAAGGAGGAAGTCAAAGCACCCCATGCTGATGAGGTAGTGGAACAGCAAGAGCCACTACCTCAGTCGGGCCACCTCGGACGACGTCACAGCCGCCGTCGAGAAGTCGCCTTCCGACCAAGAGAGAGGTCCCTGACAAAAGTGCCGGTGAAGCCGAGGCCAACCTGGAGACCTTGGCTCAGCTTGCACCCCGGCCACATCCAGCCTGGACGACGTGGTCACCCAGTTCGTCTTTCTGCCGCAAGGTGACAAGGCCAGTCGCCGCCGCACTGAGGGCGCAGAGGAGTCCGAAGAGACTCTGCCTCCATCGGCCACCCAGAGTCCGTTGTCAGACGACGCAAGAGTCGCCTTCCAAGAAGGAGGTACACGCCAGAAGTGCCAGTGAAGCCAAGGCCAAACTGGTGGCCTTGGCTCAGCTTGCACCCCCGGCCACATCCAGACTAGACGACGTGGTCCCACAGCTGGTTTTGCTGCCGCAAGGTGACGAGGCCACCCACCATGATATTCAAGAAGATGAACCCAGCATCCACCGCACCGAGGAGGTAGAGGAGCCTGTAAAGAATTTGCCTCCATTGGCCACCCAGGGTCTATCATCGGACGCCGGAGCTGCCCGCCAGATGTCTGCTCCTGAGAGGGAGGTCCTAGCCATACGTGCCGGTGAGGTCGAGGCAAACCTGGAGTCTTTAACCTAGCCTGCACCCCTGGCCGCGTCCAGCCTGGATAATGCAGCCAACCAGCTGGTGTTGGTGCCGCTCGGCGCCGAGGCTAACCCAGTGCCAATACGAGAGATGAGCCCAGCTATTCGGCCGCAGAGATATTGGAGCCTGTCTTGCAGTGGCGTTTATTTCACAGACACAAGGTAATCAATGCTTACCCTACACATATTGGAAATGTTTGACCCTTTATAGTTTTCGCCGTAACTTTAAACAAATTTAATTCCGAGTTTCCCGTTTCCAATTCGAGAAACAGAATTTTCGTAACTCCGTACCTTACACACATAGTGCTGCAATCTAGTATTTATTTCCACAAATGCGAGCGACCACTGATCAATCGAACTCGCAAGTTACAACACGCCCCATGCTCACGGGTAAGCAGTCATTATGTTTGGTTGCGTCCTCCAGTGTTACCTTTTTCCTTGGAAAGTGGATGGAAGTGTTAAAAAAACGGGAATTTTCCTATAATTTGTAATATCTCTCAAAATTATATTCAGTTTAAATATTATTACATTAACTTCGTTTCCATTTTTATAAGTAATGTTAGGTATTATAAAATGGTAAATACACATGGAGGGTAAGCAAAGTTGGAAGTTGTATTTGTTAGTAGAAATTGCTTACCCCGTAAAAAAAACTCACTACACACCACTGCTGTCCTGCCTCCACCTCCACCGAGATGGGCATTCAAAAGCTGCCCATCTCGGAGGAGGACCTCGACTATCATCCCCGAGCACCCAATGATAGAGTCGACCGCTGCTGGGGACGATGGCCCAGCACTGACCGGCCAGGTGAGAAGAGAGCAGCCCGCTCGTGCCTGCCATGGTGCTCCCCAGCCTGGCCGGTACTATGAAGCCCCATGGAGGCCAACGACATGCTTCATGTGGCCCTACCTCCTACCCAGTCCACGTGGCGCTCAGAAGAGGGGCCAACCACCCTAGAAATCCCGTAGCCAGTGAGAGTGTGCTACGAACTTTCGCCAGCTGTCAAGAGCTGAATTGAGAGAGAAAAAACTAATAATGCGGATGTCAATTGCCCCTAAGTGTTCCAGTATTCCACTGCATGTAACAAACAGTGTCTTTGCAAAGTTGTCTATTGCTGGATACGATAATTTTATGATAAAAAAACTTTGTGCAACCATCAATTATTGCCTGCAACACGTCAAAATGTTGCCTAGTAAACTCAAGTGTATAGACAGACATTCTAAGGCAGTAGTAAACAACTGCCCTTTTCTACCCGTGCCGTGTGTATCCAATGAAGTGAAAAGACAGACTTATACATAAACAAATACAGTACGCTGCATCGAATTTTGCGTATTTGCAAAAGACGCTTTCAAGTGCCTAGCATAACATGCTGTGATGTGTAAATAGTGAAGAAAAACTTCTAGTTCCTGTGTTCCAGTGTAAACAAACAAGTGCCAGAGACTTCCAATTCTGATAAGCAGATAGCAACAGGCTAAGGCCTGAAGTCACCTGATAACCGAGTCAAAGATATCAAATGATAAGACTCTCTCAACAAGCAAAATATTTTCGAAATTATTGTAAAAACTATTTTCAAACCCGTTGTTGTAAATACATATTGCTCTTGTTGTTTTAAGGGTCTCTTTGCATTTTTAATTTTTGTAGGTGGTCCTGTACGGAAATTTGTTAGCTAGCTTTTTAAGTGTACTCTTATTTGCGGTATATATTAGTTAGCTTCCCATCAGGCAGGGTGACAAAGTTCCCGGTGGAGCCGGCGCTGGCCTCTCCATCCTTCTCTCTAGGTGGCCGATACCTATTAAAAGGTCATACCTAGAGCGCTGCTTTCTACCAGTTACGTTAAACCCCGCAAAGCAAAAGCTAAATAGGTTCTTTGATCTTCAGGGTTCACTGGGAACTTTGCAATTTTTAAAACCGCCATGCTGTATGAAAAATTTAAAGAAACACTACACTAAACTACTCATTCACAGAACTAACTACACACTGTTCACGTTTAAATAAGAACTTTCGAAAGCCCTGCTCAAGATCTACTTGTATGCACGTTGTGTATTATTGCACCTTATGTAAAATTAACATTGCTATGGGCCTCATAACTTTATTCATGCTTCGATCAAATGAAACTGTGAAATTATAAAAAAAGTAAACATTTTCTAAATTTTCGAATTTTTACACATCTGATCCATTAAAAAACCAAAAAGGGAATTAAATCATTTAAATTATCACAAATGGTTACCAAACACTTTTTATTCGACGTTAAGATATGGAATTACTTTCCATCTATCGTTACCAACTTTACTGGGCGGATGTCACTAAATGTACCATTTGAAATATATGCAGGCATGGACAATTGATTTCAAAAGTCCTCACATTATCGTGAACAGCCTTTACCATGTCTGCACTTGTCCTTCTTCCACGTTAAAATTAAGCATGACGGTACCTCATTATCTGCATTTGCGACCCAGTGCACTCGAGTGTGTATGGACTTAGTTTTGGGGAATGACCAGTAATCAGAATCATTCCCCACCATTTTGCCCACGTGCGCAAAGGGCGTAGTCAAACCACACTGCAGTCATTCATTACAGATCTCATTTACACACACATCCATTAAATACAATCTGCTGGTGACCTCGTTGAGGTCCGGTCCTTCATTCTGTGGGTTGTCCTTCCGTTTTCACGTTCTGTTACCATCTGCCTGCTCATCATCGGTTATTTTCTAAACGAGACTAAGTCCCATCCAGGGAAAGTGGACATATCTGGGTATTGCCATGAACAGTGTTTGAGGGAGTGCGTAGGGAGGGGGATGTGGATCTTGTTTTGGTGGCAACTCCCCCCTTTCTTGTGCTTCCAATCCTTAGTCAGGTGCAGCCGGGAGGGGGCCTGTGGATCCCTTTTCGATCCCTCCCTTGGACTGATTTCCCACAGGGGAAAACTGCAATTCTGGTCGGGACTGGCTCTGGTTAGTTTAGGATGCAGACCGGAAAGGACTAATACCGGACCACAGTGTACCCTGTGAAGGGCTTACTGTAGTCAAAGGTACGCCTACCATATGTACGGATGGCATCCTTGAAGAATTCTGACTCTGAGAATCTTTCACCTCTTCGCCAGTAGCACTCTCTGAGCAAGCTCAGGAGTGTGTCTCTTTCAGTTGGTAGACCCGCCTGGGCGACGACGAGCCTGTCTACTGCTGCCATTCGGGGGAAGAGGATCTTGTCTCCCCCCTCCATCTGCCTAATTACCATGGCCAGGACTGCTATTAGAGTGTTGGGTTCTTCCAACCTCGACAGGCAGGGTGACAGAAGACTCTATGCCGGAAAATCCTAGAACTATGTCACACATAATTTATAACTTGTTGTGCGACGCATGTAGGATGGCCTGACAGAGCCAATGCATTCTCCGCCTTCAGAGGCCACAGCAGGTAAACATATAGCTAATTCACCTCTCATGAGTGAGGCTTTGAACATACGCCAAGGATTGAACATTGACGCATGCTACATTGCTGCGAAACGTGCTTACGCTCTCTACGGGCGACTTTGCCCCATCAAAGAGCAAGCAAGAGCTCGGGGCAAGTCACAAACAGTGCCAGAGTAATTTTCACGTGCCAATAAAAGAGACTCCACATGTTGGACAGCCTCGGATATAAATATGATTAATGCGTTTAATTATGAATTGTAATGCCTGCCCAGAACCAAACATGTGATCGCCATCCTTTTGAATAAATATTATTTTATTTGACGGACCACTGCCTTTAAATGATCTGAGAAGGAAGTTCCAGTGACACCATACGATCGCAGCACCTCTGCTGTCCTGTGACGCCACACCCGCCAGCTTCAGGTCGAGGTGAATAAATTTGTCGTCGCCGCCTCCATACAGGGAGATAAGAAATGAGCGTCACTGCTGCAACCCTGATAAACCAACCCCTGGAATGAAAGGCTATGCTACCCTGCACCCCCGGAAGATCACAGATCCAAGGGATTTTCTACTATATAAGGAGGTACAACACGCCTCTACCCAGAGATGCCAGGTTCGCCGGCCGCATAGGTCAGCAAGCACTCCCTGGTCTGCGGAGACCTTTCTCCTCTCCTATAGCATGCAACGGCTCCAACCTCTCCAGCAGTTTGAGAAGGCAGCACCAACCTACAGCTTGAAAAGGCTTCTAGTGGCTTGCAAAGGATGTACGCTTCCAGCAGCTTGTGAAGGCCGCATCTCCCAATGGCTTGTGAAGGCTCGTCCATACCAGCCGACCGCAAGGACGGCTCTCTCTCCAGAGGTAATCCATGACGTCCACCTCCTGCACCCCCCTTTTACCCCAGTCAGTACTTGGACTCCACGAAAGCAGGTCGTAGCGACATTCTAACCCTTCTGGACGAATTCCCCTTTTAAGAGGAAATGCTGTAAAGAGCGTCATTTACATAATTTTTAAATATGTTTTCATCTGACTAATTTTGGATACTAATTTTACGAGGCTTACCTTCGCCTACAGTCATACGTAACTTATTTCATTTTTAGTTAACGTGTATTATCCAATCGGGATTCCAGATTTTCATATTTCAGAATAATAAGTATTACGATAAATTGCAGTTCGCCGACTACCATTATTTTAACATTAGTTCCCTGTCCGTTATTGTTATGAGTTATAATATAAATGCCTAGCAAAAGAGGAGGGACGCAGATTCGCATTCGATGGCAAGTACATCGGGCGAGGCAGAGGTTGATTAATGTACATTCAGAGGTAGGAACCGAGTGTAAGGCCACACCCCCACCTACGGAACCTGAGTTTAAACCTCGGCCGAAGTCACCTTTCATTCCTCTCGACCACGAGTCGGAGTTAAGACACATACCTAGGTGCTTGTTGGCCGTGGCAAGATCAGGAACACGTGAACGACCTCCAGCCGGAGACTCCTGCACCTATGGTAACCATAATGCCTCCCAAACGCTCTGAAAGAAAAACAGTTCAAATGATGTGTACGATTCGTGTAGCATCGGGAAAAATTTTCCGAGTTGAACTGCCTGTGAAGGTTACTCCGAGAACCCCCATCGCTACTTCCCTTTTGAATTTTGTTCCCAACCGACGACCAACACGATCCTTATGTATAACACCTCTCCCTCCACTGGGATCATCCACACTCATCGATTAAACGGTACTCTCATTACCCCCTCTCCCGGGACTACTGGTGTCCTGCATCTTGGCAGCCTTTGTAGTGAGAAAGAATGTACTCCCCGGCCAGGAGACACTCACAGTTCAGCTCACTCTGGGGTTTAATTTCCCTTCCCTCAGATGGGATCCTTCCACAAGGCGGCCCCTTACTGCACCTTCCACAACCCACCGGGCTGAAATAGACAAAAACACACCACGGAAGGAATTCGAGATGAATCGGGAGGGCAATCAGTGCTCCATCAACTAATCCGAAAGTAGGACCCACGTTATTTCTTTGTGCCACTTATTTTGCTTTCTTGTTACCCACAGGAATATCTGTAAAATGATATTTGCAACCCTACATATAACCAGTCCTTCAACTATTCTTGTGAATGGTATGTTCAAAAGAAGGGCAGCAAGCACCACTTTACATCATCTTCAAGGGATGAGAGTTCTACACATCTCCGAAAGGATGGCAACTTTCACCATCGCCCAGATGAATCTCAGTCACATCACAGGGGTGGAAAGAAAAAGGGATGGGGGGGGGGGGGGGGATTTACGGGTGACACTTACTGTCTAAGAAGATAAATTACTTTGCTTCATCTAAATGCTTCACTCTAAAGTGCATTGAACGGGGCTTGTAATTATATGATTTTTATCAGAGTGGCTACCGGGTATTCCAAGGTTGCGGGTATTATTACAGATGTGACAGAGTTGGTATGTTTCAACATTTGCAGTCAGTAAACAAGTGCGCATCAGGTCAGACGAACCCTCAGCCGAGAGTAATATATTGCCGTGGACCAGCCGAAAACACCAGTTGTTAGTCAGCTCTTGTAAAAGCCACATCAGCCTTGGCAGCTGGCTCTGCTGCCTCTTGCGCTAGAGCGCTTTGACCAACCACCGCCTACACTGCCTAGAAACTCTTCTCATCGCCGCCTACCGCCAGATCTTCCAGAAACCATCCCCTCGTAACCTTCTAGAAAATTTAGCCACCTTAGTCACTTGCCCACGGCAACAGCTACCCCACGTTCCCTTCAGGAAGTGAACCGCCTAAGTCCCTTCAGAACACATGAGACAGCATAGACAGGGAAAGTTTACTTAGCTACCTTAGTAAAAACTGCCATCCTTTAGTTCAGAACCAGGTCCCCTTCACTTGGATAGTGTAGTTTTCTACTTCCGGTCAGCTCGAGGTAGTCAGGAGATAGTAAGGTACACTGTTTTATTCTTCTCAGAATAAATACGTTTCAAACCTACCTTGTTCTCTCATTTCATCGAGTACACTTAGAATCTATAGTAGACACCACGTCACATAAGAGTGGAGCAGGAGTACGGGGAATGACAATACCACTTTACTGCCTAGTGTACTGCCTTGCATACAACTGCAAGCTCCCCCTCAGGGATTCGTACGCCAGCACACACACACCACTAGACAGCCACTCGTTTGGTGTACGATGTGCACCTAACAGTAGAGCACCAACCACTAGTCATACACCTCTAAAGAGGGCAGACCATTAGACCAGTTAGTACTACGTCAACCTTACCACCTGAGTTGCCAGAGTGAGTACTTGGTTGGCTCTGGGTTGGGCCTGTCCACTCTAGGACCATCACCCATCAAAGCTATTGGTACGACTCCAAGAGAACCAGCTCTCCACACACTGCACCGTTTGTGTTGCTCGGCGTTGGCCCAGTTGCTGAGATAGCAGAACACTAGTTGATAGGAAAATGTACGTCGCCTGCTCCTATCTGCTGAGACCAAGTTTAGAACCTAACGCCCTTTACCAAGAGAGGTGGGAAGGACCTGAAGGCTACCTCTCCCTACCAAGCTACCTGGAGCTGTACCCAGACCAGTAAGGCACTTAGCCAAGAGTCACCCCGCGAACAAGCTCAGGCCGTCCATAAGATGGTCGAGCTTCACCCCCCAGCTCTCTGCCATTCTCTATTTTCAGATTCCCAGAAGGTTCCAGGTGCACCGCACCCCATCGTCGCTGCTGTCAGACAAGGAGAGAAGGTGCCTATTGGATTGGCCTGCCCGTGGTTTTCCGATCGTCACTACACCAGGCCGCCGAGGACCGCCACCAGCAGCTGCACCCCAGCCAGTAAGCCCGCAGTACCGCCCAGCAGACCAAGCGCTGGTGTAAGTAAGCAACCAGTACTAAAGCCAACTGCCCGGCCCAGTAACTGACTTTGTACCTAGCCGACAGCCTACACGGTCCACATTATATTCAGGAAGGGCTCCGTTACCAAAGTAAAGCAGCCACCAGCCACCCTAAGTAAGTGCTTCCGGCCTGCCATGACAAAATTACTGCTGAGATATTGAGTCACATTGCCCTGAGCCAGATAGATATTAAATAATGGTGCATGATGCTGTCTCCCACAATGCATATGGAGATCTGTCAGAGCAGGCTCTACAGCATCCCAGATATGTCCAATAAGATTGAGGTCGGGTGACCTCTGGGGTCAGGCAAACCATTTGAAGCCTGCAGATATTTTATTCAACAATTCGGAAGACGTGGGCTATTACACTATCTTACTGTAGTGTAGGGTGCCAGCAGGTCCCAGTATAATTCACTGGTGATAGTGGGATATGCACCAGGGGACCTATTTCATCCCATACAAACAGTACCCATACGAGATACCACCACTGGTCCGAACTGTACCATACGGACACACGAGATCCATTGTGTCGTGCTTGCAACACACTTGTAAACTACCATCTCCGTGTACCTCAACTCATTCATCAGATGGACATTTTTTCCATGCATCGGGGATCTAATGGTGATGTTCCCTCGCCCACATTAACGGTTGAGTCTTGTGCCATGTGGTGAGGTGGCTTCTGTACCCTATAGCCAGACAATGTTTCTGGACGGTGTGACTGCTCACAAGATGCTGTGGTCCAGCACTGACTTGGCGATTGATCTCTTGTACTGTGGACTGCCTATCCACTATTGCCAACTGAACGATCTAACGGTGACCCCCATCATCAATATGTCGTATGCCATGGCACTGTGGTTTTACCCAAATCCATGAACTCAAGGTACACACTTGACATGGTGGGCCGTGGAAATCCTAGTACCCACACGTCAGAGATAGCGTGCCTCCCCCCTCCCCTCTACACCAGGCCCCAGCAATCTGGCCACAATCAACTTTGTTGAGAGCTTGTTTCTTCCTCACTTATGTCTCCAACTACTGTATTACTCAGTCAGTTTAAGGTCTGACAACATCCCAGCCATGCATGGTTTGGCACTTTTCCATCCAACAGGATGACCACAGCATAATTTTGCCAACATGGCAGGTGTGTCTAATTCAACTGCTCATGAGTGTATTTATCTAATTATAAAGTACGGCCTATTAATACACATGGGATTTTTGCTAGTAGTCTGCATGGTAATAAAACAAGTCTCATCAAAAAACCTCATTATCATGTGATACTACTCAAACAAAAACATCAATCTTTAAAATTTTTGTATGTGAAAATATGACCAATTTTTATTTTTAAGTAAAAATTGGAATAAAACATTGTCTAATATTCCTGCGAATATGTTGTGAAATAATAAAAGAATGAAAAGTAACATGTATAAGTATTTTATTTTACACATTATATTATATTGTACAAGTTGTGTTTAAAAAACACTATTCCTAACACATAATCAATTACTATCTCTTCTGCTGACCAAACCATGGTAATGGTTACCTCTTCTTCCTAATTTTTTCACCTTCCTGTGTAAGGAGTACATTCCTCGTTTCTTGTGAACAGTAAGTTTGGTAGTTTTAACTTTTTTCTTGGCAAATCTCTTTAAGTTTCTTCTGTATTCTGAGAAATTTTCATTTTTCTTCACATTGGTTCTTTTGCGATTGAAGAACTCCACCCCTTCTGAAACAGTAAGCCATTCAGAAATGTCACATAACACAACAATTGGACATCACCTTTACAATCAGGCATATTGAGAACATATGTACTCACAAGGCCAAAGTCTTTACTCATAAAACTTGTTACCCAGTTTTCTGGACAAAGAACATACGAGAGATTCAATGTGTGTACACAACTTAACATAGATACTGAACATCTGAGAAAATAAAACAAAAGAGTCACTCTTCCACTGGTCACATAATTTGGATACTATGAAATGATTACAAAATGCTTCATGTTTAGTAAATGTATAACAGTGTTAAAATGATCAAATCATGACTGTTGACACAAGTTATATTTTGGAAACGTGTGTACAGAAGTACTCAAGAGTAAGCCTCAGGCAAGCAGTTAAACTCTGTTTGCTCAGAATAATTACCTGGCATCTCAGATACACTGGGAGGTGGTCTAACAGTCACAAATCATGCATCGCACCACAGCTTGTAGTCTATTTGGGTTTCTTCACACTTTTTGAATCAAAACTCTGAAAAATCACTCCATGTATAACATGTTTAGTTATTTCCCAAACATGCTATGTATATCAGCATTTTATACTTCTGTTACCATGAAAGTACATTACTTTTTGTTAAATTGAAGTTTTACCTGTATTTTATTTATAAATTATAATATTTAATTTATAATAAATATTAATAAAAACAGTGAGAAAACATGTGCGTTGGTAGTGCCTAGCAAGAAATTGTTCTCGTACAAAATATTATTACAAGTGAGTGCGCATTAATTTGAAGTGTTGTCCTTTGGTGTAAATTTGCTAGACTTATGATGTGTTTGGTTGCTTGCGAGGGGCAGAATATGCCAGATTCTTATACAGACCTTCTAGCATGGTGATGGATGAGGATAAAGTTGTTGATGTTCCCCAGGGCGCCAGCTTCTCTACGTCTCGGAAAAGCACAAGCTTCGTGATTTCTCAGGGTCGTTACAGGTCAACAGCCTGTGGTGGCATCCCCCAGCAGAGCACATCTAATTACGAATTGATAAAGCCATAGCCACACACATTGAACACTCTCATGCATGATGGTTTACCATGTGGTAGCAAATACTTGAGAGGGCAAGTTCCCATGGTGAAAAATAAATAAGAAAATAATTAAAGACAGGTTTCAAAGAAGTAGGTTGTATTACCAAAAAGATACATAGGTAACATACACAAGTCCTTGTGTCTGAAATAGGCCTGGTAGACGAGGCCTGCCAGGGGCCTAAGCGGATAAAGGTGTAGAACAGCACAGTGGAAATTACAGTATTAACCTCTCTCGGGTCGCGAGTCTACGGAAAGAACAGCTAGCACACGGTAGGAGCAAAAACGAACAGACTCCGGTAACTGAACTAACATGATTTACCACAACTGATGAAATTCGCGCGGCGCGGTATGCATCTACCCTCAATGACCCACTGTTACGACTCAAAATGGTAGTGCGGAGAAGCCGTTAGCAATGGCCATCTTCCCGCCAGCATGCATACACTGAACAGCATACATAAGAAAAAAAAAAAACCAAAATGCATAAAAATACTCAGACAAATTAATTTAATATTTCTGAATAATTAGAACTCCTCTGGAAAGTCATAGTTTGTCGTTGTTGAGCATCTTTCACACATAAAACACTATTAAAATTCATACAAATACATTACACTCAAGTTTAGCTACTTTATATAACAGTGATAAAATATTCTAAATTTAATAGGCAAACAGTTTAAATCAATATTTTTCACTATTTCTAATGGAGAAATGAGCATACTAAAACAGTGGAGAAATAACTACAATGACACCTGTCACAAATGTGACAGAGCACAATAACAGGAGAAAAAGGCAGATATGAAAACAGTGTAACATGGGAAGAGGTACGTTACAGAAGAAAATACCTGAGAGAAGGCAAAGAAAGATTATGGAAGGAAAGAATAAGAAAGAAAACAACAAATGGAAAAATAAGAGGTGAAGAAAACAAGAGACATCTATAAAAAAACAGCTTGTTTAATATGCATACTGTACTAGCAATATACTACCTACCACACACACACTAAAGATTACATTAATTAATACAAATACAGTAGAACAGAACTTTAAAATTTACTTTACTGTAGTTACAGTGCACTTTTCTTTAACATTCCAAAGGGTACTTTTAGCTTAAATTCAGATGAGAAACTACAACGTTTCTTCCCCATTGTTGTGCCACATGTATCAGTAACACAAAACTTAGTTACAACTGTTTGTTGGCTACACCCCCATGGCAAGGCAACAACACGGAAACTACTGTACGTACGACATGTGGCTACAAGGTGGCAACAGCACCCGCTTGCACAATGGCAACAGTGTTCACGTAATTGATAATGGTACAGCTTGTGTGCTCACGCACATATTTACAAGTCACAAACAAGCAGTGCCGTGTTTAAGGCCAGCACACAGCTGATGGGCTTGCGGAACGTTAGGCAGCTAACTTGTACACACATTAAATTTGAGTGGCCTAGTTGTCATTAGTATTTGGACTCATTGCTTGAAGTAATAAATAGATGATAGGGTTATATGTATACGAAATATTATTTTTTGTGAATTTTCCAGTTGGAAAATTGGCGGAGGGGGAGGGGCTATACATGATGGGGAGCTGTACACGAGTAAATACAGTAATAAGAATGTAAGGAAAAGATGGACTTTTTATAAATAACAATCCAAAATCTGAACTACTTTCAATATTTAACAGTGCGACCTACCACTCAGTCTCACGTCATCTGGCAGAAAGAAAAATGTATTTCCTTGAAGAAGCTGTACTTCACTCTTGGAAGATTCCTGTGGAAGTGAAGGCACCTTGTCTGTTTTTTTGGCACTGCCTCTACCTGCTTCTTCATCTTCTTGATCACTTGAGTCATACTTGAATGGGTTTTGACTCCACCCTCTATTGTGGCTTCGGGATCCTTCTTTAGGACTAGCGTGATAGTCACTGTCTTCTTTCTTTTCATCTGCGAGCAAACAAGTACAATAAAAGTAACATGGTAATATACAGTACATATAAATATACCAGCTTTAAATATAAATATCATACAACGTATGTACATGTCGGGACTTCCAATTTTATACTTAATACTAAAACATACTGTATTTATCTGCAGAAAGGTTAACCTTGTGTAAAGGCCGCACCTGTTATTTAGCGCTGGTAAACGTATACAATTTCCCATTACATGGCAAATCTTTTTCAACTAATAAAAGCAATTATCTAGTTTATTTTAAGATATTTTATTTCTGCAGCTGAATGTCAAGGCCACAGGCAGCACCTGAAGGGAAATGACGGTGGAGCTCTGCAGTTGTCATATGGTATGAAATTTGTTCATGTTACTTATGCATGAGATTTTACGCAATGCAAAAACTCCTGACAATGTTTGATTTATTAAAAAACCAAATCCTGGTAATTAGTTAAATACATACTAAATCATACAACAAAAATTATTTTTCACACCGGAATGGGGAAAAATTAGCATAAGAGTGATGCAAGGTGTCTTTTTTCAACTATTATTGATTGACTTCTACTCATCAGTGCAAATGAACATGGGGCACTTGCAGCGGAGTTTGATTTGCCGCCACCACCAGTGAGACGTCAGAGATTGTTGTACCTACTAAGGCAGAGGACGGACACTCCATGCCTGAGACAATTATTCACTGGCCGAGCCATCAAAACCATTCAACACGATTCACTGAGTACAACAGTGCACCACCAGATGTCACAACTTGTACCTGCACCAGAACATGTGCCTATATCCAGTGCCCGCCACTGACGTCTCAATCATAAAGGCTCTTAAGGCACGCTTCTCGCACCTGCTACTCCCTCTCCAAGACAAACCCCCTATGCTAGATGAAGAAGGGGGGCGCTTACACCTCCTGTAACACGTTGACACGTACCAGTCCCTTCTGGACAAGTAGAGTAGAGCTGGGGAAAGTTAAGTCAGTTAAACAGCCACTTGCAATACTGCCCTACCTTTAGCTTTGCGCAGGTCGCCTCAATCTGCTTCACATAGGGTGTTTTACCTTCCGCAAGTCGTGGGGGATAGGAGGTAGTACCTTCACCATCCTTGTTTATTTCTGTCAAAAGAAATAAACAATGATTATCTTACTTTCAAATATCACTTCTGTATCATAGTACCCATCCCTCATAGACATCAGACCTAAACGGGGGGCGGCAGGAGACCAGGGTTTTATTCTTCCTGTAATGACACCTCACACAACCCACAAAACAATCTTGGACGTCCACCCATTCACCGCACTTGTGTGGTGAACGGTAGAATCCCGACACTAGGTTATCGCTTCCTTAGGGGTTGGAATGCTGGTCTGGGGTTTGCACTTCTCATTATGCACTAATGGTGCCGAGAGGGGCAGCGCTATGGGTCTGGGGAGACCAACCCTACTGGGACCTCACAGTGGTGGGACCACTGTTAGCATTACACAGCTCGACTATCTCCTCATCCCAGAGCTGGAGTTGAGTGAGATACAGCGTTGATCGGCAGCCCCAACACCCACACTGTCTACACGCTTACACATCAACTGCCTCACTCCGACCAGGTCTGATCATAGGCATTAGTCAAAATGTCATTTATCCCCAGTGGTGGTATTCAAAAGAGGATGAAACGGGCAAGGGCTGCCTCTAAATCTCCCTGGGGGCTTAAACTCCTACCTGACGAGATCTAGCTATTTAGTCTACGAGAGCCAGCTGCAGTTCTCCATCGGCTCACCGCTCCAGCTCCTCCTGCCCCTATACCGGTTATCTTCGAGCTGCCAACCAAGATAGTACCATCCGGTAGCTTAAACCTTTCTCTACGGCACCGGCAGATCCACGGAAGGAACACCCCTCACTCAGTGGGGCACCCGACCTGCCCTGCACCTTGTCTGCCTACGTACCAAATACCCCACTAGCCGATAATGGTCGTACCACAGAAACTACTTCTAGTACACCTCACGAGTCAAAACCAATTCAGTCACAGGGATCACATTGCCCAGGTATACCCACATGAGCAAACCTGCATCCCGCCAAGTGGGCCTAGCTGAACATGACTTCGTTCCAGTCAACAACGAATGAGGCCAGTTTCGTACATGAGCTGAGCACCCATACCACACAGAGCATTAGTCACACGCCACAAGGATGCACCTAGCCTAGCGTCCGACCAAAATAACTTTGTGCCGGTGACGTAACTAACCACTAGAGTCCATCACCTGACAAGAGTAGCATCTGACATAATAGTCGCACGTCACATATCACATTAGAGTCTCTCCCATTTATGACACTTAAAACTGGCATAACATGTGCTATCCATATGCGAGTAAAAATTTTCATTTTATACTGAAGAAGTATTTAATAGTAACGCATCAACCAGACACTAGAAACATTTACTGTACAATTTAAAGTGAAAAGCCGTTTAAAAAGAAGTATCTTATAATAAGATTTTAATTTACTTGTAATGTATTAGTAAAAAAGTACAATTTTTCTTTAGAAAACTTTGACAAGACTAATAGCATTATGTTCAACGTTTTGGATTGATGCGTGCCCAGTTAGACTAACAGGCACGTTGGTCGAGGATTTCGTCCACTAGACCAAAAGTGGTGTGGTTTAGTTTAGATAGACGACGAGAGGCGAGGAATGTTGGTTAGCACTTATTTACTCCTGCTTCTTGGGCGCTTTGGTCGTGGTGGGTTTCACCCAGACGTAGCGAGCTTGGCCCATACCGAAGCAGCAATTCCAATGGTAGGCTTCGTTGGTCCAGAAGTGGATGTTGTCCCAGCTGAATCTCACTTCAGTACTCGTCAACAACCCTTTTACCACAGGGTGACACGAGAGATGAATACATAGACAAGAAGATACGTACAATACAGTGACCGGAGCAGTCGACACTGACTCGTACCTGAGTTGGGCGGTGCGGTCCCATTCCGGCTGCCTTTCCGGTGTAGGTTGAGAAAGTGCCCTCAACTGTCTGGCGGCAAAGAACACTGCGTTTTGTTCCCTGTGCTTTTGGCCATAAGGCATTGAGTCTCTGCTCTTAGCTTACTGGGTACACCGTGGCGTGAACAAACTAAACACAATTTACAGTTTAAGTCCAGTTTTGGCTTGCTGACCAGGCTCTGTAAAGTCTCCACTGATCCCCCACGCTATGCGGGCTGATCAGACACAGGGAGCTGTTTGGGTCACAGATGCCGCCACTGCATGAGCATCCACACAGGAATGGGCGGCAGGTCTAAAGCCACGGTATATCCCAACAATAACAATGCTCTTGGATAAAGCAATAACTCGAGACCATCGCTCCTTCCTGGGTGAAGGTGTTGCTAGTGGTGTGTAGAAAATATGATGGACCCCTGAAGGGTGCCTGAAGCAACCTGGATCTAGCAGGCAAACAGACACACAATCTAAGAAATATGAAAGGTAGGAAACAAAAGTATGTTTATTGAAGTCTTAATAAACATGCGATGCGTGCTACCTCCTGCCAGACAATTGAGTGCTGAAGGTTACTACACTGGCAAGATGTAGGCGACCTGGTTCTAAGTTGTAAAGGGGAAAGATAAATCTAGATGGTAAAAATATATTACACTTCAACTGTTCTAGTAAAAGGTGTCTAGAGGAGACAGGTGAAGTTAAAACATATTAGTGAGTGTGTTTGCTGGTCGTCGGGTTGACTGATCGTCAATGTCCGCAGTAGCCTCTGGGGGCATACTGAATACTTAGAGGTTTTCTCCGGAGGTTCTCAGCATTGACCAGTGCTCTGGTAAGATGCGGGAGAGAGTCAAGAAGAGAACTGTCCTGAGCCCAGCAGCGTCCAGACTTATATAGGTGAAGCTTGTAGGCTGCCGGCCCTGGTTGACGTGGGAGTTTAAAAACTCGGGTCAGCAGTAGTCAGCGTTTCTGCTTCGTGCCTCCTCTGTAGCGCTCAGCCTTGCTCGAGTTCCGGGCAGCTTGTAGGCTCTCAGCGTGGGATAGGGAGGGGGGGGGGCAGCATGTCTGCCGGGTTGCGTAACCTTCAGGTGACGAGAAATCGCTTATAAGTTCCTGTTGTCTGGTAAAGTAGGCAGCTCAGAATTCACGTGGAAAATTCTCTCTACTTATTTATTACGTTTGTAGCAGTGGATGTAGGAACCTTAGCGATGAGTCGAAATCGTAGGTGATTAGTAGTAGAAGCGGCATGCGTCAGAATTATAACTTACAAAAAATTTTTCAACTTCCCTTCAGAATTTTATGTTCATCTGCTAATTAAATAAAAATCTGTAGGGACAAGATTATGCAATAGTCAAGTCAGAGTGATCTCCAACTTACATCCAAAACATTTACCCAATTATCTGCTATCCATACCAAATTATCCAAACAGTTTATATCATACTGTATTTACAGAAAGCAGGACCACCTGAAAAATAAGAAAGAAAATTTCCTGATATTTTTACTTAGGCCTACAAGAAAAACTATTTTCTTCTAAAATTATTTAGGAAATATTGAATAATTTTCCAAACTTATACCTTGGAACTTAAAGGTGTGAAATATAGCCACACTGATCCAAGTACAAACACTTAAAAAAAACTTTATTGCTGAGGAGCAAAAGCTAAAAAATGAAATGAAACCAAATTCACTGTCAATGTTGAAACTTGGACAAAGAACTTGTAACCAAATTCTATGCAATACACCTCAAAACCATTAAAACCAACCACATCACAATTTATATACATATTTATATATAAGTGCAGTTTATTAATCTTTTTTAATTTTCTCTTGAGTGACTTGTACTGAAACAAAATCAAGATGTCCAGAGCCAAAAAATAATGACCATTGCTTCCACTTGTTACCCCGTGATATTTTGCATGCAAAAATAAGAGCCCTTAACTGTCTGGATGTATAAATTGGAATAGAAAATTGCTTTACCTTAAGATAAATAAAGTAAGGTCAGACTCAAATACAAATGCACATCACGTCAATGTCAGTTTTCCCTGCACAAAATTGTAGATTTTTATAAAACTGTGTTATTTTCAAGTTACATACACACAAATAAAGAAAGGACCACAGTAGTGAGTATTAAAATTTATTATACTATTTATTATACTACAAAGTAGCCAAAGAAATAAGTAGGCAATATGCCTATTAAACTTCTACACAAAACTTTCTCTTACTAGAACCCACAAACAGAAATTTGTTCTAAAATTGGGTGCCCACAGAAATTCCATTTTGGAATTCCCTGACTTTTCCATTTCTCCAGGCAGAAACTTACCATTTTCCCCAGACATATTTTCATGAACAAAACCTTCCAATAACATATTTTTCCACTGCTGACAGAACAAATATACTATCAGTGAAGTAGACTTAAATAATTACAATGCAAAAGACCAATCAAGCATGGCTAACATTTTATTCAGCCCATTAATATTTCTCACGATACATGCTGAATTCACACGAGTGCCCATTACAAACACAGAAATACTTTATTTTGTACGTATAGACCCTGGCAAAGATGTATTGTTGACAGTTCACAAACTTAAAAATTAATATTTCAAGACTCATATGCTACCAATTACATTATCTTGTATTCACACAACTAACAACTTCTGAAGAGTAGCAATTATTTAGATTTTCCCTAACCCAAGTGAAAATTCCTTGACATATTAAATCACCTAACACATCCATTTTTCCTGTGGATGGACATCCTGTTAAAGTACTATGTAAATCTGAATATAACAATACGTAATTTTAAATTAATTATTTTTGCAAATAAGTTATATAATACAATACATTAGTTAGGTATACATACATTCCTATCCCTTTACTTAAAATTTAATTAACTGAAGTAATTTAAAAAAGGAGCAGAGAGAATATGCAACCTACCATCATCTGAACCAAACATTTTCCGTAAACTGAAGGATTCACCATCAGTTTTCTGGAAACTCTTTTTCAATGACTCGCTGACCTTGTAGAATTTTTCTTTTGATACTTTTAAATTTGGTTCTGATTTAATTTCAACAGCAGTTTTCTTCTTCTCTGCAGTTCCGTTAGCCATAGGGCTACTGCTCTTCTTTATCTCGTACTTCACGTGGTCAGGTTTTGTTGGATCAAAGCGTAGCATGGGTTTACTGCTGTACAAGAAAGTTTACCAAAATTCATAGTAGTTCCTTTCCTACACATGTTCAACACTTAAAATTTGAACCAGACAATGGAATCACAGTAAAAATTACATAACTTGTTCCAGAACAGTATATATTTGTTAGCTGTCTCCCTCTCTACAATACAATAATACTGTTCAAAACTACTTCTAACAGTGAAATAGATTACAAAGAGTATGGTGAAAGTAATTCTGCTGGCTATTTCTGCAATTAAAGTTACTTTTTCATTTTCCTTTCCACCTTTAAACCAATATCACTGACTGAAGATGGACATATAGTTAAACAACTGCGCCCTGGTATCGAGTAAAAGTTCACGAAACAGAAGAATGAGGCTTTTATTGCTAGTATGATTACACACTGTAATGAGTGTACGTACCTACTAATAAAAACAACACAGATGCCATTTCGTGCTCAAATAAAAAATTAAATGGTTAAAATGGCATGTATAGAAGAACTTTTAGCATTGCCAAAAAAAACACAAAAAATTTTATATTACTGACTGAATTATTTATATAAAAAAAAGATATTGGCACCATATTTACAAGGACAAAAAACTATGTATCTTATTCTCACTAACTATAGAATGTGAAGTAAATTGGTTTTCTTTGAATATTAGTAAGTTATTGATTTTTTGAACATGATGTATGTTTCACTGAAGCACAAGTAACATAAGAACATATTTAACAAAATATTAGTGATGGGTTGAATGTTCAAATTTTGAACCGAACTCATATTTTAGGGTTATGCTTGGTTCAGTTCAAAATTGAGTGGCATGTAAAAGATTGGTTATAGTTCGGTTCGAAAAATTTACACAAGTTCGTGTTTGGTTTGAAAATTTGCCACAAATGAACATAATTTATGAACTTTGAAACAAACTTACTTCACCTCAAAGACATTGAACAATAACAAACAAGGGAAGTGAATCAATATAAATGACCAAACAAGTCATTTTTTTGTCACAGTGATGACATTGTATCTTGAACTCTATTGTGTGTAAAATCAGCGTTTTTTTTTTTAGAGTTGTTCCGATACAGATACCGATTTCCCCATACCAAAAATCGATACCAATGCCCTTCGCACTGAATTTTAGAAAAAGTATTACTCTTAATAATACATTAAAAACATTTCTCCTAGGCTTATTTAAATAAAGTAAATAATTTTTTAAAATACTATATACAATTTGTTGTAATCTGACACATAATGCAAGCTGACCTAAAACTTTCAAATCCTGTGAAAATGCAAATAATATGACACCAAATGCAAGTCAAATTTTTAATGTCCCATGCGCACTATCAGCTAAGAGCACACGGAGAAGTTATTGATCGGGCAGTGTCATGTCTGTTGGTTTACGAGTGAACGGGGGAAGAGAGAGGGATCACCTCTCCACACTGCTACCTGTTGGCGACACCTTGCACATATGGCAAATGTCTGTCTTTTAAAGTAATTAATGATATTTTACTGCAAAGAAAACTTTTAATTTTGAGACACAAATGAGGTGATTATAACTGATTTCTTCACTGCTTTAATAACAAATCATTCAAAATCACATCGGTCTGATTTTCCCTGTCATGAGTTAACACTGCACTCTGCTCTGTGCTTAACCTACCCATTATTAGACGGCTAAAGATGTCGAATAGGCACTTACATACTGTATTATCAGTTTATTCAAAGATGCAGGTCTACTGAAATAAATTATTATAAATCCTCAGATTCCCTGCAAGAAGTTACTGAAAATGAAAACTTATAATACAAGTCGCTCAATGTTCAAACAATTTTTTGCTGACAAGTGGTAGAATATATGCTTTTGGGCATATAATTTTATTTGTGAAGATACTGCTATTTGAGTTAAATAAATATTAAGTTTTAAAGTCATGTTAATTTTACGCCGGATACAATGAAACACCAACCTTACTGAATAAAACGACCTTCACACACAAAAGAAAACATCTTTTCAAATAATAATTCCTTGTTAAAATGTTTTGCATAACATTTCCAGGTGAAACCATTTGCTTTGAAATACAAGTAATGTTAAGTGCAACTATTTTGAGTGACGTATAATCTTGATAAAATCACGTTCACAAGGCAAGGCAAGCCAAGCGGGCATGGCTGAGAGAGGGAGAGAGGGCATGTTTTATCTTTTGTTCGAAAACAACTTCCCTTCTCTGCAGCATGCTGGCATGTGAGGGGAGGAAGGAAGGTGTGCAGCTGAGAGAGATGGAAAGGCTGGAGAGAGGGGAAGTAGAAAGCCAGTCTGGCACCAAGACACCACACAGCTGCAGTGTCGACAGACGTGTTGAGAAGACCAAACAACAAATTATTAGTTTTTACATTAATCTGTGGCGATTGTGATATGTTTGGAAAATATTTTAAATAATTTGGGTGCAAAAAGCCCAAATAAAAAAATTCCAGAAACCTCATTCTCCTACTACTCAACACTCCCATCTACGTTTTCTTTTTTCTCCTTTATCCTTTTAGCAGTGACAGGCTCGCTTTTTTTTTTGCCGTGATAGAATGTCACACTACAATTATCTAAAAAAAACTGTGTCACCTCCTCCCTTCTCCGCCTCTGATCCTAGTTCACTAGCCTCTGCCACAGAAACAGAGGGCTTGGCGGAATTATCGACCAGCATCATCTGGGTGTTACTTGAAGGGAGAAGAAAAAGAGGGGGGTGGGGGTAATCACGTTGCAGCTT
Organism: Dryococelus australis; assembly: GCA_029891345.1. NCBI lineage: Eukaryota > Metazoa > Arthropoda > Insecta > Phasmatodea > Phasmatidae > Dryococelus > Dryococelus australis. The sequence continues at coordinate 16,371,551 of CM057002.1, forward strand.
TGGTTTGCGGCGTGACAGGATGTCCTTAAGGTTTGGGGGTGGGGTGGGGGGTGTGCAACCTACACATAACTGAAGGGTCCCTGAGTGAGAAAGAGAGAGAAGTCATGTAAGAGAGAGAGATAGACAACAGACAGTTCCGCCACTTCCCTCAACATCCTCCGGACAATTTATGGCTACCACTCCCCCTTCCTCTTTTTTTTCGTGCATAGTAGCACCTTCAGAATTTAATACTGCATTTGTTCTTATTTTCTTTTTTTTAATGCGCGTCGTATACAAACTAAAATACAGTCATTTTTGTGCATAAAGAAAGTAATATCCTGACTTTATTGTATACAACCGATACTAAAGTATCGGCCCGATACCATACCCAATACAGATACATCGGGGAAAAGGCTAAGTATCTGCCAATACTGATACTTAGTATCAGTATAGGAACAACCCACAGCATTTTTTATAATTTATAGATGATTGTACTGATGCATGATGCTTACTGACATAGAAGAAAATGACTTTGATTCACCAAAGTGCATCTCTCAAAAGCGCATTGGACGGGGTCTGAAAGGTATAGTTACTACCAGAGTGTCTACAGGATAATAACTGGCTGCGGGGAATATTACAGACGTGATAGAGTTATACATTCAATCATCAGCACAGTCAGTGATCAAGGCTTAGCACCCCTTCGAGAAGATGTCAAGTTTGAATAAGCCAGTGAGTGAGTCAGCGCTGCCACCCCCGAGCGAGCATATAGTTGAAGGGTGTACCAAGAGATGGCACCACCTATGCTCCAGTACTTCAATGGCCACCAGCAGACAACGCTTCCCTCCGCCCACAGACAAGTTCACATTGCACCCCCACTCCAAGGCTCGGTGAGGCCTGAGATGGTGTTATATGTACTCATGCACAGGTTGATATTGCCAGTTGTTGCTTGGCTCTTCTGAGAGCCACATCAGCCGGCAGTTTGCTGCACTGCCTCACACGTTGGAGCTCTCTGACCCCTAAGTCACCTAGACACCCAGAAGCTCTTTAGCATCGTCGCCGCCTACCACTGGAACTAGGCATTGAGCCAATCAACGATGAAGGCACAGCTCCACCAACCAGACTGAGCAAGGTGGTGCACTGGTAACTCACTGGACTTGCATTCTGGAGGACACGGGTTCGATTCCCGGTCCGGCCATCCTGATTTCGGTTTTCCATGGTTTTCTGAAATCATTCCAGGCAAATGCTGGGATGGGTCCCAAACTAAGGCCATGGCCGATTCCTTCCCCAATTCCTTTTCCCTGTGCAACTTGCACCATCTCTAATGATTTTGCTGTCGACGAGACGTTGAGCCCACTTACCTACCTACCAACCTACTTTCCACCAACCAGCACGAGTGGGCTGGATGCCCACCAGCCACAATCGAGTACGCCTCTCCACCGAGCCGCCCAGCGGACGCAGTCGCCACCAACCAGCTGGGACAGCTCGACATTGGAACAGCACCGACGAGCACCCGTGACCAGCAATGGGAGGTAAGCCAACATCTACACCAAAACCATGCACTCGCGAACCAAATATTAGCACAGCTAGGCTTTGAGCCAAGCCGGCGAACTACCCGCCAATGTTATATAAAGATACCACAAAGGCCAAGCACCAGATTTTACAGACCCCGCCACATTAGGGTCTGTACCCCCTTGCACCTGCGCACCTGATCTAGCGCAGAACTAAGAATCTCCTAACTATTGAGAGGTGGCGTGCTCCTGTCCATATTGTCATGCGTCGTACTACTTTTTATAAATTACTTGTCTTTATGGAGCCTGTAAATAACAATATTATTTTTTATGAAAAAACACAAACACTTTTTTTTACTATCATATTGCAGTTTCTCGTAAGATGATATTTACCGGAAATCACACTCATCAAGCAATGCAAGACAACATTCATTATCCTGCCGGGTATACTCACACATTCTTGTGTTTCTTCCTGTCACAGAGTGGGATTTCACGTCCGAGAACACTCCCTAGTATCTTCAGGTTCTGTGTTCGTTCATCTTCTTCCTGTTCACTCAACTGCTCAACCTTTGACTGTTCATCTCGAAACCTCTCATCCAGCTTGAAACGTTCGTCGTTTCCATAGCGACTTTGTAATTCCAGAAGCTGAAAACCCAACATAGAGCTTAGCAAGGTACTCAAAAACGGTTTGTTTGGCAATTTCTTGTTTCATGTCAAGGTTACCAGATGTCCTCATTTTAAATATTTTCCTGAACCTGGAAGGATATTTTGAGGTGACCAACGGCAATAACATACAGGTTTTCAAAGTGATAAAAATAATATGAAATAAACAATTCTCAGTTTTTGCTTGTGCATAGAACTGGATGCTATTTTTATGAGACAATTCTGGCACATACAAAATGAAATTTGTGTTCTGTAGCAGATAGAGTAGAAAGTGCTTTACACTGTAAGGACAGTGATAAAAAAAAAAGCAGGCTGAGCACAATTTGTGATCAAATCTATGTAAACTGACTATCTGTGTGTCGAGAAAATTCTAAACCATTATTTATTAAACGTAAACTAATAATATTCCAAATAGAGTATCTGTTGTGTTTTAGAAATCTCTTAGATACCTTTGTTATCTTTTTAGCCTTTACCCCATAACACCAACAAACTGCAAAGAGTACATGCACAGTCTGTAATAATGTAGCGTACCCACAACATTATGAATATGCTTGTGAAGTTTACACGAAAACCACAGTAAAAAAAAAAAGAGAAACCAACAGCACTAACCTTCCGCCCTTTCTCACCCTCAAACTGGCGATTGATGGTGAAACTGTTTTCATCGCCAGAGTCCTCATCAAATAGAGCTGCCCGGGCAGCTCCCTGACGTTCCGTACCGCTGAGAGGTTTCATAGACTCCTCGTCAGAGTCATCACTATCGAACACTATCTTCTTGTTCAGTGTCTGCTTGCTGTCCTGCAGAAGAAAGAAGAAAGGTGTTGAAATTTGCAATTTTGTACATTGGCTCACTGTGCACTTACTGCTCTCTCGCACAAGTAAAAATCCAGCACCATTCCTAAAATAGACTTCTTTACTTCACTTTGTATAGAAGAGGCAGACAGTCCAGGACATACATGCTGTTGACGGTTCACTGAGCACTTCTGAGCTCAACCTATGAAAAAAATTTAACTGCCCTTACAAGCATACACTAACTGACAAGTATTCAGTAACGACGAAGGGAAAGTATTGGCTGTTGACAGTAAAGTGAGCACTTTTGAAATCAACCATTGGAAAATGTCACTGTCCCTACCTGCATACATTTTAATGGGCACATGTAGTGGCGTGCGCTCAATAAAGTTGGTAACGATGGATGGGAAGTAGTTCCGTATTTTAATGTTGAATTAAAAGTTTTCGGTTAACATTTGTCAATAGTACAATGATTTATTTTTATTTTTGATTTTTTAATGCATATAAATATATGGATTTTAAAATCTGTAAAATATTTACTCTTCAAATAAATTCACACTTTCATTTGACTGATGCATGAACAAAGTGATGAGGCCCATGGCAATGTTAATTTTACATAAAGCGGCAGAATACACAACATGCATACAAGTAGATCCTAAGCAGGACTTAAAGTGTTCATTTTTCCATGAACAACCTATAGTTCCATGTCTTAATGTTGAATTAAAAGTGTCAGGTAAACATTTGTGAACAGTGAAATTATTTCTCTCACTTTATGTGTTTTTAATGTTTAGTTATAAGTATATGAATTAGCAAATTTGTAAAATATTTATATACTTTACTAATAATTTCCCAGTTTCACTATACCAATGCACGAATGAAATTGTGATGGCATTACATCAATCTTCGAGTGCCTGCATTGAGGATACCCATGCCATTTACTGATGGTTCTATGAGACCTACGTGGATGATCATGGACGTGGCAATGTTAATTTTACGCAATATGCATACAAGTAGATCTTAAGAACTGCTTTTAAAAGTGCCCAGTTTACCATGAACAGTCTATACAATATTTTAGCATATAATCATCGATTCTGCACATCAGTCACACCATTATTTTCAAGTGCTGGAAAAAGTGGAAACCTTGTTTTGAGCAGCAAGACACGTTTTTTTCTGCAACACAGTATACACTGCCTGGAATAGTCTGCATATACTTGGGAAGGTTCAGAACAGCAGCTGTCGTTTCATGTAACTATCCTGAAGCAAGCAGTATTACCAGCATGATGGCAATGGTATGTAGTGTGAGCGATTGTTGTGTGTGGTTTGAAGTTGCCTCCCGAGGCTTCCAATTACTGGAATGCACTCGGTGTATACTAGCAGAGTGGAGTATGTTCCAGTTCACCTGCATTCACACTGGGTGCAATGGATGCAGTTTACGCAGCACTGCCTCTATAGTTAGTGCTGCAGTTTGGAGTGCAGCCAACAAACGAGAACTCTTCGGGCATTCACGCAATAATTGCACTTTTGTAGTTTTCTGGCTGTACGGTGCAGTCAAGTGGAAGTCCCTGAATGCAGGTAGGATGCTGCATGGAGGTTATCTGCCTCCCACCTGGCCAATCGTGAGAGGAAGTAACACCGCACAAGTTGCTAGGAAACCATCTTTCCATGTGCTCGGTATGCAAGGGCACGAAGCGACGCAGTGCTGAGAAATAACCAAGCATGCATAGGCAGCAGAAGCAGTCACCACTTTGAGCTGAAGGAGAGGACAACACAACTGAAAGCTGTAATGGTTGCTCTGCACTGCACTTACTGCCATTGACTGTTTGTCCAAATTATTTATTTTTTAAGGCCAACATGCAGAATTTTTTTTACCAAGAACGGATGTCAAATACTGACTGAAAACTAGTACTACAGGTTTTTTTTTTTTTCTCAGCTACTCAGTAATGGTACATGTAACCGCTCTCCTTTTGAAATCAGTTACTGTATAAGAAAATACAGTAATCATATTACTCTGTAAAGTAAAAGAAAGTACTAAGCAGATAATAGGTAATTGTGACACAATATGTAAAACATTTTCAATAAAATTTGTGTAACATAATATGAATTTAATACAAAATTTAAACACCATCTTAATCAACTGTTGAAGAAAATAATTCTTCATAAAAAAACTGCAATAGTTCACAATATTTCCTGTTAGCTCATGGTTGTCTTCTGTGGTTCTAATATAAATGTAATCTCTCTTCACAGCATCCCATTCCTGTTAACTCTAATGTTTTTTTCTAGTATTGATTGTTGCACACGTCCCCTTTAACTTCATATAAAATAGCATGGCGAAACCCATTCCAAGAACATTTGCTATTATATCTAAATTAATATTAACAAATTTATTTCACATAGTCAATGGTGAAACATGAATATGATAGCTCTAAATGGCAAAAACTCGCAATGCTCTGAACATTCTCATGCAGCATAAGCACATCCCACAGGCTGCTACTTACCACTGATGCCAGTGCACACTGGATCAACTTCTTCTGTTCATTAAATATTCTCTTTTTCTCATCGAGTGACTTCAGTCTTCTCTGCTCAGATAAAGATTGCTGTTTCATTGTCGCTGTTGCTTTAAAGGTTGTACCATTGCTGACTGCCTTGTGCTCTTGTTTTTTAAGTGACTTGAATGATGTTTCAGCTTGTGAACCTTTTACTTGGTTCTTTCTCCACGGACTGCCTGTTACATATAAAACCATTTCATGACTTTAGTTGATATACACTTAACACATCTTAGAAAGTGGTGAGTGAGTGTGTGAGTGAGTGAGTGAGTGAGTGAGTGAGTGAGTGAGAGTGAGTGAGTGAGAGAGAGTGAGTGAGAGTGAGTGAGAGTGAGTGAGAGTGAGTGAGTGAGTGTGAAGAGATTTGGGTGGCTCTTAACATAGAGGTCTTGAGAGTCAATGAGGGTGAGGTGAGTATGGAGCAGCACCGGAATGAAAGGGCGGGGGAAATGGGAGATCCTAGAGAAAACCCACCGACCAGCGGCATCATATGGCACAATTCCCACTTGCAAAAATTTGGAGTGATCTAGCCGGGGTTGAATCTGGTTTGCCTTGGTGGGAGGCGAGCAGGCTAACCAATCAGCCATTGCTGCCACATTAAAAAGTAGTGATACTAACTCTACGAAAAGAAAACTTACAGTGCCAAAATATCAAAACATATCGTACACAATAAACCTTACGGTAAAATTTTGAGACATTAAAAAAATTAATACATTTATAAACTTTGTAATGCATAAATAACTTGTAAGAGAAGTCATATGTACATCCTACGTTACACAAAAATAACTTCATGTTAGCACTTTTATGTGTAGCAACACATAAGCATAAATAATGCACTGGTTGAATAAAGGTGAGATTCTATGTGGAGCTTATCTTCCTCTCTCACAGTTGTAGCACTGTGCTTGTTGCCAGGAAACAAGCTTCTCAACCACTAGTTGTGTAAAATAATGAAGCAAGGGGAAGTCACAGTTTTAATTTTAAAAAATACTACAATTTTTGTCGGGCTATGATAGGCATAGTGCTCGCCTCCTACCAAGATAAACAGGATTTCATTGATCCCTGGCAGGTTTACGTCTGTATTCTCATATGTGGGAATCGTGCTAGAACAATGCAAACTGGCTGGTCAGCTGGTTTTATACAGTAGCTCCCTTTTCCCTTGCTATACTTAATATCCCTCGTTTCACCTTCATCTGCTCCCTCCAAAGACCTAGTGGTTAAAGGTCACCAAAACCTGTCTTGCTCCACTAAAGTTTTTGCCTGTCCCTACCAGAAAACTACTACTTATTAAAAAAATACATACTTTCCATTTATAAGCTGATCACAGTAAACTGAGCACTGTTGAATGCCCTGCTTAAGATCTACTTATAGGTACATTATGTATCCTTCCACCAATTGCAAAATTAAGATTGCCATGGCGCTGGTCACTTTATCCATCTGTCGGTCCAGTAAGATGGCAAAACGATTACAAAGTAAATGTTAGCAAATTTTTTCATTCTTACACTCCTATATATTAAAAAATCAGTATGCAAAAGAAATTGTTTCAATATTCACAAAAGTTTACCTAGCACTTTTAATTAAACTTTGACATATGGTACTACTTTTCCTCAGTTGTTTCCAACTTTACAGGGTGCAAGTAACTCTGTATGCCCGTTAAGATGTATGCAGCAGGAACACATGATAGCAGGGGCAATGTAGTGACATTTTTCAAAGGTTTGATGTCAAAAGTGCTCAATTGAACATGAATAGTAACATGAAAAAAAAAAAAAAAAAAATTTGAATTCTTTTTATTAAAAATAAATTTTAAAGAGATATAAAAATAGAATGTAGCATTTAAATTATATTTTGGGGGTTAATGTGAGGATTTATGAGAAAAAATTTTAATTGTTTGTTTATAAATTTTAATCTGACGCTTATGCTGGTAAATATTACAATTCCTTTGCAATTTTTTTTGGAAGAACAGTCTCTAATTATTTGACATTTTAATTAATTGAATGTTTTAATGTCACATGTAGAGTGATTAATCTTCTTTTATTTTTGGTGTTTTCTCCTTGTCAAACCAGTGCCTTGCATAATGTTAATTTTATAGGCATAAGAGATAATTCATTTTAAATTGTTTGTAGTGAAAAAAGTGTAGATAGAAATTTATACTATTTTGACGCCAACTAACAGCCAGCGGCAGTTAGACCATGACGGAACTCACAACTCACATGACATGGGAAAGCACGTTCGCAAAGAGGCCATAACACGGATTTTCCCATAACATGATTATTGTCGTTTGCAGTATAAAATATGTTTCTCAATTTTCTTTCAGGGCTAAAAGTGTTAAAAATGTCTTTTCATAAATATTGCACAATGTTCTTTTCAAATTCAAAATGTGCGCTGTACGAAGAGACAGACATTGATATGCAAGCGTGAATACCTTAAAAAGAACAGTTATCTAACACCAGTATTTCACAATTAAAATTGCTAGCATGAATATGTATGAAATTATCGTATGTGCCATTTAATTTTAATAATAAAAGCTTTACTCAGCCTGCATAGCACTTCCGCTTGTGTGAACCCCGTAGGCAGCCCTGGTAGGTCTGCACGAACCATGCCTCTGGGCAGTCATCCGAGCAGAGCTGGCCAGTTAAAACGCTGACACGTACGCACTTCATATTTTTGCACACAGTTAGATTTCCATTGCTTATTTTAGTATACTGGTTAACTTTTGATTTGCGTTATGTTTTCCCAAACATCCCCAGCATAATGCTTCCGCTTAAATAAATCTTTTGCGCCCTTGTGGCTTTTTGAACTTAAAACGAGGGAAGGAGGAAAGATATCGGAGAGGCCACGCGGCCCGCACAACTTTGAATCAAGCGCCATCCGCCTATGTTAAAGGCTTTTGCTTTGTAATTTCTGCTTCACTGCCACGGGCAATATTAAGGGTAAATCTGTATGTATGCATTTTAGGATTTTTGTCATGCTAAATTGTTTTACAGCCACATCTTTACAAAACACTTTGCATTACTAAACATTTAACACTAAAAAAGGCGGGAGTTTGCTGGTCTGACGCTAAATAGAAACACATTGATTTTTTCACTGAGGCTGCATTTACTGATTTCCAAGTACATACCGTGCCAGAAATATGAGTTAATGATTACTCTAGGCCGTGACTAGCTAACTCCGTTGGGTGATCCCCCCAGCTCATAATTAATCTAGCGCACTCCTAGATGGATGATTTTCTTGGGGGTGTTTGAGAACACAGCCCCCACAAGGAAAGGGGTCTACAGCCGCTAGGATGGGCTGTAGATTTTTCCTTGAGACAGGACACGGAGAATTATAAGAATGAACACTAACACTTATGATTACTGACGTCACTAACGCATACTCGTCGGGACGCGCCTCCCAACCACGTGGTGCTGTGGTGATGGTCTATACACTTAGCAGGCTAGGATGAAAATAATGTCACCGTACAAATTACACAGATATTGATGAGAAAACATGGGCCACGATATGAACAGGCACAATAAACACACAGATGCGTGAAAATAATATTACATGCAGCTGGATTAAGTTCTAAACGGGCCACGTTGTAGCGATAACCTGGCATCGCTACACCACCTAAGGTCGTGCGGGGTATAGCTGGTGGCTGAATGCAGTGGTTTCATAAGCTTGCCCTACTTGGCCCAGTTATAAAAGGGTGCCCCTTTTATAACTGGCGGTATGGCGGTACCCCCCCTCTCCCAGACAGCACCGTGTATTGAGGCGATATACTTGTGAGTGAGATTGCAGGCCAAAGACAAAGGAAGTAGACGACCCTAGGCCACAGAGGAGCTCTGAGGCCAACCAGTTCTACAAGATTGGGTGAGCATAAAAAAATTTGCGGCATAGAGCCATTCTGGTACCGAGTCATAGCCCCTTTCCCCCTTTGTAATAATTACGACAAGGTTACGGCATAGCTGCATAAATTGTGAATCCTGTAACACTACAGTTTCAGTATATTAATAACGTAATTGTAATCTTGTTCTGTAACCTAACTGTATCCTAGTGTTGTGCTGTAATGTGTTCTATTACTTAAGAGTTTGTTATAGAAAATATATATTTGCATAAACAATCCTTCTTACTTAGCCACCATCGTGAGCACCCCTTACCTCCATACAGTAATCTAGTGTTGGTCAAGTATAGACAAGTTGGAAGCCAGAGTTATTTAGAGACTGGAGGAAGGGAAGTGTTACACTGGTGGAGCCGCGGTTTCATTCCCACTTCTCTGCTGCCAAGCTCTACCTGTTCCCAGGCCATTTCATTATCGTGTCAAACATTCTAATTAATATTTTTCAGATGTGTAATACCATTGAGAGTAAGTCGCCTTACCCTATCTATAACATGTAACAGACAGCTCTGTCCGCCCACGCTAATTGTTGTTCTATTCCCACAGTAAGCCAGCGTGGCATAGGTCAGTTACCACGTGCGCGACTGAGTGCTTGCGTAGCAGCCTTGCCGAGTACCTTTCTTACCCACCCATTCCTCCTCAGAATGCTTACGGTATTTTAATTGTAACGCTTATAATGCATGCAGAACATGCTACTCACTTGTTTGCTTGAACCACTCCAGTGTGTTGTGTGCTGTTGGAGTGTGTTCTATTCTTCTATGCAGTATTTTGTTTAATCTTAAGTTGACACAAAAGTGCGTAGCACCATAAACACTGACAACACACATTTTCGCTAACATGTCACAATGAGCACACACGTCCACAACACAATCAATTAGAGCATTAGTTCAGACACTTACACGTACTTCAGCCACACCTACATGAACATTAGACAGACACGAACAGTTGCTCACTCAGTTAACCAATAACACAACACATTACCCCCACTGAATGAACTTCTCAACACCAACCAACACTTAACCAGTCTGGTGCAAACGGTTATTATTTGTGACAACGCCCCGTCCACTCACTAAAGACAACAAATACACACTCCATTTCCATTCCTGCTACAAACACTGACAACACCATAACTCCACCTACCCAACCACAAACCACCCCATTCCCAGTAAATATTGTGATATCTGAAATCCACCACATCTCCATTTTCGCAGGAGAAAAACACGAACAGGTAGAAGAATTTTTGTGACCTTTAACGCCGCCAGTGAGTTAAATAACTGGACCGAACTTGACAAGCGACGGCGATTAAAGTTTTATCTGGTACGGGTTGCGAAGAGAGTCTACGAGAACCTCTACTACAGCAGTACAACTGATATCACTTGGCAACAAATTGAAGAGAAATTATTACACATGTTTGCACAGCTAGACACAAAGGATAAATACAAACACCTTTTACACACCACACGACAACACGGCCAAAGCCCTCAGGTCCATATTGAGAACGTAACTTTTTATAAGAATGAATGTACCCCACATTTGCTTGAATAAGAATTTTTTAACATAATTTGGAACTCTATTTTGCCACCACTTGCAGACAAACTTACCCCTTTGGACAACACAACACTAGACAAGCCACTACACAACATTGAAAACATTGAGCGTGGTATGTAGTTACTAACAAAACATTACACAGCATACACCTAACCCACTACACGCTAAACTCTATGCAGAAATTGCCATTTTAAAGGAACAGATACAGATGCTCAAAAAACATGCCAATTTACACCCCACCACCCCCACGTCCCGTACAATACATCCAGACACACATACATATCCATCCCCACCCACAGAAACACACACGTTCAACGCGTGTACCGCCGCCCCACGGACTTCAACTGGCCACAGAACAGACAACACTATAGACATCCATCTCACTATGCACCCTATAATCAACATCACACACACTGCCACGCAGGCCCTTTCAGGACAGAACAGGGGGGAAATGTACATGTACAGGGGTACGTTCGTGGGAACACATACAGGGAACATTACAGTGGAAAACATGTCTCCTGCGCCCAGGAGCAGCAGGCCCGAGTTCGAACCACGTGCAATGCTTTTTTAAATAAAGTTGTGCCCAGCTGAGCGTATGCGGAAATCCCCAGTTTTAATGCCAAGGGAGGTCATTTCCAAGCAAATCCCATCCCGCTCTAACTCGCTACATCAACCAACATTGTGCAATGGAACCAGGCCCCGGAAATCAAATCCGCCATACATTTTGCGACAGCAAAGCCTCAGTATAATAATGTCAGGTCGAGCAAACTGCCTTCTATGCAAACAGTGTGTACACAATTATCCACGTTGCCACCTGTAAAGCGGTCACACAAAATGCACACATATCAACCATCGCGTCCCAACACAGCCCGCAGTGGACTCTCGAAAGCACAGCGTTTCTCCCGCCCGCGTAATTCAGGTCACGGTTGCCACACCTTCAGCGCCCCGCATGCGAGAATGCAGCACTGCCATATTGCAGCGATTCCCTGCCGCGCAGCCAGAAGTTCATGGCCCCTGTAGCCTCGCTAGCGATACCTGCGCGTTATGCCTCTACGTCGACCATAAGAGTCTTCATTGCCCCCCTATTCCCCAATCAAAATTTTGCTTTTTCCATGGACATTGGTGACCGCTTTCGCTGGTTTAAGAATACATTCCAGCTGACTACCGTCTTTCTGACCCACTCCAGTCCCACTCTCGCTGTGGCATGTGCTGAATGTTTTCGCAACAAGGACACTGAGGGTTGCAATGATGAGCGTTTGTTGGGAAACATGCTGAGCGGTGCCGCACCTGAATTGGAACACGGAAACCGGCACACGCTACTCCGCTTTCACCATGTTAGCCGAACATTATTAGCACTGCTACGCCTTGCGTACTTGTCACTATTAAGGACAAACAATACTATGCATTAGTGGATACACAAAGTTGATGTAGCTGTGTGGCCAGCACCATTTTATCAGATCAGCCCCTTTCTCCTCTCAAGGCTAATATTACAGTAGTAGCGGCCACGTCAATTTTGCCCTCTCCGAAGTTTGAAACTACTATCCACTTAAATATCCACGGTCATACTTATCCACAGAAATTTTTAGTTCTTGACAACCTCCAGCAAGATATCATTTTGGGTGTGGTTTTTCTTAAGAAATACGTCATCTCTATTTTAAATTACAATATTCTCTTTATCCACGCCCACAATGAGAGTAAAATCACAGAAATTCCAATTGTGTCCAATAGCGCAGACACGCCCGACTACTCGTCCGTTACCCATTGTTGTAATGCTATTGAGGCTTTTGAAATTCAAACCTTCAGAGTCCTTCAGTTAACGATAACTTTCTCTTGACCAGAAATGAGCCATTCACGATATTATAGAGCACTATAATGACAGTTTTGCTAATTCTATACTAGAACTTACAGAGGCGCAGGACTTTGAAATTAAGCTGGACATAGACACGGACAAACCCATTGCTACTCGTCCCTATCGAATCAGTCCCAAGGTGCGTGACGACCTTTTACTTCAGACAAAATATATGGTCAATGCTGAAATTATACAAGAAGCTGATTCGCCTTATTCTGCCCCTAGTCTTGTCATTCCCAAAAAGAGTGGCGGCCTTCAATTTTTGACAGATTTTCGAAAACTCAATCAATATCTTACTAGGGTGCAATATCCACAACCTCGTACTGAGGATATTTTAATACTTTGCAACATTCCCCTTTCATTACTAGCCTTGACTTATTTTCTGGCTTCTATAGCATCCCGTTCGACCTCAGGATCATCACAAATTGGCTTTTAGCATTGATGGGGTGGGATTATTCGAGTATCGAAGAATGCCCAAGGGCCTCAGCACCTCGCCCCAATACTTTCAAATGTTCATCAACAAACTTTTAGGCCCCCTGAGATGGATTGCAGCGATCACCTACATTGACAATATTTTTATATTGGGTAGTACCTTTGAGGAACATATCGCCAATATTTATAAAGTCTTCCAAATATTGCGCCAGTTCAATATTAAGGTCAATTCCCAAAAGTGTTTGTTTGCCCAACAAACAATTAAGGTTTTAGACCACATCATCACACCCCAAGGTATGTCCACAGACCCCGAGAAGGTAGCTGCAATCAAAAATATGCACCCCCCCCCCCCCTACTAATCTTAAACAACTTCACACCTTTCTGGGAATGACTTCCTATCTGCGGCAATATATTTTGTATTATGCATCCCTAGCACAACCACTGATTGATCTGACCAAGCATAATACCCATTTTAAATGGGGAAAAGAGCACCAAAATTCCTTTTTAGAATTGAAACGTGCCATTCTTCAGGCACCATTACTGCAAAAGTTTAACGAGGGGAATGAGATCATTCTAGCATGCAACGCCAGCAACACTGCAACTTGACCCACACTCTAAACAAAGAAACACTGTAGCATTTGCATCTAAGATATTTTATATTCAAGATGCAAGACCGAGAGAGAGCTATCGGCCATTAAATACCTATGCACACATTTTCGCCGGTATTTATATGGGCGTAAATTCACAATTGAGACCGACCATGCCAGTCTAAGGTACCTGTGTTCCATGGCGGACCATAATGCAAGCATTGAAAAACGAATTAGATTTTCAAATTAATAATATTAAGGGCAAATTAAACACACTTCCAGATGCACTCAGCCACATCCCCACAGCCCCACTGGTCGCTACACAACCTGTCACACTCCACAACGCCCCCTACATTGTCAAAGACGACATGATGACTTGTACTTCACTTCTTAAGGCATTTGCAGCAGCCATTTTTCAAAACCCTAACAAGGCATCCAAAATGAGTGCGTTAGTGGCCAAATACATTTGGCAACACTGGGACGACGTTAAACACCATTTCATTACGCAAGCGATCCCAGTGAGAGGGATAGAATCGCCTCTGCAGTAGCTAAGACATTTTTCCTATCCATTTAATAATCAAAATCATAACTACCCTCTACCAAGTAAACGTTGAAGTTATTAGACAAAGGCATACCACAACACTCGCTAAAACGTGCATTGACCTAGTTTTCACATGCACTATACTTATCGTCCTTTTTAATAATATCATCCATTTTATCCACATCTATATGCATGCCCCGGAATATATTCAGATTGATGACAAATCAGTATTCCATCTTTGCCCTCTCACTGTTCCTACTTCTTCCTTCATTGGTGAATAAGATAACGACCCCCATATTCGCAATCTGGAACAGGCCTTATTACAACCTGAACAAGCTGATACGAAATATCATAGGTTGAGTTGTAGCTATGGCATGGCCACCAATGGCGAAATATTTCTAAAGGTCCATTCACCCCAGGGGTCGTCTAAGTTAACAATTGTCCCTTAATTGTATGTCCCCGAAGTCATCCAGGCCCATCACGACGCCATATTTGGGGGAGGGCATTTTGGTGTGCTCAAAACATTGCAGAAAATTAAACAGTCTTACTTTTGGGACACAATGGCCGCTGACATCAAAAAGTATGTTTAATCCTGCCGTGAATGCCAAAAGATTAAAGCCATCATCTCCCAACCCATGGGCCAGTTAACCCCAATACCTCTGCAGCTGCTTTTGAAAACTTGGGCTCTGGTTGTCAAAGGGCCTTTACCTGCCATGACCCGTCACAATAAGTATATTTTAGTAATAACGGAATATGCCACCTCTTATGTCTGTGTAAAGCCAGTTCAATCTATTGATGCGGCCACCTGTGCCGAATTTATAACAGAGGTTGTCTTGCAGTTTGGTTGCCCAGAACAGATACTTACAGATTGTGGGACCAGTTTTCAAAACAACCTAATCAGCAACCTTCTCAAGTCCCTTGGCGTCAGAAAGCTCACTACCACCATATACAACCTCCGTTGTAATGGTTTGGTCGCAAATAATAATCGCTCCATTGGGGAACAACTTACTGCCTGTGCGAGTGCGGACCAATTAAACTGGGATTTGTACGTTCCATTCATTCAGTTCAACCACAATACCAGTGTTAATAGTACAACTAAGTTTACGCGCTTCTATTTGCTTCATGGGGTTGAAGCCATCCTCCCCGCCCCAGTAGTAGTCACTAAGTTTTCCGAGCGAGAAAAGTGCGAGAAACTTCTAGCCACTCGTGAAACAGCCAGAAACAATTTAATTCAGGCTCAGAGCCTTCAGAAAGCCCAATTTGATAAAACGTATAGGAAGAACAATCTACGCGTTGACTATGTCTGGGTACGTAACCGTGGAAGACATAAGGCCCTAACCCATCGCTTTCACGGCCCGTATTGCATCACGGATGTATTAGACAAATCCACTGTTCGAGTACAGACGAACAAATCTGGCGTCCCCAAGTTGGCACACACCCGTTAATGTTTTGAAATAATGTCGCTCTGTATTTAGTATCTTTCTGTGTCAGTGTCTAATAATTATGTAAAATGTGTTATAGTTCCTCTTATTCCACCGTACGCCATGTGCTAACCTGTGGGTGTTAAGCTGTCTGTCTCCTGACATTGCGCCAAGGGATACGAGGCGTTCAGCAACTGGGGCGTGCTGACCAAGTCTTACATCAGCACGCATGACACAGCGAGCAGCACCTACAGTGTGCCTTCTCCACCGCGTTCCGGCCTCTCCGCACACTGTCATCCTACTGTTCCACTGTCAGCACACGGTAGAGGGGAGACCAGGCTCGCCAACTACACTCCTCACTTCTCGTTGCAACACAGTGTAGTGGCAATGCTCTTCCCGCCGCCGGCCAAGGTTCACTGCACTGCCTATGTGCAGAACCACTCTGCGTAGGCCCCTGGCGTTGCCAGGGCAACGACCTTCTAGGGCCGTCCAACATTGAGGTCCAACTTCCTTGCCCACTTCCCCCACACCGCCATAACGGCATCGCTAGTGTTCTGTTTTTTTTTTTTTCTCTTCACTGCTGGATTCTCACCGCGGGCAACTCATCGCCCACTTGCTGCCTGTTGTTACGTCACAACGCAGTCTGACGTCTGCTACATAAGCGTGAGCTGTTATCACAGGGCAGAAAGATATCCATTAATCTCCCCTACCCAGTCTATCATTAGCCCCGAGCACAAAGATTTCACATTTGTTACAATAATTTTCTGCCTTATTTAAGTATTTTCTACGTTTGTTTTATGTCCCCACAGAGCTAGTTACAATGATTATTGCCACACCTGTATTTCATTTTAATCTCCTCCCCCCTTCCCTCTTTATTATTTTTATAATTATGTGTTGTGTTATATTAATTTCAGTGCACGAGCGACGAACAGAGTTTTTCAAATAACTAATTGTTTTCTCTTGTATGCCATTTCTGTAATTTATGGAAATAGGTTCTCCAATTTTATTCATGCATATAATTACCGTCCTTTATTACAAATTCTACAAGATGTACCAGTTACTCAGAGTGGTAAGTCCTTTCTCCACAGCAATTTTATATTGTGGACCCTGTTTAATTTGATTATTTCAGGCTAGATGCCTCCATAAGACAAGTCACCCTACATGCCTTTCCAAGAAAAAGAACAGCCAGCCTACTACACTGTGACCCCGTGTGAATTTTTTATCAGAAACTAACTGACTTATGATTTGTATTTACTTCTGGTTTCACATTACCTTTACTGCAATCAATTATATTTTTAATGTCCCTTTTGCATGACATCCTAGCTGTCTTATACAGCATTATTTTGACCTTGCTTTCAAATAAATTCACCCTAGACCTACTGGTCTGGCATTACTGTTCAATTTTAATTCTATAGATTCATTTTGTAAGCCTTCTAGCAGGCTCACTTACCTTGCCTATGTCCTTTTATGCCACAATAATGCTATTCAATTATATCTTGTCATATTTCAATGTAGCTTCACATTCTGCCCTGTGTGTGTACTGTTTCGATTTTTTTTAATCAACGATTTTCAGGTGGACTTCCCATGAGGCCTAAAGAGCCTCCACGATGTCAACAGAGAATTAAGAACTATTACATGCTGTAGAGTGATTCCATTCAGCTTAATTTTACACATTTCTATATTGTAAACAGGCTCTGTTAGCCCCATTTGTACTTGCATTATTAAAATATGTTCAGTACATCCACTCCCCTCAATGCGTATGTTAGTTATTTGATTCTATTTGACTTTATGAGTATTATATTGCCCTGCAAACTTTTGCTATAATTCAGGTCATTTTGAAGTTATGGTGTTATGCCTCCTGGCATTATAGATAATATAATTGTACTTGCGCTTAGGCCTACAGTTTTGAATGTTGCAACACTTCACCTTATCTATATTTTGCACGTACTGCGTTTCTATGACTATATATAATTGTATCTGTGCAGTTCACACTGTTCTTACCCTTTTACAAGGAATCCAGTATATCTGATATTTTTGGTAAGGGTTAAGGTACCCCTATTGATTAATGTATGATTTTCTTACCTTACCCTTCTCCATTACAGGAAGTGATGTCAAATATTATTCCTTGCTTAGGGTTGATATCAAGTTCATGTACCAGTGACCAAAGTTCTCTACTTACTTATGTTTGTATTTGAGAGAGTCAGTTAGTATGCCTCCTGGCATTATGTGAGCTACCGAGTGCTTGTTACTTAGGCCTACGAGTCTTTATTACTATTTAATCCAGTATACCTCACTGTTGCAGTAACTGTAATACTAAGTTGATTGTACATGCTTCAGTAGTTTTGCACAGCATTAACATTCAGGCTTTGATATTCTATTCCTGCTCTGAGAGCAGTAGCAATTTTATATAGAACTTTTAATTGGGGGATTATTTATTTTAAAGGTTATGAGTATTTACTCCTAATGGACAGTTAGGTTCAATTGTTTTTACTCCCTATTAAGGAGAAGCACAATCTTGTTCTTTACAGTGCTTGTCACTTAGGCCTAGGATTAAATGTATACAATTATGTGTTGATTCATTTACCTGCCTCATGGCAGAATCAGGTAAAAACACAACAAAAAAAAATTGTACCTATTTCAGTGCATTGCACTTGCAAGTGTTAATATCATCAATTAGTATAGCCAGTGTCTCCTGCCTTATGTGCAGAGTTATTTTGTGTGAACTTACCTTATTAATATCCAGAACGACACAGGTTCTGTCTCTGGTATGGTATTTTCTTTCTAGTTCATAGGCTAAGTTTAAAGGAGTACTCCGTTCATTTTTTTTTATCCCTTCCCCATATCTGCATATCTTTATGTTCTTTTGTATATCTGATGTTCAATAAAATTATTTATGAAAACTACCACTAGCCAGTAAGATGTTGGTAACTATGTTCTAATGCAGAGCTTAAGTATGCTACTTTCACTAAAAAGGTATTTTCTAATTCTTAGATAATAACTTATATGTCTTATTGTTTATTGTTAATATCACAGTATGGCATAATATAGTGTGTCACGCCTGAGAGAGAGGAGAGGAGAGAGAGGAGAGAGAGAGAGGAGAGGAGAAGGAGAGAGAGAGAGAGAGAGAGAGAGAGAGAGAGAGAGAGAGAGAGAGAGAGAGAGAGAGGAGAGAGAGGGAGGAGGAGAGAGAGAGGGAGAGGAGAGAGAGAGAGAGGAGAGAGAGGAGAGAGAGAGGAGAGAGGAGAGAGAGAGAGAGAGAGGAGAGAGAGAGAGAGAGAGAGAGAGGAGAGAGAGGAGAGAGAGAGAGAGGAGAGAGGAGAGAGAGAGAGAGAGAGAGAGAGAGAGAGAGAGAGGAGAGAGAGAGAGAGAGAGAGAGAGGAGAGAGGAGAATTATATATATCCACCAGCTTGCCCTACTTGGGCCAGTTATAAAATGGTTGTTACCCCCCTCCCAGACAGCACCGTGTATTGAGGTGATATACTTGTGAGTGAGATTGCAGGCCGAAGACGAAGGAAGCAGATGACTCTAGGCCACAGAGGAACTCTGAGGCCAATCAGTTCTACAAGATTGGGTGAGCATACAACATACAAGTGTTTACGGTAGGGAGCCATTCTGGTACCGAGTCATAGTCCCTTTCCCCCTTTGTAATAATTACAGCAAGGTTAGGGCATAGCTGCGTATATTGTGAATCCTGTAACACTACCGTTTCAGTATATTAATAACGTAATTATAATCTAGTTCTGTAACCTAACTGTATCCTAGTGTTGTGCTGTAATGTAAATGTATTGTGTTCTATTACTTAGAGTTTGTTATAGTAAAGCCATATTTGCATAAACAATCCTCCTTATTTAGCCACCATCGTAAGCACCCCTGACCACCAGACAGTAATCTAGTGCTGGTGTTGGATCAAGTATAGACAAGTTGGAAACCAGAGATATTTAGAGACTGGAGGAAGGGAAGTGTTAAAACGTGGTGCAGGTGAAAGTGCAATCTTTTTAGTAAAATTCATGTAAATCCTGTCGGACAAAATTACGCCATTCTTCAGAAAATTATTCTGATTGCATTCCAAACATTCAAGCATTGCTAGCTCGCCTGATGGTGGAAATATCCACGTGTGCAGCTGACCGCATGGTCAGTTACAAAACATTAAGCATGACAAAATTACAAGAACCATTTTTAATGAAACAATTCATATTACCCTGAGAAAATCATGGCGCACAAGAAATTACACACAAGATCACTTTAAGCGCGGTGATGGCGCAACACGGACTTGGCGGCAGTTAACCACCTGGTCGCAAATGATGTGGCCGTAAAACAATTTAGCATGATAAAAATCCTAAAAAACATACATACAGATTTACTTTTAATATTGCCTGTGGCAATGAAGCAGAAATTACAAAGCGAAAGCCTTTAACATAGGTGGATAGCGTTTGATTCATAGTTGCGCTGTCTGCGTGGCCTCTCCAACATCTTTCTTCCTTCCCTCGTTTTAAGTTCAAAAAGCCACAAGGGCGCAAAAGATTTATGTAAGCGGAAGCATTATGCTGGGGATGTCTGGAAAAACATACGCAAAGCAAAGGTTAACCGGTATACTGAAGTGAACTATGGAAATCTAACTCAGTGCAAAAGGTTTGAAATATGTACATGACAGCGTCTTACCGTGCCAGCTCTCCTCGGATGACTGCCCAGAGGCAGGGGTCGCACGGACCTACCAAGACTGCCTATGGGGTTCACACAAGCAGAAGTGCTATGCACGCAGAGTAAAACTTTTATTATTAAAATTAAATGACACATAAGATAATTTCATACATATTCACACTAGCAATTTAAATTGTGAAATACTGGTGTTAGATAACTGTTCTTTTTAAGGCATTCAAGCCTGAATATCAATATCTGTCTATTTGCGTGGGGCAGAGTATTTTGAATTTGTAAAGAACATTGTGCAATATTAATGAAAAGACATTTATAACACTTTTAGCCCTGAAAGAAAATGGAGAAACATATTTCACACTGCAAACAACAATAATCCCGTTACGGGAAAGTCCATGTTATGGCCTCTTTGTGCACGTGCTTACCCACGCGTCAGGTGAGTTGTAAGTGCCATCATGGTCTAACTGCCGTTGGCTGTCAGTAAGCGTCAACGTCAGACTACATGACTTGTGTCAACTGTACAATTGTCACACATGCATTGTCAGCTTGTGCACTTCATGATAGCGTATATTTATTTTCAATTTCAAAGGGGATGCCATTTGCTCTTAAATTATTAAAGTTATGTTGGTACGCACACACCTTGGCTGGGAATGCTGTCGTCCTTCCAGACGTCGCTGAAGCTCTCCAGCCGGTGCAGCACGTCACTCTCTGTGGCTGCCCTCTTCCTTTCAGCCAGGGGCTCCTCCAGGACACGCTTTGTGCCCCCAAACATGGCCAGCCTACCCTTGTGGGGGGATTCATCCTCACTGGAGTCACTAGACTGCTCAGGGGCTGCTGCGGACAATGTCTGTTGTTGTTGTTGCTGTTGTCGCTCCCGCTGCAGCCGGCTGAGGAAGCTTTCCTTGGCCAACTCCAAGGTGATGTCGTGTCCCCTCCATTCCCGATGCTTTAGCCCTTCAAAACCTGTCAACATCATGTGTCATGGTCCTATTACAGTAAATAAGACACAATCAAAGGCCACCCCCCCCCCCCTCATTCCTACACTGTACTATTTTCTGTAGTAAAATAATATTAATACAAAACTGCTGAAATGACTTACAATCATTCAGTTTTTTTGGGTTGATGTTCAAATCCACAAAAGCAAATCTAGACGACTCATGACGCTGTTTCAGTTCCACAGAAAGCACTTCCCCATAGCATCCAAAACTATTCTTTAATTCAATCTCATTTGTGCTGAGTGGAAGATTCCCTATAAAAATCCTCTTCTTCTCTACATGCATCTTCCACATCTGGAAAAGCAGAAATATTAATTTAAGTCAAAAGTTAACTATGTGATTCACAAGATCATAGACCATATTGTGCAATGTTTGTTTTTACCTATCTCAAGTTTAGTTGTTAAATGTTGAATGGTTTTAATGTGTTGTAAATGGGATACATTTTATTGTTATTGTAACAGCTTATTTATTCCAATGTTATTTTAATGTGTTGTATTTGTGATTATTTTATTGTTTTGAATGTGCTGTAATATTGTAATGAGTTAATACTACAGAACCCTACTCATGTTAAAAGGTGTATATGCTTTTATATTGACACCGACGGGTGATACACGAGACGAACGGTAACACAATAAACTTACGGTAGATGGGCGCCAGCGGTGTTTCCCAGTCAAAGCAATGTGAGACTCAGGGTTCCCAGGGATACTGTGGGTTCTGTGTGTCCATCTCACCCAAGCGTACTTACAAAACACTTTGCATTACTTAACATTTTATCACTGAAAAAGGCAAGAGGTTACTGTCACTACACAAGGAAATACTTTATGCACTGTTAGACTTACTTTTATTTTGCCACTCATACAAAATTGTGCCAAGATTAACTCTATGATTGAACTCGGACGTGTCTAGCTAACTCCGTCGGGTGCTCCCCCAGTCCGTAATTAATCTTGCGCACTCCTTCTATGTGGTGTTAGAAAACACAGTCTTCACAAGGAAAGGGTGGACAGCCGCTAGGGTGGACTGCAGATTTTGCCTGAAGACAGAGCACGGAGAATTATGAAATGAACAGAAACACGTGTGATTATTTGGGATCTCTAACGTGGACTCATCGGGGCGCGTCTCCCAGCAAGTGGTGTGTGTGGCAACAGCCTTTACACATAGCTGACTAGGACGGGAATAATATCAAAGTACAAATTACACAAATGACACAAATACATGTGAGACAGAATGCGATATAACATGGATGGTCACAATAAACACGCAGATGTGTGAAATCAAGCTTATATGGCGCGGATGCCGCTGGATAAGATTAGTAGCGGATCACATGGCGCAGGTGAAATTGCAGTATTTCTCCGTAAAAACTGTAAATTATGGTCAAGACAAATTGTTATGGATGATGACGGAAAAACTATTCTCCTGCAGATTGAGACATTTCTAGGCTTGTGGCCTGATGGCGGGAAAATTAAATGTGAACAAGACAGTGTGGTCATACATATGACACTGGCTAACAGCCAGTGGCGCTAGAGCCCATGACGGAGCTCACCACGCATGTGTCACGTGATGCGCAAAGAGGCCAATAATTTTGAACTTTCGTATAAATGTTATTTGCAGTGTAAAATGTGTTCTATTGTATCTGCAGTGTTTAATATGTCTTAAAATGTTTTAAAGTGTTTGTACTAATTTTAAATTGTTTGGTTATAAAATTCAAAGTGACTGCGGCACCGAGAATAAGAACACTTAATATTCCGGCATGAACGCCATCATAAAGAGACACTAAAATAATATTGAAATTCATAAGAAAATTATAGAAATGTAAAACAATATCTAATTTAATTTGTGCCATTTTATTTTCAATATTAAGAAATTTTACTTGGCGTGCATAGCACTTCCGCTTATGTTAAACCCATAGGCGGCCATGGTTGGCCCACGCGACGCTTGTCTCTGGACAGTTTTCGAGGAGAGCTGGCGAGGTAAGAGACGTCATGTACACACTACAACTTTTGTTCACTGATTTAGGTTTCCGTAGTTAATGTAGTTTACCGGTTAACCTTTGCTTGCATATGTTTTGTAAGACATTTTCCCCAATATCATGCTTCCGCTTTATTAATTTCTTGCATCCTTGTGGCATTTTGAACTTAATTGAGGAGGAGGAGAAAGATGTCAGAGAGGTCACGCAACCCGTGAAACATGAATCAGGCACCATCCGTCTATGTTTATGGTGTTTCATTGTAACTTCTGCATTATTGCTAACACAATTTTAAGGGCTTTATATTTATGTATGTATTTGAGAGTAATTTTCATGTTAGAATATTTTAAGGCGATATTGCATATAACCATGTGGCCGACCGACGCCATGTCTTTGTACACGCCATTGTTGCATTTGAGAGCTTATTTTGGTAACACTGTATGTGTAATCATTTATTTCCTGGTTCTATGTCAACTTTATTCAGGGTTCAATGTATTTTTCACATAAAATGATGCTTTTTTGTACTTGACCACGCTGTCACAGTAAAGTTTGATTTTACCGCCATCAGGCATGTTACATGCCTGTAACTACTGTGATCGTACAGAGAATAATTTTCTCAGCAAGAATTACCTTTTGTCTGAATTTAGTTTGCCATTTCCACCCAGAAATATGCAATTTCCCCTGCACCACGTGATCCGCTACGAACTTCATCCAGCGGCATCCGTGCCATCTAAGCTTGTTTTCACACACGTGTGCATTTATTGTGAATATTCATCTCGTGTCCCATCTTGTTTCATGTATCATTTAAGGGTTTATGTAATTGTGTAATTAGTGTCCGGTACAATTATTCCCTTCCTAGCCGGCTCTGTGCATAGGCCGTCACCGCACTACCCACGTGCTGGAGGGCGAGCCCCAACGAGTTTGCATTAGTGTTGCCAAATAATCACGCATGTTAATGTGTATTGAGGGTATTCATTTGTAATTCACTGTGCCCTGTCTTCAGGGAAAAACCATCATCAGTCCAACCTAGCGGCTGTCGGCCCTCTTCCCTTGTGAAGGCTGTGCTTTCACGCACCTCTGTGAGATCATCCATCCAGGCGTGCGCTAGAGTAATTGCGGGATGGGAGCACCCAAGTGGAATTGGCTAGTCATGACCGAGATGACTATTTCATTGGCATGTTGATGTGTATGAATAATATCAATAAAACAAGTCTACAGTGAACTTATATCTTTATTCAGCAGTGACAGTGTCCTAGCCACATATGTTTTATTAATTGTTTATTTCAAGTGATGTTTAGTAAAAAGTTTAGTATTACCAACGTGTTTGTAAGTACACATGGGTGAGACAGACACACAGAACCCACAGCATCCCTGAGAACCCTGAGTCTCAATAGTGCAGTGATTGGGAAGCACCGCTGGCACCCAAATTACCAGTAAGTATTTGTGTCATTGTTCGTCTCATGTCTCACCCGACGGCGTCATACACAAAGCATCAATTACATGAAAATACACAGAACCCTCACTGAAATAATACATAGAACCCTGATATTAATTATGGCACACATGATATTAAATAAATAAACCCTCAAAGCGCATGGATGGCACAGATACTGACTTGGCGGCTGTTAACCACGTGGTCGCAAATTATGTGGCTGATTCAAAGTTGTGCGGGCCGCATGGCCTCTCTGACATCTTTTCTCCTTTCCCCTTGTTTACATTTAAAAAGCCACAAGGGCACAAATTATTAGGTTAAGCAGAAGCATAATGCTGGGGAATGTCTGGCAAAACGTACGCAAGGCAAAGGCTAACTGGTATACTAAAAGTGAGGTATTGTAATCTACATCAGTGCAAAAAGTTTGAAGTGCATATGTGACAGCGTCTTACCTCGCCAGCTCTCCTCGACGGACTGCCCAGGAGCAGGGTACCGCGGACCTACCACGGCTGCCTACAGAGTTCACACAAGCGGAAGTGCTATGCACGCCGAGTAAAACTGTTATCTTTTAAAATAATGGCACATAAATAATTTAAATATAAATTTACATTATACATTTAAATGGAGAATTTTCTGTATTCATTAAATGTCGTTTATGACTGCATTCATGCCGGGATATTAACCTTCTTATTCTTTGTGCAGCGCACATTTTGAATTCATAACCAAACATTGTGCAACAATTCCAAACATACATTTTAGACACTTAAAACACTTGCAAACCTGAAACTAAAACAAGATACATAATTTACATTTCAAATAAATATTCCATTACGGGAGAGTTCAGGATATGGCCTCTTTGCGCACGTGTGTGCTCACATGTCACGTGAGTGGTGAGCATCGTGATGGTCATAATGCGGCTGGCTGTTAGCTGGCATCAATATGTAAAATAACATAATGAAAGGAGAACCTAAATTTTAGTTTATGCTTGTTAGAAATTTAGCCTTTAATCTCTGTTGCTTAGAGTAAAGTATTTTAGTTTTTTGTTCTGTTTGAAAATGCTCAGTGCAATTGTTTTATTGATTGATGGAATATAAAAGGTTTTTGGTAAAAAGGAATTTTAACTATTGTGAAGCCTCAAGAACACTTGATTTCGTAATATGTAATGCAAATTTTGAATCAATGTGGTTTATATTAGAAGATATGACTATTGAAATAACATTTATAGTAGAATGGATTGGTTTTACATCAAGAACAGTTTCATATTAAATTTATGGTAATGTATAAAACTTTTATTACTATTCTGAGAACCCAAAGTCAGAGGAAAAGTAAACAAATTTTAAGTCATCCACATTGATTGATCTTGAATCCCCAGTGGAATCCTGAGATATTAATTCATTTTACAAGTGTCTGAAATTTTAACAAGGGATTGTGGAATACAGATAAAATTATTCAAATTGACACGTGCCCAGATACTGATTGCTTGGCACGATCGTCATGGCTTTATTGCGCTCAACCAAGTGCGCTAGATTGGGGATTTTTGGACCTTTGGCAACGTTTATGACTGAAGAATTTGTTGGTATGTGTCGGTTTACGAGTTGGCACAAAGTCGTTAATTACTGCCTTATTCCCCGTGGAGGGTCGGCTTATTGGTAGCTGACAGGAGGTGTTAGTTTTACCTAGCTTACTCTTATGTTCTTCGGCCGGTTGGTGAAGTTGGGGCTGCAGTCCTCGGGTTTCAAGTAGGTTGTACTGTGCCGGCTCACATAGTACTGTAGGTTCCAGGCCACTGACTCTTGGCTCCAAAACCCGGCGTTGGCTATCCCATATCTGGTTTCCGTTCCGTACACTATTACCCTCAGAACGGGACGGTAGTCTAGGCTCGTATGGACGTGCGGTGGAAAGGATATGTAGTGAAACACGGGAGCAGTCTGTGTTGCTCGTAGCCTTAGTGAGGCAGTGCGGTCCCATTCTGCCTGTCTTTACTTCCTACTAGGAGCTATGGTAGACCGCTGCTTGGCAGCAAGGTGAGCTGCCTTTTGCTCTCTACGCTGTCAGCTGTGTCTTACCTTAAAAGACATAGAGCTTGGTTCGCCGCCGAAAGAGACACGTCATGCACCACAGACGAGAAGCTATTTCCTATAATAGTGTATTTCCAGTAGTCGCAAGAGCTCAGTGCTTCAGAAGCCCCCCCCCCCCCCCCATAGCGGGCAGACCAGTAGCATTGAGCCATGTGGGCCACCACTATTTCTACTGGACATGGTAGCCAGCCAAGGCCAAGCCGCAACAACCCAAGCAAATACCCCCTCCAGCACATAGGTGTTCTGGTAGGAATAGAAAAGGTGGCTGTATAATGTGTATCTTCAGGATGGGTGGACTCCAGAAGGGGGTCCCCAGACAAAGCTAGTTTGGATTGAAAAATACCCGGTTCCTGTCGGCAGTTTCACAGTGCGAATCGTTCCTAGCTGGCGAAGTGGATATTACTCTAGGAATAAAAACTTGTGGCTAAACAAAGCTGTATTTATTGAGAACTCAATAAATACAGTGAAACATGATATCTCCTACCAAGCAGGCGGTATACTGAAAATAACCTACGTTAGCCAGGTGTAGGCGACCAGGTTAGAGGGCTAGAGGGGAAGTTGAACTAGTAAACTGAATTAATTAATACTGAACAAAATCTGTCTAGATAACGGGTGTCTAAAAGAGACAAAAAGAAATTAAAGTTCCCTTGCTCTAGTAGCAAGGTGTATTGGTGTTTGCAGTGAAGCTTCTGATGGCTGTTTGTTGTTGCTGTCACTGAAGCCTTAGGTGATGACAATGGTAGAAGCTACTGGTGGTTGTCGAAGACTGTTGTTGTCGCAGGGAGCAGCTGTTGGTGGCTGCTGAAGACTTGACGTTCGCTGTAGGCCTCACCACTACGAGAAAGATGTTAGAAGTCTTTTACGGTTTTTAGAAGCTGATATTGTTGATTGGTATGAAGAAGTTTTTCAAGCTTCAAAGGAGTGTGTTGAAGAGGGGACTGTGAGAGAAAGTGATGAGATGTATAATGATGATGATAAAAGTTTTGTTTATAGTGTTTTGAGTTAGGACTACCCATAATACTGATTATGTCAGATGATTCTGTGTAACGTATTAATTTTTATATTACAACTGTTTCCACTTCATTTTCATTGTGTGTTTTATTATAACTAGTAATATCACTTTTTGTTTTATTTCCTGTCATTAACATTTAACTTTTATTAATGTACAACCTAATGCTTTTCTAAACACAGTTAAAAAGAATCAAATAGAACCACTAACACTCGCTTTACTTTAAGAACACAGCAGTCTACGCCAAAAGGGCATATAAATAAACATGCCCGAAAAAGGGCATATGCAGGCGTTCTTGATTTTGCTCTTATTTTAATATTCTCTTACAACAAATTAGATATGACATTATATCATAAAATATGACATTTCATTTAAACTTTTTTATTATGGGGTCCAAAGTTGACAATTTGGTTGTATAAAGCTACAATGATGCAAAATCTTTAAACCTCATTTTCTCAAAACCAATTTATCCTGTATATGCCCTTTTTACATAGAACTCCTCAATTCCAATTAATACCTGGTTCAATTCACATAAGTTAGCAAAATTAAGAGCTACTCATACCTACCCTGTTCTTGCTTCATAAAATACTAGGCCTACATTCTTTCATACCTTGCTACCTTTACAAGCAGTTTTCCTACCTGAAGGATTGCCACCCACTAAACATGCATTCTACAAAGCCAACAGTAGACTGCTAATATTGCTACAGAAGACCAATTCTATTTGAGCTCCTTCACTGTTGCATCAAAGGCATGGAACAGCCTGCCAATTGTACACAGAACTATTCAAAAGTCTCAGTAAATAAGTACTTCCTTCATCATCCCAGTGGAAGACAGGATGAAATCTACATTTCACGAAATTGTGTTCATGCATGTGTTCATGAGTGAGTAAATGAAAGAGTGAGAGAGTAATTCAATTGTATATTTGGTGTGTTTTGTATTATGATACATACTTATAAGTTTTAATTTGTACCTAATATATTTGTATGAATTTCTAGCAAGTTGAAGTGAATCTGTAATGGATCCGGTGTAAGAAAAGTTGACTAGCCTATGCCTTAACTGTGCCTTTAAGCCGTTAATAAATAAATAAATGTGAAACAATAATCCTTGTCAAGCAGGAGGTACCTAGGGCTTAATGTCTAGTCAATAACTAGATATGCTGTGAGGTAAAATGAAGTAAAGCGGAGAGGTTTCGGCTCTTCTTGAAATTGGATTCTTGAGAGCGAATGTTGGTGAAGCAAGGTGAGTATGGCGCACTGCTAGGGTGGGGGAGAAAACAGGCACTTCCCTGGCCAGCCAGCTGCATTGTCCAGCACAATTCCTACGTGCAAAACTCTGGGAGCAACCCATCAGGTGAAATGGATCAAGTCACTATTAGACAGACAAGCCAGAATTTGGAAAGAATCCGCCTTCTTGGTTTGTGGTAATGAATAAGCCCAGCATTTGCCTCGAACAACTACGGCCGGGAAAAATGCATCAGTATACAGGCTGCAGCGTATGTAACGACGGCGCCATGATCGTATAGGGGGCGTTACAGTGAGCAGTCTCAAGGAGAGGGAAGGCTAGTAGTAGGGATGATTGTGAGTATAAATAGGCGTGTGCGAGGACGGTTGGGCAGACACACGCCCTACTGGCGAGCGAGAAAAGACCAAGGGTAAGGTGGAGCCCTCCTTGGTCAAGAAGAGATTGGGTGTTGTCCGACGAGAGAGTTAAGTATGAACTATGAAATAAGGTTGGGAGTAAGACTTAGTCTGTGGAGGAGCAGTGTCTGAACTTATAACTTTCAGAGTCCCGGAATGAACTAAGCAGATTTCATTCACGTTAACCAAACTTAGTGGCCGGAGGAGTGAATATGCTTTTGCGACAGCAGAAGGAACTTATAGTTTTTCACTCGTGTGCTGGATGAGCTATGTGGGACTTGTAATTTACGAGGGACAGTTCGCGAAGGAAGGTGTTTTATATCCGTAGTAGAAGGAGTGAGACAGTTCTGGAACAGTGGCAACCCCAGGGATGAAACAACAGAGTCAAGTATTGGGAAGTCGTCGTGTTGGAAGGGGAAAAAAAAAAAAGATTTTATGGGAACTTGGACTGAGACTTGGAGTTTGGTGTGTATGTGTGTGGATTATGTGAAGTGTGGAAAGGCAGTACCGACCACCTGTGTTACCGTGGGGAGAGTATCCCTTGCCTGATCTACTAGTTGGAGGAGTGAATGTCCTGTGATGGAAGTGCGAACCATTCCTGGATATCGTGGGGAGAATATCCTCAGACACCACAGGTTGTCTGGTGTGGAGGTTGGTGTAACTGAAATCTCTATCCAAGGGTTTTGTAACCAGGTAAAGAGGGAAACGTAAGAAGGGAGAGTACTTGAGACTGCTCTCTACAGGGTTTTTGGAGCGAAGTACGTTTAATTTGTCTCCAAACTGTTAAAGTTTACCAAACAAGCTATATTTTTTTTTTCGGATATTGTACAAATAATCTAGGGTTCTATTTTGTAAAAACTCATGTGTATTGAGAACAGATAGTCTTGTAAACTGTTATTGGACACTGTACATTGTTCAAACTACAAATAAATTTTGTAAAATTTGAGTGTATTGAGAAGAAAAAATTCTGTAAACTGGTATTCTGTTGGACCTTACATTGTCCCAACTCAGATTCTGCGTTATTGTTACATTGTCAACATGTGTGCATTTTTTGGTGAGTTAAAGGTATAATTTTGACTTTTGAAAGAGTGGTTTCTAAGGTAGTGTTCACACTCGTTTTTCCCTGCTTGAACACAGTTATTGCAAGTACGTTATTAACACTAAATTACACTGATGATGTAGAAGATGACAGTTGGATCACGTTTTGTTTTTTATCCTGTCTATACCTCGTGTATGTACAAAGAGGCACAAGGAGGTGTGGTAGTTGGTTGTGAACCTGTGGTTGAAGACCACGGTCACAATGTCCTCGTGAAGTTTTAAAGAGAACGCCGGAGTGAAATTAAAATAAATTAATAACCATAAATTAATCACGTTTTGGCAGACAAACAGAGCACTTTTCAATAAAGAAAATTCTTAGAAACTTACAGATATGGCCGTGGCAATACCTATGTTAATTAATAAGATAGGAATTGTATTTCCTCACTCAACACTTCTCCAGCGCTAGAACGTCTTCTGCTGCTTGTCATGCGCTCTCATCAACATGAAATTCAAAACAAAAACATACGCCTATATCTTTGGATAAAAACCTTCGTCGATGAGCGTAATTTTACGCAAGTTATACGATTTCTTCTTCTTTTTACAACAGTGAAGGAAAAAAAATTTCACAAAGTTTTAATTATTCTTAAAAACATCCCAGGTTTTCCATGTTGGCAGCAGTGCCAAGTAGAGTAAATGTATTTTTTTTTTTAGGCATGAAGGTTTTTTTTTCATGAAGAATCGGAGGAGGGGGGGGGGAAGTGATTTGTAATTCGTGATGTTACGTGTTGGCATTTGCTGCACCATTATTTTAATATTGTGTTTTTTAGGGAATGATGCGAAATTCAGAGATGTAGAAATAGGTAAATAGTTATTCACTTACGTATGTTTTAGAATTAATTTAATGTGAAGGATTGTGTTGTTTGGTTAATTTTTTGTTTATTTATTTATTTGAGATTGCCTATACCCGCCAAGGCTCCTATAAAATAGGCCGTACAATAAATTCTTATTGCGATAAATAATTGGTATAAAATGAAACAAACTATGAAAGGTGGTGCAGAAATATTGTTGTAAACTACTTGTGGTTTGGCAGAGCAGCAAGACAATAGACTGGACTAAATGTATGTACAATTTGGGGGAACAAAATGATGTGGTAAAATTGGTCCGGCCCTACGCGTCTTTTAACGCGTGTGCTTCGGGAGGCAGAGTGGTGCATGAAACCACAGTTCGGTGGTGATACTTTGGAACTAGAGAAGGGAGGGGAAGTTTCAGAAAACTCCACAATGTAATAATCAAAACTTTTGAGTAACAGTGATGTACTCACGTATGTTGCTGGTGCATACAACTACTTGGTGGCAGAAGGAAGTTGTGCATACACATACTTTTGTTACAAAATTGAGGGGGAAACATGAATTATGTCAGGCATCCAGCAGTATGTAAATTGGTAAGCGTCCAAGTAACACCCTCTGCATATCTGACGTGAATCTGCAGATAGATGCACGCATTCACTCTTCATTCGTAAATTCCAATTTTTCACATGGTATAATTAGGAAAATACTGATAGGGAATGTAATAAGACTCGCCTCACCATGTACCACACTATCTTTGATACAGTAGCTATCTTAGTTGAAATTTCTCCTTGCTAATGGTAAATGCTAATGAACATACTGTTTCACTGTTTACTGCACCTAGCCATCAGCGCAGGATCAAGGGTAATAACGCGGTGTCTTGTGTAAATGACGGGTTATTACCATTGTGTCCTTACTATTTTATTTTTTCGAAACACCACATACATCAGAAAAACATAAATCCATTACGGTGACCATATATACTTCAAAATAAAACACATTCAACACGCTTCATGGCAGTTTGTGTAAACAATGTTATGCTATCTGGGGACATTAAAATAACTTCTGTGCACTAAGCATACAACGTTTAACACAATTACATATTTACAGCTTGGGAGGTCTAGTAGAAGTATATACACACACACACACACACACAATTAGGCTACCGCCCGGTGGCGAGCTCTCTCAACTCTCACCCAACCAACTCCTTTTCCACTCCCTTCCTGAATTTACCAACCCCTCTCACAGATACCAATTCTTCCCTCAACACATTGCACTCCCTCACAGACCTCACAAGCATGGACTGCCTACCCCGCTCCATTCTCCTCCACACCCTCTGAAGCTTCTCACTGTTGTTTCCTCTTCCCCTAAACACCCCCTTACTTAGCTTGCAGTGTAGCCCTCCCCATCCTCCCTCTTCATTCACTACCCTGTACATCCTGACTAACCGTTCAACTTTCTTCCTGTCCTTCAATGAGCTCCACCCCATTTATTTCATCATCACTGATGGCCTATAGTTCCCTTCTTCATCATCCTGCCCTTGCCTTCTCCACCTACCCTTCACCCATCTTGCTGCCTTTCTCTGCACCTTTTCCAGTTCTTGCACCTCCACCTCCACATACGGGTCCCATACTGCTGCAGCATATTCTAACATTGGCCGTACCATTGTGCCATACGCCTTCTCCTTCACCTCACAGCTGACTCCATTCAGCACCCGTCCCAGCATACCCAGAGCCCTTCTTCCCTTTGCTACCACCCTCTCTACCTGTTTTTTCCACCTGAGGTCTCCCTGCAGTACAATCCCTAGATACTTATATTCTGCTGCTTCTATCTCTTGTCCCTCCCATCTGTACATGTCCCTGCTTATCACCTTCTTCCTTGTGAATCTCACTACCTTAGTTTTTCTTATTTTTATCTTCATTTTATTTTTTCTGGTCCACAACCATATCTTATCAATGTCCGCCTGCAAATTTCCGCCCCCCTCTCCCACCTCAGCATCTACAACACAATCATCTGCAAACAATCAGATTTTTCCTCTAATCCCCAAACCCATGTCATTTACCATTATGGTAAATAACAAAGGACCCAGCACGCTTCCCTATGGTACCCCTGACGTAACCTCCTCTTCCTCCGATATTGCCTCCCCCACTTTCACCCTCTGCCTTCGCCCCCTGATAAAGTCCACTATCCATTCCACTACCCTCCTGTCTGGTATCAGCACCTCCACTTTCCTCATCAATGTCCCATGGGGCACCTTATCGAATGCCTTCTCAAAATCTATGAAGCAGGCATCTACCTGCTTCCCCTCATCAACTACCTGCACCAGATCCTCTAATAACCCAGCCAGCTGAGTCTCACATGAGTAACCCCTCCGGAAACCATGCTGGGACTCCTCCAACCAATTCCTATTGTTCATTACCCTCACCACATACTGCACCACCAGCCTCTCCATTACTTTTCCTGTACTTGATGTGAGACTCACCGGTCTGTAGCTGCCAGGCCTCCCCCTATCCTCTTCCTGCTTGTGTATAGGTACCACCATAGCATCCTTCCAATCTTGTGGTAACTTACCCTCTCCTAAGGACTTTTTAAACAGCACTTCTAAATATTTCGCCAACTCCTTGCCACCAAACTTTAGTGCTGCGTTTCCTATCCCATATGGTCCCCCTGCCTTACTGCTCTCCAAACCCCTAATTACCTTTTCTATCTCCCACTCCCTCATCTTTAACTCACTAAAAATACCCCCCGAACCCTGTTTGCCCCCCTATTCCAACCCTCCTTTTCCTCAAACTCTGACAAGTACTGTCCTTGCAGCATCTCCGATTTTTCTTGGTCATTTGTCGCATGCCTACCATCCCTTCCTGTTAGCAGAGGGATCCCTTCCTCTCCTCCCCTTAACCGCCTAACATACCTAAACAATTTCCCCCATTCCTTGCCTTTTCCTTCTTCCACCATGTTCCCCAGAAATACATTCTTTGCCTGTTTGATCTTCCTTTCAAGCTCCCTACCCATTTGTTTCATCAATTCTTTAGATCTCATCATCCCTTCATTTCTCCACTTGGCATGTAATTTTCTGCACGTCTTCATTTTCAAAATCTCCTGTCCATAATATGGGGGATCTCCCCCAGTCCGTAACCTTTTCAATGGCACAAATTTCTCCAACATAATCTCCATTAATCCTCTAAACTCCCTCCACAACCCCTCTACACCCTCCTCCATAGACCATTTTTTAAAACTGTCTCTCAGGAAGATTTCTGCCCCCTTCTTGTCTCCTCTCCCATACTGCCACACCAACCTTTTTGCCATTTGCACTTCTCTCATCCTGCCAATCCCAATTTCTACAACTGGGATATTATGGTCGCCTATACCATCCAATACTATTGCACCAACTACAGCATTCCTAGGTCTGACCAACACCACATCCAGCACTGACCCAACACCCTCCTCATTCCATCTCGTAGGTGTTTCTACTATCTGGACTTATCCTCTGTTGACTAACTGTGCTGCCATTCTCTGCATTATGCTACCCATTCCTTCTGCACCCTCTACCCATTTCACCCCTGGCATATTCAAATCCCCTGCTACAACAACCCACTGCCTGTCCTTTAGTCTATCGACCCTCTCCTTGATCATCTCAATTGCCTGCCATCCCTGTCCTGGTGGCCTAAACGCTGCCAGCAAAGTAATACTCCTATTACTACTATCACTCAATTTAATTTCCATTACTTGGACATCCTCACTAACCCATTCTACCGCCCCTTTTAGCCCTTTCCTTACACACACCATTATTCCTCCTCCTCTCCCATCCCTCTCTCTTCTGAAGATGGTGAACTCATCCTGCCTACACTCTATGTTCATTACTTCCTCAGTCAACCAAGTCTCCACAGCTACCACTATATCCGCCCCATATCCTTCAACCTTTCCCCAGAATCCCTCCAGCTTGTTGTACACACTCCTACAGTTTACCACCATTATCTTTATACTAGTACTCTGCTTTACCATCCTACATTGCTTACCTCCTATCTCCACCCCTGCAGCCTCATCAATGCTATCCTCTCCATTTCTCTCCCCTTCCGTTTCCTTGCTTCTAACTGATTGCTATTTCAACAACTGCTGCTCTGCCCTGACCCTCTCCATGCAGCCAGCTATTTCTCTACCTAGCAGGTCACCTAGAATCCTCTTTCCCTGTTCGGTCAGGTGAACCTGGTCCCTCTCTACACTTTCCCAGCCTACCCATTTCCTACTATCTATAAATGTAGCTCCCAAATCCCTACACACCCTCTCATACACCTCACTCGCAGCCATTGCCTTCCTATAGGATACTCCTTTCCTAACCAGCACGCCACTGACTACTGCCCTAGCTCCAGGAAACTTCTCCCGCACTTTCCTCAGCAATCCCCTGAGGTCCCGCTCTACCTCCTGCCCCACCTCCCTATGAGTCAGGTCGTTTCCCCGTACATGAATGAGAACGTCCTTTGCCACCTTTCATCCCACTAACCCTTTCCTCCAAATCCCTGATATTTGCCCCCCCCCCCAAAGCTGCTTTATATGTCATCTCTTTCCTGATATTCCTCAGCTCCACCCCCTTTACAATAGAGCTGCCTAGGAAAACCACCTCTGGCTCCCTTCCTACAACCTTTTCCTGCTTTGTGGCTCTTTCAATCACCTGCCTATCCTGGTCTCCTGCCTCCTGCAGCACCCTTGTTTCCCCTCCCTTTGGCCAGCCCTCATCTTTCCCCTATGGCCCTGAACTGTCTACTTTGTCCTGCTTGCTGGTCTTTGCTAATCACACACTTGCAAGCCTCAGCATACTGTTTCCTACCTTCTACCAATGCCTGTTCCCTGCTTTCTGATTCCCGTTCCTCTATTCCTGATTGCTTCCTGCTTACTACTATTTCTTGCTCCTCTAACCTTATTTGCTGTCATATCTCCTACCGCCTCCAACTCATCTATCCTCCTCCTTAATTTTACCACCTCTATCTCTGCCTCCCTGCTCCTCTGCCTTTCCTCCTGCAGCCCTACTTGCATTCTCCCTAACTCTTCCTCTCTGCTCAGCTTTTCCTCCTGTCGATTTTTCATTTTCCCTAGCACCCCCTTGACATCTTCCAACTCCTCCTCTAACTTATCCACCCTCATTTCTACTCTACTCTTACCCATCTCATTCCTGACCTTTTCCTCCATTCTTTCAATCCTATGCATCATTTCCCTCTCTTTCCTGCTCATCAAATCTACCATCTCCCCTTTCCACCTCTCGTCCTTAGTCCCTTCCATTGGCACTGGCACACCCTCTACAAAGCTTCCCCTCAGCACATCCCAAATCCTGTTTCCACCTTCTCCACTTATTTGGGTTTCCTTCTCTACCCTCAATTTGTTCCCTACCACTGCCACTAAACCCTTTCCCCCAGCACATTCCTCACACTTCCACTACTACCTCCTTATAACTAATTACCACATAAAACACTAATCTTAACTCTTAAAACTCTAATTATACCTCAAACTACTACTCCACCTATATTTAAACCTATTGCTAGAACTAATCACAAGCCAAAACAGCTTTAAATACGGAACAACACAACCTGTAGTCCGTCTGTGGCTGCCATCTTTGTCGATATATAAAATATAGCACTATTAATCAGAAGAAACTTTTACTTCAGATGAGCATCTATATCTTCATAACAACCAATTCTACTTGAGAGCATTATGTTGATGGGTGAAAATGTGGTGCAAAAACACACACACCTTAAGTTAATATTTAAAAAGCTGCTCATTTTCACCCTCGGTACAAAGTGGTGATTGCTTGCTTCAGCAAACGCTGTGTAACATAATTTTAAAAGACTGAAATGTAATTTTTTGTCTAACCAACCACATAGGGCAGTTGTATGATCTTATTAGACTGTATGACACTGTACCTTAGGTTGCATATTATCTTAAATATCTTCTCACTCATGCCGGCCAATATATGATGCTCTGTGGAACACCAATGTCAAATTTATTTTGTTACATCATGATCAGTGTTTATATCATGACTTTGAGACGTTAAACATGTCTCAACTGCAGAACAAAATACATGTTATTTTATTATAGTGTTTTTTAGTTATGGCACATCTAACTTATTTGTGAAACCTTCTTCTGATAGATCTTTTGTTCTTTCTGTTGCCCCAGATGAGGAGAACTCGTCCAGTACAAGTAATGTGAGCCCACCATTTATGCTAGTAAGTGTGAGTGTGTCTTTTGTTCTCTCCATAATTTTTTACTTGTACAGTAACTAGAATACATATGAGGAAGTATGTAGGACTAGAACTACACTGGTATATTGTAAGTTGTAGCACTCTTTAGTAAACTGTATTACAGTGTGTGAAATTAATACGTAATAAATGTTGTGAAAGAAAGAGATTTTAATTGAGAATGAAATACTATATAGGTATTTCAGGCATGTGTGAAACAAAGAATTGCCAAGGCGTTGCATATTTTCTCTTTGTTCGCTGCGGCTAGCTGTTGGGTAGTGATGCCAGTCAAAGCAACTTTCCTGTGTTAAATTAATAGGATGAGAAAAATGCTTTTACCCTTGGAAATATGAAATAATGTAGAATATTTGTGTCCAATGCAGGTAATTGATCAGTATGATTGCTCAAACACATTAAAATCAATCCTTTCAGGAATTCCAATTATTTTCAGAACATACATGACATATGTTACTTCAGAAATGTAGACAAAGGACGATGTATGAAAAACACAACAGAATAGCTATCCTTGAAAATGACAAATCAAAGTACTTTCTAAAACTACACAAAACGTATGACTCACATTAACTGAGAAAAATGAAGTAGCGGAAGGAAGTGTGTGAAATATTGAAGTTACTGATGAAGTAATAATTAAATAGTTTAAATCAAAATGCTGTCTTTAAAAGAAAATTAACATTGTGATATAAAAATCTAAATCACCTCACTAAAATTACCAGACAAGATTACAATCTACATGAGAAATTAATTTCTTTGACTGGCCGAAATTAATCTTAATTGAACATTTATTATTCTTGCCTGTTTTGAAGCATTCAAAAACTAAAATCAATGCAGTTTCAGGTCTCTTCTTAAACGTGCCTCCCATATTTAATCACTAAGGCACCTGTCAACACTTTCCTAGCTTATGATAGGCGGTTAAAAACAAAATTTATGATGATTTTGGTGAAACTGAAAAAGGGGTAAGATTGGGGAATAGATGAAAATATGTGTGATCATGAAAAATACAAGAATAAAATATTAATGAATTATTTCTACTGATTGGGCACTTTCAGTCAAATTTGTGTTAGTGCGATAATGTGCTTGGACAACAGAAGAACAATTATACAGAACAATCGACTTTTGAATATGTCATGTCAAACATAGAATAAAATATAATTCTGATTAAGATTGCAGAACACATTCAAATAACATTCAAAAAATAAGATTATTTGAGTGGATTTTACTAGCACTTCTGTAACATCAAACATAACACAGCAAAACACTGCAATTATAATTTCTTTGATAAATAAATAATTAGACTATGCTAGAACATTGATAGCGATTGCTGTCGGATATTATTAGATTATTAAGGGAACTTAAGAATTGAACCAAGGTAATCTTATCTAACCAATACTATTACTGTTCAACGATAGTGAAGCTTGATTGGCATGTAATTGAGTATGTTTGTTGTGTTTCAAAATCACTAGAACGCTCCGGGTTAGCTTACAGTCAGTAGTGGGACACTTCTTACGTTCCTACCACTGGGATGTGCTGGTAGTTGATTAGGAAAAATATCTTCTAAATATGCTATTAATGAAGTCTTTTGAAAGTTGGTAAAATTAATGTAAAAGTCTTGAGGAGTTTCAGATAAATAATTTTCTGATGTTGAATTAATTGAATTCAATTAAATAAAATCTGTTGCTGGCAAGTCTTGACATATAAATGACAGCAGGATTAACTGACATTCACGCAGACCTTACTTAGAGACAATCATAATGGTGGAGATGGCAGCTGGACTACGACGAACTGGCAGCAGTGATATCCTCACTTAATTAGGATACCATTTCCCAACTCTGCTTGCTCCAGAAGTAGAATGTCGTGCAGCGCCTCTGGGGCGATGCAAGGGCTTCATTTGAACAACTCCCCTTCTCAAACATTCTCTTGTCGTCATGCCGAAACATTCCTTTTTAACAGAACTCTGTAATGCATTGTTCGAAAGTTTCAAACAAACACCATTTTTGAGACAAACGTGTCTTCCTTGCATGAATGTCATATATGTTTTCTTTATCCTACTACTGCAGTAACTTGAATGTTGTTTATGAAAAACTGTTAGTTTCACTTTCCATTGAAATAAATTAATATGAATTTTTATATCACATATGCAAATATTATTATTGAGAAATGTTAATCAACAACATATGTAAATTCCAAGATATTTTAGTATGCAAATCAAGCAAAAGAAATTTTAAATAAATATTGGGTAATCTCTGGTAAGACATTTCATTACAAAGCAAAAGTTATGTCAAACCGCTGTACGTGGTGTCTGAAGAGAGAGTCCGCGGGGGTTCTCACGATGATGCTAATTAAAATGAGAAAATCCCAGGTATGTCACTTCGTAAGATATAACACACACTTATCAGTCTTCAATTAGGTTAATTTCTCTATGGCAAAAACTTCATTGATAACAGCAGGTAATGTGCATAGAGAAAACTGCAATAAAATATTAACACTGCAAAAGATAAGTGAGACCAGTCATTGTAGCAAATAAATTAAAATGAACAGAACTGTCTGAATGCAAGAAACTTTAAACAAATAAAATCAATAAATTATAATTTTGTTGTGATGCCCTGCAAATACAATACTAGCTATTCCTTAGGGTAGGGGCTTAAAATTACTGGCAAAAATAAATAAGTATCCAGCTCAAAGCAATTAGACATACTATAATTAGATAAGCTTTAATGACACTGTGTAACCTTGCATTCAAACATGCTATTCATAGCCAACCCTGCATGTTCATTAATTATACCATAGTGAAGTTTGATTTTAACAGAGTTTAGTGTTCACGAAACTGTTCAGCGACAATTTATAGAACAACCTTTTCCACCAGTATCAAATTTTTTGTGTATATAATGCAAATCTGGTAGCTTGGGTGTTGGAGCACAGCCACATTTATTTGGTAGTACTGAAAACATTATTTTTCAATTTTATTAAAAAAATTTATAACCCCCCAAAATTTAAAAAAAAAGTAAGTTAAATATAATGATGGACAATTGATGTCATGCAGATGTTGGTTTTTGTATTAATATAGGGCCTATTACTAATTTGCAGACATATTTGAAACCATAGAAATTGTTTTATCAATACATCCCACAAAATATCATACTGATGTATTGTTTCCATACACTTAATCACTATCCAGTGTTTTCAAGTTTTGTACGTTATGTTTGAGTTAGTTAAAAGTATTGTATTGCTGCTGTTGATACTGTTTTGCCAGTGTTTTATTTTCCTCTTTATACAGCACATATCATGAATTATTTGAGAAACCACTTGCTCAGATGTTTACATATAAGACATTGTAACATTTCAGGGGTTATACTTAATGTTAGTCACATATATTATAATTATATATTATGATTACAGAATATTTACTTTTGTTGCGAATTCAATTAATATAATTTCCAGATTCAGTTTTATTATAGGAGTTAAACAAAATACAGTATAATTTTGTTTGTTATTCTTCATTGCAAACACATTTCCTCGTGCAGCGTTACAGATGCTCTTGGCATATTCTTTGAATGTGAGTTATCTCATTTCTGTAAATAAGTTATTTTCCACTATTTGTACATTTCTAAAACAATAAAAAAAAATTTGCGAGGAAAGAGTGATTGTTGATAATGTCAAACAGTTGAAGAGTAAAATAACATAATTGTCCAAGGTCAATGCCTTAAAGTTACTTGATTATTGCCTGCCTGTTTTGTACTTCAGAATGCAACTACATATCTCCACCTGGAACAGACTGCTGCTCAAGGAAATTATATCAGTTATATTGTTTATACTAAAGTAAGAATTTAGTTTTATCCAAATAAAAATAAATTTTATTTATGTACTGTGATATTGATCTCTCCTGTTTATTTTGTTTATATTTAAAATTGGCATCACCGAAATCTTTCTGAAATTTATTTTATTTGTTGTGGGTGTGAAAGATGGAAAACGGACATATACACTTTGAGAGACACACACTTGACTTACACACACCTGATAGACACTTTGATAAATCAATAATACTGTGTTGTGTGTGTGGTTGGGAGGTCGCACACAAAATAGACTGTATTGTTTACCAAGTGTAAAGTGACATTAGGATTCCCTTTTATACATCGATAATATTTTCTCCTCTCTCCTATCAACCTCCACAGACAAAATAATTCACTGGCACTTGTGGAGAACATTAACTGGTTAAATGTGAAATAAAATTTGTCTGAGCAGTTATCGTTCTGCGTATAGCCAGAGCCAGTAGTGACAGAGGAGGTTGGTATTTTAAGGCGGGTGGGCAAACTCTCCGAAAGCAGTTAAAAAGGGGAGGGTATGCTCCCACCACCCAAATTTAGGTATGAACGAAGGGATTGGGAACCTTATGCAAAGATGTTTGTGCGTTATTAACATGTTGGATGCCAAGGGCGACTGTCAGCCTTAAGATTTTCTTTGGAGGGGTGTGGATGTTCATGGAGAATACCGGCCCGGGATCCAAATCGGTTATGAGTCTTTAAAATATTACACACTTCACGCAATTCAATTAATTCAAAGGGAGCACCCTAGTAAATACAGTTCAAACTCAATTAAATACAAGGGAAACTCAATAGCTGCTGTGATGTAGATGGGTGAAAGAACTTACCTTGTTCTCTACATCCGAAGCTTAATTTACTAGTTTCCAATTTGGAAACACTCCGTCCAAACATACTCACTTAAATTTAATACTACGTCAATCACTTTTAAATTAATATTCCACTTGGAGCAGCTGAGTCTTTTACTTTACACAAAATAATATTTCTATACAATCACATTCAGACATGATAATGGGCAGCTTCGAGAATCCCATTTACCTCAATTCCATAACAAAGCGTTACTTTAATTACACAGTCAAATTGCAATTTTAACACATGACAAAAATTGATTAAAGGGGGTTGTCTTACTATTGTTTTCATGGCAGTAATGATTTACAACAGGTGTTTAAATACAATTAAATCAAACGAATACTAAGCTATGGCTGGTTTCCGTAGCCCCCTTCTCAAACAATTGCCACAGCCAGAATGGCTGAGTAATTGCCAAATATTTAACAAAATAAGAATACTCACATAGTTTCCACTCAAAACACAAGTATGAACAATTCTTATGCTACGCAGGCCAAATCAATTTCATGTAAAAATTCTTGCAACAATTTAGTACATACACAGTGCACAACACTTTATTAAAATCGTTAAGCTATAGTGCTCAAAGCTTGAACATCAAAATGGTGCTTCTGATAAGATGAACATACACTCAAACTTTATCACAGTTATCTTTAAACTAGGGATGGGTCAGTGTGGTTCTTCGGTTCAGTTCTTCAGTTCCAATTTATACCAGTTCTTGAGGTGTGACTCGGAACTGGTTTAAGGTTAACAACAACTACTCTGTTCTCATTTATACACAGCAGTAAATTTAGTAATATTTTGAGATGATTATATACTTAGTATGAAACGTTATGAATTAATCTAATTACGGCAATACTCTTGTCATTACAATAACTATAACGAGAAATCAAAACATACAAAAATTCTAGTTTCTGCCAAAACTATTATATATTTTAATTCACCTGTAACAAACATTTCTTCTTTTCCGCTAGACTTCCTTACAGCAAATGACTATTTCCATTGAAAGCAAATAAATATTAATATATTTGGTTCCAATGTTCGCAGAGAGTTTTTAAGGACAGGCATTTAATCAAATATAGTATATGGTTTAATATATACTATCAGTTCGAGGCAAAATGTAAACATTCTCGTGATGGCAATGTCATACATAAATACATACAGAGAAGATACTACACTCAGCATCGAGTGAAACAAAATGGCTGACGTTTATGTACAGATTTTTTAGCTTTGAATCGTTCTATGTATACGTCTTCTAAATATGGCATTCTAGTGTATTATATGAGAGAGAAGAAAACCTAAACAAACAGGGAGTAAAGTATGTGCATGTATTTTGTGAATGATTTTGAATGTGATACATGAATAATGTTTAACGTGTGACAAACAGATTACTTTTAAGTTATTTAAGTCTTAAATTATTAAAATTTCATCCGAATACCGGAATCAACATTTAAATTGTAGAATTGTAACGGGAACCGATATTTTTTGTTATTCTACCCATCCGTATTTTAAGCCTTATTGATATGCTCAACACTTCATCAACAGGAGAGCACTCTGACACAAACACAATACTGTTTAAAGCAAGTTAAATCATAATTCAATTTATTCAGCAATGAGGGGTCAAGTAAAATATGTTTACTAAATTTTATTGCAAATGTATTACTGTAAACTCATTTTTAATTTAGCTCAATTTCAGAAATTCTTTAAATTTACTTTCAAGGCTTATTATTGTTAAATTCACTTCAGACAGCTTAATCCATGCAGTCTTAATTCTTTATATAGTATAATCAACAACGATTGTAAAATTCTCTCAAAAGATTACTTTAAGGAGTGCAGTAATTACATGTGAAGGGTTGAGCATTGAAATTGTTCACATCTACCTTACTACCTCACAGCATATTTTTCTGAGTAACCTATAAAGTTTTGCAAAAATGCCTAAAAAGTTTGTTTTTACCACTATCTGAACAATTACTTGTTTTCATATTTTTGAAGTGTTTGTGGCCCAGTCACCGCAGTTCCTGGGTCAAATTCAAATTACCCATCTTGCCTATCTACCTAAAGTCAAAGGAATCAGGACAGGAGGGTTAACTGAAATGTGTTGGCAAAAGATGGTGTGTTTGTTGATAATATAGCCGTCGACCTTGTTCACACGCTCTTTTATCTGAAGAGGAGGAAATTACTGCTACCATAAAAACCTTAAAATTCCTGTTAAATAACATTTATTTGAACTCAAAATATAGTACAATGTTGTTCTCCAACTGTATTTGCCAATAGCATACTTTCCCTTTACAAAAACCTTTTTTAAAAAAAAAATCCTTAAAAATGCCCTTCCCTTACCTTGGGTCTTGCTTTTTACAAAATATTTTGGAAAATTCTACAAACACATTAAAACACCAAAACTCTACTTAAAATACTATCGACCTGCCTCACAACTGCAGGTTTCAAAGCCATGATTTTTAGACCCTCTTGAATACAGCTTAAAACCATTTAAAAACACCCAACATTACATAAATATCTAAAAACATGAGCACCTTAAGTGTGCTG
The DNA here is from genome assembly GCA_029891345.1 of Dryococelus australis. Classification (NCBI taxonomy): domain Eukaryota; kingdom Metazoa; phylum Arthropoda; class Insecta; order Phasmatodea; family Phasmatidae; genus Dryococelus; species Dryococelus australis. The sequence continues at coordinate 16,416,371 of CM057002.1, forward strand.
ACACCAACGGATATTTTACAATGCACACACACTTGTAAACACTCCAAATCCCTTTATTTTTACTGTAAACTCCCTCTATCAGGAGTTCTCCCAATATAACTTCATTTACAGTAACCACAAGCACCATTTAATAGCCCCTTTACAAATTTTTCTCTTTATCTTTACTAACATTTAAAAACAACTCTTTTAAAACCTTTCCTCTGTGGTGCTCCTACAAGTCCACATGACTACTACCCCGAGAGATACCATAAAATCCTTGCCTTTATAGGCTGTTCGTGGTAAAGTTAGCACTTTCGAAGCCCTAGTTACTTTTTTCCTATCAGCCATTTTTTATACTTCCACTTTTTAAAATAAATATTGCAGTGTAGGTAACACACACGTGTACATATTTCAGCAGATTCAAAAGTTAACATCTAAGGATACAATAAAATATATTTACTGACTATTATTTCAAATGAGAGGGCTTCAAAAAGTGCTCCTTTTACAGTGAATCACCTATAAATAAATTCACCAGCATGCCGGCTGAATCTCGTCGTCACTCTGGGCGGACACCACTCACCCAAGAGCACCAGCACACTGGTTGGGGAATTCTCCCAGAGGCAGCTTGCGCACCCCAATATATACGCCGAGTGAACCCCCACTCTTGCGCTCCCTCTCCCAAGAGACTCATACCTCAGCACACCATATGCAGGCAGTGCCCTCTTTTCTAAACAACACTCTCTTTATTGCCAATATATTCTGAGTGGTGCAAAATCCAGACAGCCAATGATTTCTCAGGGCGCGCTTCCCCAAGGAGCGCTACACTCTCAACCCGCTACACATTACAGTCGTGCAGGTCATCGCTCACTTCTCCGCAGGCGTTCACACTTATCTAAAAAGAGACATTTCTGAGCACTCTTACCACACTTAAAACACTTGTGATGGACTTCCCGTCACACATTGTTCAGTGAATTTTTAGGATGCTATACTTTTGTATGATCAAAATTTTCAAGACTCTTAAAATTTGCACAATTCACTTGGAGAGGAGGAAATTTAGTCTAATTAAAGAATCTGGCAGTGATCAAGGGTGTCATAGATGTTTTTCTCTGGGAAAGAAGCAGTATGTTGGGACGTCAGTCGTACAGCACTCACTGGGGTCTCGGAAGAGATGACCTTTGTGTAAGTAGAACAGGCGGACGGGGATGTCGTCTGGAAATGTCCTCAGTTGTCGAAACTGGAATTTTTGGCAGCCCTCTGCTAGGGGCTGTAACAGTGGGAGCTCAGCCCCCTTCTGGTTCTACCACCATCGGGAAGGCATTTCCCCATCAGCTACTCTGATGTAATGGGCCCTGTACTGCAGAGTCCTTGGAGCTGGACTCGCCCTGGCCATTGTGACGTACTCGTTTCTGGCCCAGAATGCTGCGATCACGCATCTTGATCGCATGACCAGCGCCTTTATTCTCTCTGTATAGACAGACAACTTTATTAGGATATAGATGTGTATAGAACACACTCTGACACCTCACTGTGTCAGATGTTGTGGATATTTCTCAAAATGTCCTGTTGAGGACGGGACGGCGGATTGAAATCCACCTCTAATGCGTCCCTTGCGATTTCTTTGACCGACTGTGTGTTGATTTTACTCCGGATTTTCTCAGGGGTTTCCGAGAATTTAATTGGGACTTACAATTTTTCAAAACGTAGGATGTAAAATAGTGTCTTAGAAAATTTAACTGTCGCGCTACCCTCGACATGCGATGGTGGACTAGCAGTAGTGTGCTTGTAGCTTGTGATGAATGTATGTGAATGTGCCGGGACTTTGTTGTATCAATGGGAGCAGTTATAATGTGTGTGGCAGATGAGCAACGTGGAGTGTCCCTCGGGCGTGGAGTGCAAGAAGCTCGGAGGAGCATGTATCGACTGCTCACCTAGCTTCAACAACAGCTGCATCTACGGCAAGGACCTCAACGTCACCTGCCAAGCCAGGGATAACGTTGATTGCAAGGTATGTGGGTTAGGGATGTCATGTCCTTGCTTTGTTTGTATGGAAAATATCTGCGCAAAGTTATCTAATTACTGTATTCACCCACATATAAAATGTCTTATTCAAGCTTTTACTTTGAAAAAATCTAACTTTGTCTTATTTCGTCATGCAAGTGATAGTTACTGTTTTTTATCAAGACTTGCGTCTCATTACAGTTTAAGCAAAAAATTAAATGAAAGATCACCAGATTAGGCTTTAATTATAAATATATAGGGAGGGATGAAACAAATGCAACTAAGTTAGGTTTAAATGATTTTGAGTTGCAGTATAGTGTATATGAATTGCCATATTACATTTTTTTTAAACGGTTACAGTAAAAAAAATTTTCAATTTCATTTTTAAATTATTATTTAAGAAATGAAATTTTCCTGTAGACCAAAGTAAAAATGTAATAGTGGTGTTATTTTCAAGGTCGTGCTATATTTGGATAAATACAGTGACTGTTTAGTTTGATATGTAAACACAAATTGCATCATGTTTATTTTTTGGTATAGGCTGTTCACTGCTAATTGAGCTAATCAACCATTGAAAAACGTCACTGCCCTTCTTACCCGCAGTATTGTGGCATAGTTGTGCCCAGTAAGGTTGGTATGGACTTAGAGAAAGTAATTCCATGTCATAAGTTAATGTTGAATTGAAAGTGTTAGATAATCATTTGTGAATACTGAAATTATTATTTTGTTTTCTGTTTGTCAGTGCATAAGTGTCAGAATGGGCTAATTTGTGAAGTATTTATCTGTCTAATAATTAATTTTACGTCACACTTGACACAGTCATTAATACTGATCAGGCCCCTGGCAATGTTGATTTTACATATGGTGGAAGAATACACAATGTGCATATAAGTAGATTGTAAGCATGGCTTTTAAAAGTACTCACTTTACCGCAAACAGCTTATAAACAAGTACACTATATCATTTGCCAAGTTTGTTTGTGTTACAGGAAACTGAAAGTTGCTTATTAATTAAAATTATCAACTATAGTGACCTGTGTAATCATACTTGGAAAAATTAACAAAATCAGGGTTGCCACAGGTTTGGAAAACCTGGAAAACAGGGAAATGTCACAGAATTTGAAAACTGTGGGGAAATCAGGGGAATGTCAGGGAATTTCAAACAAGTTAGCAAAATGTCAGGGAATTCTGTGATATGCATGATATATTTCGCAGTTCTGTCATCAATCATGCACCTTTGCCAGAATCATATAAAATAGTTGGTTGTGGACCAAATGCTTAGGCATTTTTCTTTGCAATCTATGCAGTGAGCAATTTTGTAAGATCTGAGAAGTGTTTTGTTGTAAATGCGTGTTATAATGCAAAGGAGCCAATCCTTACAGGAAAAAAATGTTAGAAAAAGGTCAGGGGAAAATGATTCTTTTTGTCTGGAAATCAGGGAAATGTCAGGGAATTTTCCTATGTAAAAAATGTGGCAATCCTGAAAATAACCTAACTGATTAAAGTTAAAGTAAGAAAAAGTTGCAAGTAGGCTGCTAGACTACCAAAAATATATGAAAGGACAGAAATTTGAGTTCTTGAATTCCTGTCCTTTTATATATTTAGAGTGAGAAAAAGTTACTGATTAAAGTTAGAAGTTAAAATCCATGCAAATTAATTTATTAAATTTAAAGTTCAAGGATAATTAACTGATTAAAGTTAAAAGTTGCAACAATTTTACAGTTTAAATAAAGTCTCAAAAAAGTTTTCCAACAATGTTGATTTAAAACATTAAAAAAAATCACAATTTACAGTACCAGAAAATAATTACTACAACTTGGTTGCTGGATGCCAAATTAGACAGGCCTACTTATGATAGTGATGAATTGACAATCTTCGACAAAACCATTTGAAATAAAACTTCTAAAATAAACTCTTATAGCATAACTTAGCATGAAACACCACCAGTGCATTGACTACAAAATCAATCAAAATGTGCATACCGCATGAGGACCATTGTGCAATTGTAGTTTTTGTGTAATGAGAGATTGTATCAATAGATCGCGACCGTGGCATCTCACCTACCTCACAGTTGCGTCGTGTGTGACTAACAATGATCTTCGATTCAATATATAATGTCAGTGTATCTATTTGTATATCATTGTGTACAACTTGTTAGCTGTCAATTAAGTTGCATATGTTCAAGAAGTTTGCCAAGATATTAATGGCATTTGCATATATTTCATTGTCATCTTTGGCCTCCAGGCAATTTCAAACTTAACTAATGTTAGTTTTAATCGTTATCCAGATATTTTAATGATTAAAAATTAAAAGTTAATTAGTAAAATTAACTAATGAGTTAACAATTACACACTTTTTAATGATGAATTTTAATCGTTAATTTTTTAAATCATTAATTTCAAGTATGTCTTTAATACAAATTACTTAGCTCAATTTCTGTTTAAATAAATTCTTTGAAATGTGATTGCTTCCAAAGAATGTGGGAGTGGAGTGTAGAATCTGAATGGAAAATTTTACACTAAACACCCATCTGACTGAAATAAAAACGTATCATAACCAGTTGCCATATTGAATTGTTACTTTTATGTGCCTTGCATAAAAACAGCAGGGAATACTGTTATTTATTTTCTAAGTCAGTAAATGTGAATGAATAGGGACTGTTGTTCGCCATCAGCTGTAATATCACCATTGTTCATTTTTTAACATCTAAATATTAATTAATGAATCCTCATCATATAACTTAAGATTTAATGTTTTCTTTAGGGCCTATGCATTTTTTAGGTAGCTGCAAATTTTAGTGAATTGGATTCTCATTATTTTAATAGGCCTAATGTTTCCTATAATCCTCATCAAATTTATTCTATTTTAGCTAGTTTAATGGCTTTTAGTATGTAAAAACTGACATTTGTTTCAGTGTACTTCTGTTTGAATAAAATGTTTGTTTGCATTAATTTTGTTTCATGTCATTGATAGCTGAACAGTTACGTCACATCTGATACAGACAATATAGAAAAAAAATTTTTTATTATACCTATGCTAAAAAAATTATTTGTCTTGAAATCGTACAATGTATGCTAGCATAAACTTCAAGCAACAATATGAAAAATATATAGCAAAACAGTCCTGCACAATTAACAGAGATTCTAGTAAATATGGCTAAGCCTCGAGAGGTCAGTGTCTTTCTAATGACATCCGATACACTCCTTTGAGTGGCTGTGGCCCCAAAAACATTTTTATTTGTAACATTGAAGCTTTTGATGTGAATCAACAGAGCTCTAATGTAAATACTCCTGCACAGGAAAAATATGATAAGGTTTGGACATGAATACGTCTTTAAATTTGCGACCATAGTGGGAGACAATCCAGAAAATCCGACGATAACCACATTGGGGGATACAGTTTGGCATTGCGTCTCTGAGTCGTATCATCTACATTCAAAATTCAGTTACACCACTCAATTGCCAAAGGATCAAAGAATATGTTACTTTGAGTGAGAGGACTGTGAAGCATCACACGTGCTGGGTTGGGTTGGGGGGGGGGGGGGATTTTGAGTTTGTTCTGCCACGTCTCAACTTTTGACTAGGAGAAGCTACGATGCTCGTTTAAGTTTCAATCGACAGCTCTCGTCAAGATCAATCAATTGCGTGTATAAAAGCATTTGTGTGGTGTGGTTACGATAAAATGGTATGAGTTTAATGTAAAAAATTATCAAAACTTAAGGAAAACAATTTTGGCCTATACTCGTCAAAAAGCCAAGTCGAAATACAGAAATTGTATACAGTTGGAAAGAGCATCTCAAAAGCAATCCAGTGATACCCTTAAAACCCCATATAATTGAGTGAAGCGGTGCCGGGAACGTAAAAAAAAACATTAAGGCGTCTGAGCCCGTCAACGTAGATGTATTCACGCAAAACAAATGGTGGTGTTTCCAACACAGCCATGCCAAATTTTTTTTCCAATTGCAATATACTTTTAACTGGATTGTGTGTAAATGTCACATCTGGTACAAGAAGAATGGTTGAATTTGCATTGACTTGATTTTAGCAATAAATATACTCGTTAGACAGTGCACAAAAGATAACAATTTCTTAAATTTAATTTTAATGTGACACACGCTCCTCTTTGCTTTCTGGGGGATAGAGGTTATGGCGCTGACCACCCTCCCGGGTGCGTCGGAAAAGAAGGGAGTTAAACCCCAGAGTGAGGTGAACTGCGATTGTTTCCCACCCAGGGATTTTGATCTTTCTCTCAACTAGGGTTACCAATAGGCGGGACACCAGCTGTCCCTGGGTGTATGAGGGGTAAAATAAAAGAAAGAGGGTATTTAAATGTAGGTGATGGTGATGTGTGGTCTGGCTGAAGATATAGGGGCTATCTGCAGAGGCCTCGTCGGTTAGCAGGGGAGGGGCTTGTACAATGTTTGGGGGTGAACTTTGGTGGGAGTCAAACCCGGATGATTTTTCCCGAAGCCAACTGTATTAAGCAAAAATTTGTTGTAGGGGTCTTCTTCGGAACTACCTCGGTTGGGGTAACGCTTGCTACCATTGACAAGGTCTCAGTCTGGTTATGGTGTGTCCCCTCCAGGTCATATTTTGACCAACAAGCATCTAATGAATAGTTGTATGGTGACTCTTGTGCAGGAAGTAGGAGGGGCAAGCTTGGCTGGAGTATGAACTCAAATTCTGTCGGAGGAGGTTCAATCTCGCATGTGGTTTCGCTAGTGGGGTTGGCTTTGACAGCTCTCTCTAAAGCACAGCTTTCTCTATGTCGTCTACGGCACTGAAATCCACTATTCTTATTATGTATCTGTTCTGTCCCCTGACCTTTCTGCAGGCGTGCAGTCCTGGGGGCGTGACTTGTGCAGTCACACCCAGGGCCCTTACATGCAGACGTGCATTTCAGTATTGGGACGTCACTGGAGGTAGACGCGGGAACACCAGAAACACAGGAGCTTTTCCATGTCTTGCGCAGACTAAGGCTTTGTGCAAGTTCCGTCTCCTGTAGAGTTCGGTGAACCTCACGGCTAGTTTCCAGCGAGGTTAACTTATTGCATCTCACAAAATTTACTCGCACAAAAAATACTAAAATTACTAATGACTCGGGGACTAATGTTAAAATAACGGTAAATTGACAATTAAAGTTTATGTAAGTTTAATTACTTTCCTTAAGAAAGGGGAAAGTCCCGGCTAATCAAATACAAGAATAATTAACTAGTTGAAATTTAATTGGTAAAATGTAGTTCGTACTGAAACAGGCGAATGTGAGCCTGGCAGATAATTAATAAAAATAATGCAGAAATTATTGTATGTTGAAATTATGCAATTTTACAGCATCGCGCAGTTTACAGGAACTATCCAGAGGGAAAACTAAGGTGCAACAGCCTGCTACAGCGGAGTCATGGAAGTTTTTTGGGGTAAGGGGTTGCAGGGTGCAGGAAGTTGTATTACCTTTGGAGGTGTGCTGCCCTTATGGTCAGCTGGTGCAGCAGTGGACAAACCTTCTCCAAGCTGCATGGTTGGTGCAGCCTTCGCAGTCTGCAGAGGCTGATTGAAGTCATGTTGCAGGCTTCTGGAGGTTGAGCCGTGTTGCAGGCTGAGGAGAGGAGAGAGGTCTTCCGCAGACCAGGGAGTACTCACTGACCTATGTGGCCGGTGAGCCCGGCGTCTCTGCTGGAACGTGCTCTTGGACTTATATACAAAGAAATCCCTTGATCAGCTATCTTCCAGGGCTGCAGGGTAGAGTAGCCTTCCAGCACAGGGGTAGGTTTATCAGGGCTGCGGCGACGCCACTCATTTCTTATTTCCCCACTTGGAGACGACAAATTAAAACACCTCTTTCTGAGGCTGGTGGGATGTGATGTCACCAGGTTGCAGGGGTGCTGCCATTTCGTGGATTTGTTGGAACTTCTTCCACAGTTAACTGTACTGTAATGGTTCGTCAAACATATTTTATTTTATTTCGAGGGTGGCGCGTGCATGCTGGATTCTGGGTTTGCCGTACATTTCATAATTAAACGCGTCAACCACTTTTACATATGCGGGTGTCCAATGTGTGTAGTCTCCTTACTCGATACATGAAATTACCTTGCCACTGTTACTGACTTGCTCCGAACTCTCATTGGCTTGAGATGAGATGGGGTGAAGTCACCTGTAGAGAGTGCATGTGCGCTGCGCAGCATTTTGGCATGCGTAAAATAAGATTTGATTATTTCAGCAGCCAGACTAGCTGACAATAAAAGTTTCTTCATACAGGACATAGATATATGTACTTTGAAAATATTTTGTACCACATTTATCTAACTGGTGAAGTATTAACTTTACAAAAAAATATTGTGAAAATATCAAGCAAAATTTTGACATTTCAATGTAAAAAGTAGGTATAGATAATAAGTATGTACATGTCTGTTGTGCCACTGTTTAGAGAAAAAACTGGATTTCAGTGTGTGAAAATATTAAAATAAATATGTGGCGAGAAAAGAGTTTCTGATTGAGGATGATAATAATATAGGGTTTTGTCGGGCATACATGTAATGCAAAGCAGAATTACTAAGATGCCTCTTCTAGCTGATGTGTGATGACACCAAGCAAACTCTTGTGTAACAGTTAGCCTGGGAAAATGATTTGGCCTTGTAAATGTAATGAAATAATGCCAGAATAATTATATTCAAATCAGGTAAGTACTTAGTGTGAATATGTAATATCGCAGACATCAGAATGGGTGACTGGAAATCACAGCTCTGTTTTACTCACTCGGTCGAGACATGAAACTTAAATAAAGGTGTCATATTAAAAATAAAATAAAGCATTCAAGTCTCTAATTATTTCCTCCATATTTATGTTTCAAGTTCAAAATAAACAGTTCCCATTCTTAATTCATCCTTTACTGCAGAGTCATGAACAGAGAGCTTGAGTCGGACAAGCAAAGAACAGCGGCGCAGTACCACACCGGCGGAAATAATTTAGTGGAAAAAACGGTTGTCTGAAAATTGAAATTTAAAAAAAAGTAGAGGTCATGCGTGCTTGCCAGTGTGGGCAAAATTTGCCACACTCGACATGTATTCTGCTAGAGGGTTGTCAACTGTGTGCGACCCCTGTTGCAACCACTTCCCCATGCAATGCCAAACTTCATCGTAGTAAAATAATCAAATTTTTAGAAAATTCTCTAAGGAAAAAAATATCTACAAAAGTGGTAAAAGCTATCTCTGAATGTTGACGCAACCTAAAGTGCCATTTCAGAAAAAGCAAACTCATGATAGATAAACACACTGCCGAAACTTTGAATACTGATAAGCAATTACAATTCCTTGAAAAACTAAAGAAAATTAATCAAATGACCCAATTTAATTATTATAAACTGCATTATTACAAATAGTCCAGGCTCTTTAGCAGTAGCTGAAATATTAAATATGTGCAAGCACATAACACTTCAGCCATGTAGGCAAAGACAAAACACGTGAATTTTCATATCATTTGTATGAAAATGCACTCAAAACAGAAAAATACCCTTGGAAATAAGACCTCAAACTACTTACTACAACTACACAAACCACAAGTCTCTCATTGTGTGTAGAAGAAAATGTAGTTTTATTTCAGAAATAATGACGTGTAAAGTAATAATGAATTGAGAATTAAAAAGCTTAGCAAAAATCCAGAAATATTCAATCAGAAAAAATTGCTGTATAGTTAAAGAAATTAAATTGATGGTGAGATCTGTGAAGCTAAATCACCTCAAAAAAAATTATCAAGCAAAAATAGCAATTTACGTGAATAAAAAATTGTTCAGCTGCCTCAAATTAGACTCGGAGAAATTAATCTTGGTAAAAATATTCACCTTTGCTTAGCTGTAGAACATGTGGCCTCATCTACTGGCTTCTGGTTAATGTCCATCAAAATAATTATGCCCATCATTAAAATTCTGCGAAATAATTTTAAGTCCAATCTATCTCTCTTGAATTACAATAATTTAGATGTCGAAAACTGTTCAAAATAATGAATGTGCACATGTATAACAGTTTGTTGCAATTGCTGTACCATACCCATAGGAGATCATACTTGTGCAGTACTGACGGTGGAGAAGGGCTCACGTAGATTTGTAGCACTTCAAATCTAGAAACAATGCATTTTGGGCCTCTTCTGCATCATACCCCACATATTTTAAACACTAGACACATTGGGTGGTCAGAGCAAAATTAATTAAATAGTTGCAGGAACAAACGTTATGGAGAACCGCTTTACATGGTGTCTAGCAAGAGTGTCTATAAAAATGGGTTCACACGGTGATGCTAATCAACAAAAACAGGAAAATCCCAGATAATAGTCATTTCCTTATACATAACACTATCTTATCAGTCGTGTAATTATAGTCATTTCTCTGTGGCAAATCTTGATTGATAACACCAGGTAAAGTGCAAAGTAATAAAATTATTTACACTTTAAAAGATAAACGAGACCAATTAATGTAACAAAATAAAAAAATAAGTAGAATGGTCAAAATACGTGAACTGTAAACAAATAAAATAAGTACTCTTTTTGATGTGATGTCCTGAGATACGGTACGACTCTAGTTATTCCTTAGTGTAGGGGCTTTAAATTATGGTCTAAATAAATAAATAAATAAATATACAGCTCAAAACAGAATTAAACATAAACATATATCTTTCAATGCTGGTATCTCTACACAATTTGCATTATTTCTTTTGGCAGTATTTTTTATATAGGTTCCAGATGCCTGTACTGAGTCAGACATCTGCTGGAGGTGGACATCGTGGTAATTATTCTTGAGAAATATTCAGATTTCTGCTCTTATCCTTTCCAATTTATTACTAACTCAAACGGGGGCTATGGTGGCTGAGCGATTAGCACACTCGCCTCCTACCAAGGCGAATCGGGCTCAAACCCCAGCCGGGTCACCGGATTTTCGCAAGTGGGAATTGTGCCAGACGATGCCGTTGATCGACAGGTTTTCTCGGGGATCTCCCATGTCCCTCGCCCCTTCATTCCAGCCCTGCTCCATACCTCAATCACCCACATCTGCTTTCAAGACCTCGCTGTTAAGGGCTGGCCAAACCTCTTCACTAACTTAAATACTCTAAAGATGTGTCTAAAAAGTCACTATAATAATTATTACTGTTTACTCAAGAGTTATAAATTTGTGCAAAGAAAATTGTAGTGTCAATCTGCAGAAGGATAAATCAACAACTTCATACACTAATTTTTAGTGTATTTGCTTCAACTTTTTAATTTTTCAAACCTCATAAAGATGTCCAATACAATGAAGAATATAGTCCTGCAAAAAGAACAACATGGTAATTTGGTAACACAACTGATTTATTATAAACTGCCATGATTTGCAGTGTCCTTCCTAAATAAATAGCCATTTTAAATTTAACAGGAAAAATACTAAACAATCACTTCATCATAAAATGAGTTGCTTTGAATCCCACACTGATATTTGTGTTAAATTACTGTATGTTGTATGGGCTTATTGTTGTGATTTTCATGTTTATGACCTGGCGTAGATCACTTTCTTACGCTGTGGCACATTTTTGAAAATATTTCTTCAATTAAAGTTAACATTTTCAAGAAGACTACCACAATAACTCCTTTCCCCCCCCTCCCCCCCCTCTATAAATATGGTTGTCATGCTTACACAAGAAAGGATATTGTCAGTTCTATGTTGCAGTGTTCTTTAAGAAAATATCAGCATCTGCCACAATTTCTGTATGTACCAGGGTGCAACATTCTAAGTATACATAACATGTCACTGTACGGGTATATGAGCTTGGGGGTTGTGTAGTCAGCATGCTGGCCTTCCATTTTGCCATTCATGTCTGATCCCTGACAAATTGTATAATCCAGATTTTTTTGCTTGAGAGTTAATTCAAAAGTGGTGTGTGTGTGCGTTTTTTTCTTTCTTTCTTTCTTTCCCCACTGCATTTCATTTTTGTTCTCGTAAGAACTGTAGTTGCTGAAAGTTGTGACAAAATGAAAATTCTTGATTTTTTTTTAATATTCAGGTGTTTAATGAATGTTAATTTAGTGCACTACCAAAGTAAAATTTGTCTGAATCATCTTGTTTGTTTTAATTATTTAAAACCAAAATTACTATGTAGAACAGAAATTTTACTGTAGGCAGAAACTCTGATGTTAAATGCTCCATATCCTACCCTTTTTTTTTTTTGTTTAGTTTTGCAGTGAATTTGCTGAGGTGAATAACTTACTGAACTAATCTGAAATTCATTAAACTTTCAATAGGACAGCTCTTATGAGATTATTTTTCATTTTTGTTTCAGTTTCACAAAAGTTTGTATGACATTTTTCGTTTTCCGAGAAAAAAGTTGCATTCCCACAACCCTAGAAACCATGGAGTCGTTGAATGTACTTGTTCATGACGTGTTGTGTGGCAGGGGCCGAAGGAGTTCACACGCACAGTGCGTTGCCAATACTGCTACCAGAGTGAGAAGTGGGAACACAAGTGCGTGCTGTCCCCCAACTGCAAGTCTGCAGATTCTCCACGCAAGTATTACCTGTGAGTGTCTTCTTCTGTGAGTGTCAACATTTTTACTCTTTGATTTAATAATTTCCCTCGCTCTGAGTGTGTGTGGTTTATTGTGGAAAAACCTTATTGAAAAAAGAAAAGTATGTTACAGTATTCAAAGTGTCTGGGCCAGGTTACTGGTCTAGTGTTTCAAACTTCCCTCCCTCAGTGCTGGAGCTACAGTGGTGCCGAAGCTGGCGCCATTTTGGTTTTCTACCAGTGGTTCTCATGGCATGACAGTGGCAAGTCGTTACCCGGGTTATAGGTAAAATGTTTTAGTACACAGTCCACTCTTTCATACCCTTAGTCTAGATGTTTGGTCCTTCGGGCGGGATAGAACCAACAATTCTCGTGTTGGTTGTTTGTTTGCTTGTATCATTGTCATGTTTTGGTTTGTCCTTTGTTCTAAGATGTCATTCGTGGGTAGATATGATGCCGAAAATTGTAAGTATGCATCTGAAGATTAGGGATGTCTCCTACTCGTCAATTAATCAGCGCACGTAATTGGTAAATATGGGTATTTGGTGCATAATAAGTTTGTGACGTTTATAGCGTAACGGTAACAAACAAAACGTACCACAATATGGCATCGTAACTTTGTCACAGTGCAATCGACTGCTGCGCATGTGAGATTGACTAATTGATTGTGGCCTTAGTATTGACTCGTTTGTTCACATAGTATGTTTGTACATTGTTTGCATAATGACTGAGAAGGTTTAACTGTGGGCTACTCTCCTGGAGCGGGCGGAAAACAGACTGCAGTGCGAAACGGCCCTTGCAAATACGGTAGACTGACGGCTCAAAATGCTGACTATTTATTTCTACGTGCTGTGACTTGCCTGACCTGAAAACTAGGTTTGAGGATGATCACTTAACCTTCGAGTTGAAATGCAAGACCAATGCAGATTTTGACCAAGGTAAGAGCACAGAGAGGCTGGATGAGTTTTATGAGCTATATTCTATTATGGCCATTTTAGATACTCGGCAATTCTAAGTCAGGCTATAACCCCAAAGGGCCTACACCTTCATCGCAAGTGATGCTACTGTCAATTAAACTTCCTCGTTTCACAGGAAATCTGGCAACTTGGATCAATTTCTCAAATTTATTTGAGACCATGATAATATATAACCAGGACCTCTCCAATGTGAAACAATTCATGTATTTAAAGCTGGTCTTGGAAGGTCAGTCTTTAGCACTAGTAGAGTCACTGCCTTTGACAGGTGACAATTTTGAGGTTGCTTGTACCTTATTGGTGAAGCAATATGATAAGCGATTGATTATGTCTCGCCACATGGATGCCATTTTGAAAGTTCCTGTAGCCCACTTGAACTCTACAGTATTCATGCGTTACCTTCTGTCCACAGTAATTGAAAATGTGGTAGCACTGACTGCCTTAAACTTCCAACTCACCAGTGGTTCTTCAAACTAGTGTGAAAATATTACCTTTGTCAATCTTAAAGGGGAAATACTCTACCTTGAAGATCAAGAGGATTACTGCATTGTGTCGTCGATTGATCAAAATGCTCATTAAACTTATACAAAGTTAAATTGAAATATTTCACATAGTTTCGAAGATATAGCACACTTAAGCAAAGATGTTAAAATAAGAGACTTGCACACACAAAACATATAGGCTATGGCCTACTGCAGTACAACTTATCCGTCAAAATTGGAAAAAAATTGGTTGATTGTTTCTGTAGATACGGCATAAAAACTGTATTAGTTAATGTGTGGCTATTTTACAAAATGGCGGAGAAATGAGGCTTTGCATGGACAAACATAATTGATACTCTCAGCATACAATACGTTGAAATTTGTTTTGTAATTTCGTAGATAAAAAATTCTATCATAGTCAAGTGTCTTTACTAAGTACTAATGCGTACCAAGTTTGGTGAAATTCAGTTCACATGTTCAAAAGGGTTCATTAGGATCGATGAAACAATTTGGTTCGCCCATAGCCAGTTGTAACAGATGCCACTTTTTCGTTTTGGTCGATGTATCTGTATCTTTCCATCCCTACCAAAAATACGTATATAGGACAGAAGTTCTTACAATGTAGTACTTGAATTCCGGTCCTTTTATATAATTTTGGTAGCCTAGCAGCCTATTTATTCTAATACCAAATACCAGATAGACACCTTAGATTGTCGTTAGTGTTAACATCTTATGTAAAAATTGCTTAGATTCAGCAATGCTGCATTAATGATTTTTAACAAAAATTTGAAATTTTAGTATTCATTAAAGGGCATGACAAAATTCCATTTTACATCCAACTTCTCTGATGAAAGACTGTTTCTAAAACAATAAAGAACAAATTTCTCAATTCTCTTACTTTCTCTTTTAAATCCTTTTATTACTGGGGACCGTAGTGATGTAGTGGTTAGACTACTCACCTCCCACGTAGACGAATTAGGTTAAATTTCCGGAGGAGTCACTTTTGTAATTTCGCATGTGGGAATTGTGCTGGATAATGCTGCTAGTCAGTGGTACTCGCCTAGTTTCACCGTCATTGGCTCTCAAGACCTTAATGTTAACAGCCGCCCAAATCTTTTACTCCACTCCATTTTTGATATTCTGTGTTAAGTGTTATTAACTTTGATGTGTTCAGTGTTAATTTCTGAGTGGGAAATGTTGACAATTGTTGCCTTTAACAGTTACAAACTGAGCAGCATAAGTGGTGTATGTATTTCTTCACATGAACCCACATTTACAGTGTTGGATAGTGAAAAAAATGTACCTTTTTCTATTTGTTCCAAGTTCTTAACATGCAGATATAATTGATGAAATAATTTATGGTGAATAAAAACTTAATTTCAATAACTTAGTTTTTGCATAATCAGAAAAATTCATAAAAAGAATTAAATAAGTGGACATTAAAAATAGTTACGTGGTTCATTTTAAGACTAGCTTAGCAAGAGTTCTACAGAATTTGAGAAACCACCATAAATAAAATGTGTGCAAAACTTTCAATTACCAATTTTAAAATTGAATTCAAAAAAGTATAAAAACTTTATATTGGGTGATAGCATAGTGATGCGTTAGTTCATGGAATTTCCTCCCAATATTTTTTTTTATGTTGTACATTTGAGTGAGTTAGTTTTTATCGTGTGTTCCAAGAAAACAGTAAAATTGTTTATGGTTGCAGTAAGAAAAGCAAAATGATTAATTGGAAAAAAAAAAAATATATAAAAAACCGTCAAAATACAATTTCATTAATTTTGAAGTTAAAAAGGCATCTTTTTTTTAAAATTATTATTATTATTATTATAAGGGTGGTTCAGTTATAGAATAATTTTGGTGTAAAAGATAGGTTAGAATCTTAACATTAAATACCTTTCAGAGCAGACAGGAGCAAATTTTTGTTTTGCTGCAGCATTGACACAAGCATGTTGCAGGACCAACTGCACAGTGCGCAGTGCCGTTGTCTGCCTTGGCAACAGGGTGTTCCAGAAGAAGTTGCTCTGCAACTGGACCAGCGGCTACCACTGGAGGACTGTGCTCATCCTCAGCATTGTTCTTGGAGGCTTTGGAGTAGACAGGTACCTGCTTCCTCCTCTCCCTACAATCTTCTGTATCCTTCAGCCTCAGCCCCATGAATAGCTTGTTTTATCCCAAATCAGATATCACATTGTTTGGTTCTAGTTTCCTTGCAATTTTGTTAAAAGCTCACAATATAAGGGCATGTCTGACAAACAAGTGGTCTTTATGAGTTGCAATGAATGGTATTTGAGTTTGAATCATATGTGTGAGCATCACAGAAATTTTACATATTTTTGCTGACATGTTATAGTGTGATTTTGGATAACTTAATGAATAGTAGGCAATTAAGTTGTGTTGTCATTACCAGGTAAGCTGTAGTCTGCACATCTCTCTCGGTTAAGTGGTTAGAGGGTAGGTTCAATAGGGGGCTGCTTAGTGTGGGGATACTATCTGAGGGGAGGGGAATCAAACCCCAGAGTGAGCTGAACCGCGATTGTGTCCCGTCCAGGGAGTACAATATTTCTCACTGACAGGGTTGCCAGTTGTCCCAGGGGTGCGTGCCGTGATTACAGTTTAATTAATAGTGATGATGGGGGTGGACAATCCCGTCAGAGGGGATGACATCCGCAGTGGTCACGTCAGTTGGCATCCGGGATGTGATTTAATGTGGAAGGAGCTACGCAGGGTTTTGAAATAACCTTCGGCGGGAGTAACCAGGATAACCTTCCTGGAAGCCAAACTGATCGTACACATATTTGGAACAACTTTTCTCTCGTCTGGTTTGGGTGGTGCTGCGCTTGCGGGGGTAGGGGAGTCTCCGGCTGGCGATAGCTGATGTATTCCGGGTGTGGCCACGGCCAATAGGTCCCTAGGTACGCATCGAGTTTGGACTCGTGGTCAAGTGGGATGCTAAAATGGGGCATGGTTTAGTTGGAGGGGGTGTGTCCTTAAACTTGGTTTCTATCTCTGCTTGTGGGTTAACTAACCTCTGCCGAGCCCGCTGTTCTTGACCTATGGGTCTTGAGTCCCACATTTCCTATGGGGCACAAAGGCCAATCTAGAATCACAATAATAATGAACCAGGAACTATTTCTAAAAGAAAGGTAGGCAACGAGTTTCAAGTTTGACGTAGTATTTAATTATGTTTAGGAAAACAATGGGGAATAAAAAATGACGCAGACGGTCAGCCTGTAATAAACCAAGTACAAACACCCCCTACTTTACGCTATTTACAGCGTGCTCTCTCTCGAGGGGTGGTTATCCAGATGGGATGTCGCGACGACCTGTTACCACAGAGTCAAAGAAGTGACAGCGGTAAAAGGGTGCACGAAGTGGATGCCGCGGTTTACATCTGGAGAGCTGTGCCATCCTTGCAGTCGGCTGGTTCAGGAGTGGACGAGCCTTCACAAGCTGCATGAAAGGAGGAAGGTCTTGGTCAGACCAGGGAGAGAACTCGCTGATCTATGCGGCCGGCGAGCCCGGCGACCTCTGACAAGAGACATGCCCGTGCCTTCTTGTATAGTTGAAAATCTCTGTATTGGCGATCTTCCAGGGGTGTGGGGTTTGATAGCCTTTCTCTGCAGGGGTTGGTTATCATAGGTTGCGACTGCACCATGCATTAATCATCCTCCCTTATTTGAGACAGCGACAGTTTACCACCTCCGCTCGCGGCTCGACGTGTGAGACGTCACGGGGCAGCAGAGGACCTACAATCCTGTGGTGTCGATTGAACTTCCTTCTCAGTTATCTCAGGGCAGTGGCTTGTCTGCTAAAACAATCTTGACTCAAGGGGGTGGCGACTGCATGTCTGAATCTGAGTAGGCAGTACAATTCATAATTATACGTGTTAATTATTTCTGTGTCCGAAGTTGTCCAACGCGTGGAGTCAATTCAGTAGGCATGTGAAGAGTAGTCTGCCACTGTTTGTGACTTGCTCCAAGCTCTTGCTAGCTCCTTTGTGGAGCGAAGTCAGCCGTAGGGTGTGCAGGTGCACTGCGCAGCAGTGTGGCGTGCCTCAAATCTTAAAAAAAAAAGTGCAAACAGCTCACATATCTCGTACAGTATATGTAGCAGGGTAAATTAAACACTTTCATTGGTTAAAATATTATTTGCAATAAACATTTGAATACCAGATCAAGGCAGTAATTGTGTACTGTTCAGACATGTAAATGTTGGAAGTATTAGAAGCAGCACGTGTATATAACGACAGTGTGTGTTTGGAACATTTGAACATGTGAATTTCCCCAATCTGTGTGCCATAATGGGTTGGTAGCCTTCAGGCTCTGTTGGATAGCAACCCTTTTTCCAGTCAGAAGTCAGTCTAGCAGCCAACATGGTGGTATGCTCTGGGATGCGTGCATATCGGTTTTGAGGGGCAGTGATCAAAACATGGGAGTGATTTAAGGTGAAGGTAGATAGACTTAGGCGCCAGACCCTGTCGACAGGCAGTCAAGATGGTGTTGCAGATGTTTTCAGGGTCGTTGGGCCATCCTCTTGTACAAACACTATTTCATCTGTGCTGGATGGTTTTGATTCGTCCCAAAGATGAAAGTGAAGTCAGGCCCCCCTCGTTGCCTGATACTTAAGTTACATGTTTTACTTGACCTATTCAGGCTGATCCACAGGCCTTAAGCAGTTGTTAAATACAACTAAGTGAAATTGTGCAGACTTAGGCTGGTGAAAAAGACATCTGAAAGGCGGGTTGTGAGGACCAGTGCCCCTAAATGACACAAAGACTATATTTCGAAATATTACACACACAGTTTGTGAACTCTTGTATATCTTTCTGTGCACTGTACATTATCGTGAAGCTGATGGAGTTCCTGACTACATGCACCTACCAGGTAGGCTTAGCTGAAAAAACGTGCAAATGGGAAATGAACGAATTACTGGTGAATTAAGCTTCCCCAGGTGATGCTAAACAATTAATGAAATGAAATGTGGGTGCTGTCATGAGAACATAAAAATCCTTTATAAAGAGAATACAATGAGTTTAATTTGCTAGGGCATCCTACACATATTTTACGCATCATTTTGCTATATTTTAAATTTGACTATGCTGAACCCTCAGATGCTGTAAGCTACGTTATACTTTTCACCTTGTACCACCAGGGGAGGTATGAACTGCACAAAATCATTACATCACTTGCTGTCTTGTCATCACAGAAAATGTTTCTGCCCTGAAAGCCCTTGATGTGCCAGTAAATCATTGGGACTTAATACTTATAAGGGTCCTCACAGCTTGTACAAATGTTCCATCAGGTTTGTCAGTGTTCCCCAGAGGACTGTTTTACGGTACATAAGGGACACAAATTATGCCTCAATTGCTTTGCTGATTTGCATCATGTAAAGCAGTGCCCTTCTAAGTATTACACCATTCACTGGTGCTTTTCGGGAAGGCATTGGGTTTAAAAGAGGAAGAAAGATGTCGGACTCATTCGTATTGATGTGTTTATAGGCATTGCTGTACTTCAAAAATAAAAATAACTTGTTTATAAAAAAAAGTCCATTAATATTTTTTTAACAGTGGTACCAAACCATATATACTATGCATGTTTTAAGCACATGCAACTGTAAGAGCTAGTGTATGCATTTGAGTCACTTCAAGTGTAAGTGCTATACAGTACGACAAACCTAAGTCAAGTCCTGGGAAAAATGTGAACTAATGTTCTCTCTTTTTCATATACACTCGCACGTACAACCACACACACACACACACACACACAGATGGATGAACCGATGGATGCTAACTGCACTGCCATTTGCCTCATCTCCTTCCAACCAATAGCGATCAAGCTGCCTTATCTACAACTTGTACATACAGTCACGTCAGTTGTAAAGTGATGTTAACTATTGTGGCAACTTGTGTTGTTTTCCACCCATTTTCACATCATGTGTATTTCCCCACAAGTTATAAGTATTACCAACATTGTATGTCAGAATGTGACATGCAATAAATAAATATGTTTATATATATTGACTCATGATGCTTGAGCAACAATGGGCATACATGACTTCAGCTCATCAGTTAGCACGTACTGCTGCTGAGACAATGGAGTTTTGTCATTGTTGACGTGACCATAGATTGTACTGCTCAGCAGTATGGTATTATTCACCGGCCCACAGAAGCTATACGCCGAAGGCATCAAGTACCACTGTATGCCGCTAGATAGCGCTGGCAGTGCGTCTCGCCGCTGTCTTCCTTCCAAGTCGGCCAGTGACGTCATGCCAGAGAATTTATGCTTTTTGCCACCCTCGCTCAGCGCATTCCGTCTCCCTCAAGACACCAGCCAATTTTAGTATAAAAGGGGGTTTGAGTTGCGACTCGTGGCCAATCTTCCTAACCGCACACACCGAGTGCCAAGGAACTGACCAGTCTGATAGTCTCAGCCTTTTCTCCTAGTCTTCCAGCTTACCTTCCCTCTTCTTGGTCTCTTACCAAGACTATCCCATCCAAGCCCTGCTTAGTCCCTCGAGCATCATGCCAGAAATCTCGCCTAGTTGTCTACCCCACTAGACACAGTGGTCCCTTCTAACAATACATTAGGGAGCCTGATTTTAAGTTCAAGTTTTTTTTACTGCTCTTAATCTACCTGATCCCTGTTAGCTCAGGAGCGGGTCATCTCTACCCGTTGTTGCTTAGGATGGCTTCCTCGACAGCTCTCGTATATGCAGGAGGTAGTGTGGCATCACATGTCTATTTCATATTGCGTGAAATAAACATTGTGTTTTACCAACTCTTGAGTTGGACGTGCGGAGCTAAGCTGGAGTAGGTTGCGTCTGGCCTAGTGTTCTACAAAAACCATTGCTGAATGAGGTAGTGTTCTGCTAGACAGTTGGGGCGTCACAATGTGTGTGTTGGCTTTGCTAAATTAGCAGGTAGTGCAATTCATTTGATGCTGGAGTGGTGCAAAGAAAAGTGCAAGAGTTTTACATGATGAAAAAAATTGCAGGCAGTGTTGACAAAATAAATACATTTCAGATATAGTTTGGAAACTTTGTGAAAATTAATCAAAACAATGGGTTTCAGGTTCAAAAAAATGGTAAAATTATTAGTTGTTCTTAATGGAAACAAACAAGATTGTTGCGTGTGGTGAAATATCTGCGAGGTGGGAAATTGACAGTCGTATTTCAGTGTGTATATGCAGTACATTACAAAAAAAAATGGCTACAAAAAGTGGGGTGCTGTTTATATACGATATATTGGCATAACATTTTTTTACCCCTAAAACGTAGTTTGCACGCCCACCGCCATGCTACAAGTGCACATTGATAAGCATCCATTTTTTTTCTTCTAATATGTTGCGATGGTTTTGCTTTCTCAAATCACATTACCATTTGTGGAATAGTAATTGTGTAGTATATATTTGTAAACATTGGAACATAATACAAATTTTCTGTCTCAAATGTTTTGTAGGGGAAAATTGTCAGAATTTATTATGTTAGTAGGGAATAGTGACATAACAATATTCACAGGGAATACAAAAATTCAGAGTGGTCTACACATGAAATATTAATTATTCCTAATTTTTCATCTTAAACTTCTGGTGCTGCCTATACACACTAAAATATGGTACCTCGATAAGACATAGAATTATCTTAATTACATTCTAAACAAGTGTTGACAGTATGACGACGTAGCAGGGGTGTTCAAGAACAACCATCCAGGCCAGCAATGAATTATTGTTTACACAGGTAGCGAAAATGGCTTCATCGAAGGAACAAAGTTAATTTGTAAAGCCAAACCTAAAAGCAAAGAATACCATGATGAAATGAATAGAAACATTTTAATGAAATGACTTGAAACACAACTTCTTCTCAACATTCCATCTCTAGATAATGCTCCATACCATAGCATGTGTGAGAACAAACCTCCAACTATGTCTCCCAAGTACATGACGGGCTGATGGAGGAGGAGATTCCTCATGTTGAACTTACGAAGTTGTACTAGCAGCAACAGTGACAACATAAGTGACGCTACAAAACCTAAATGCACCTATGATGGCAACATTTCTGAAGTGGAGGAACTGCTTTTATGTTTCTAGCATTTTTGTACAATAACAGTTATTAATCAAGAAATAAAATGGTTCCTATGTCATATTCGACAATCAGGGTTTCCACTTTCTTTTTACATTGAAAAATTCCTTGACATTTCCCAGATTTCTGGACAAAAGATAACTTTTTTCCCCCTGACCTTTTTCTAACATTTTTTTTCTGTAAGGATTGGCTCCTTTGTATTATAACACACATTTACACCAAAATACTCTTCAGATCTTACAAAAGTGCTCGCTACATAGATTGCAGAGAAAAATGCCTAAACATTTAGTCCACAGTCATTAAAACGGTTTTATATGATTCTGGCAGAGGTGCACGATTGACAGAACTGCAAAATATATCATGCATGTCACAGAGTTCCCTGATATTTAGCTAACTTGTTTGAAATTCCCTGACATTTCCCTGTTTTCCAGACCTGTTGCAACCCTGAATAGTGTATAGACTGTTTTTGTCTTAAAGTAAACGTCGTGTCTTTCCCAGTTTGTACTGACGGTTTCTTACATTTTGAACTAAGTGTACGGGAAGTGCCTTTCTGTCTATCTATCAATACCCCTCCCGCACTTCACGAGGTGACCTTGCAACACAAGCGCTCTTACCACCTCCACCCCGGGCTATACTTGATTTTGTCACACAGTAACTGTATGGCCGGTTGGTGGTTCAACGTTGACATGCACGAGGCATGCAAAAAAACACTACCTGCTGGTGTCTATCTCCTCTATTTATAATACCATGCTGAATAAATTTATGTCCAGTATTCATACATTGTATCCTGTTTTCTTGCCATTTTTTGTCGTGCCACTGGACAGGTAAAATAGTACTTTCACTTGTCTAACGATTTATACAGGTCTCTGGCATTTAGGTTTGTTTCTGCTTGTAGGGAATTGTAGGGTTTTGTACCGCGTGCACTGTGTTTTACGAGTGAAAGTGCTACAGTGTAGTGAATGTGTTCGCAGGTTTTACCTGGGCTACTGGCAGGAAGGGCTGGGCAAGTTCTTCAGCTTCGGCGGCCTGGGAGTGTGGACCCTTATTGATGTCATTCTCATCTCTCTGCACTACTTGGGACCTGCTGATGGCTCCCTCTACATATGAACCATGCTTCTAAAATACAAGACTGATTTTAATCAACAACAAATGTAATAAAGGAATTTTATATAATTGGTAAAGATTCCGCTCTATGGTCTTGTATAATTTTGGCTTTCATGAGCAAACCAATATGAAAGGTTTTAGCAGTAAATATAAGCCAGACATTTAGTGTCCCCATTTTGCTTTGAAACATTCTACATCATTTGCCCAGACCAGCCAGCCTTTGAAATATACATTTATAATTTTCATCTCTCGTGGCAGCCTTCTTTCTTTTAGGTTTTTATACAGATGACTGCTTATGAGAAAACTGACAGTTTTTATAAAACTAGTACGGTAAAAACTCATTAATTTAAAATGCTCAGGGCTAAATATTTTACTTCCAACTACATGTTTTCAAACTATCCAGTTTGGGAAAAAATTTGCAGACCAGTATGTTACTTGTTGTGGAATTCCAAGTCTCTCCTTCCGACGAAAAACAATATAGATTCTTTTCGAGTGACTTCACGAGCGGAGTCGGAATGTCTCAACTGCTCATGAGCAGTTGGCAGGCTAGAATTTCGTAGGTAAATCAATATGACGGGAGTCTGTATTAAATGTGGCAGTGTATTTCAATGATATGGAAATAATGTGTAGTATAAAGTCAGTGCAGCATGTGTTTGTGTTGTATGATGTTTTACCTACACGTACATTTTCTATATGAATAAGCATGAAAAGATTGGTAATAACTATTACAAACACGCACGTCTGTCAAACATTGTGCACAACATGATACAGGCTGTTTTACGTGTGGGAAGTTATTACAAGTACGTAAACTTACAAATACTCAATTGTAAATATTTATTCAATAAACTATTATAACCATAGCTTAAATATATCTTTATTCATCTCTTGAGAAACATGTGTTCGGTGGTCTAGTGGCTAAGATACATGCTTCATGAAACAAGTGTCTCCACAGCTTAAAATCGAAACTCTCCTCCTGCATAATTTTTATTTTGTCTAAATACGTGAAATACAGTTAGGTGATGATACGGGGGGTAACAACCTTTTTTTTTAAAAAAGCAAGCGTATTAGCTAAGTACAGTTGTATTTTGGCCCATATTAGCCTACAGTTTGGAATGTTTTGGGGCTGGCTCTGTTATAATCTATTAAGTGGGGTAGAGTTTGACAGTTCTAGAAAAGTAGCACGGCCAAAATTTATCCTTCCACCATAGCTGTTTTGCCAGTGAAGAAAAAGACGTCTGTAAAGAAATGTTTAGTCCAATGCACACTTGCACTTTCCCCGTGGCACTGAAAGTCTTAACGTTATCTAACTTCCATCCAGTAATTAATGTAGGATATTATATACTATTGACCAAAAAGTAATTGGGCACCCGTTAGGTAGTTCAGTATGTCAGTCGACTTGTGTGGCCGCCGTACGCTGCAGGCCGGTGTAGAACCAGTTGACAAGGAGATGGCACGAGGTACATAGCTATTGGACCCTGAAATGTGAAATCGTCAAAAATAGGGTACAACCCATGGCTACAATCCGACAGTTTCACGCAGCAACAGGAGTATCGTTTTCCAATGGAACATCGCGTACAGAGGCCCACCAACTTGGATATTTCAGAAGAGCAGCTGCTTATAAGCCCCATATCACGACAAGCAATAAAGCTTAATTGTTAAATCAATAAAAACAAAGACTGAAAAATATAATGCAAAAAATTAAATTAACAAATGCACAAAAAATTAAGAAAAGTAACTCATCATTACAGGAGACTATGCCAACTACAAAATGTGTACAGTTTTTTCATTACAAAAAGTCTGAAAATCAATAAAAATATTTTAAAATAGGTCTGACATTTCAAGCTCAAAGCCTCAATGCAAGGTTTTCATTTCCAACCATTCAAATACTTGCCAAGTCGTTTAGATTTTCAATTTTCTCCACAACTTTAGCTTCAAGTCTGATTTTCTTCTTCTCATCTTCAAGTTTTTGCATGGCTTCAGAAATTTTTTGTTTCTCATTGTGCTTTTTCTTTTGCAACAAGAAACTTTTTTTTTTTTTATCTTCTAAATGCTGTACATATCTCTTGTGAGAATATTTCACAGATAGGAGCATTTTTTGGTCAATGGGAATGAGCTCTACTCCTCCAAAGTAACGAATGGCATCCAACACATGTCTTTGTGCTACAAGAGACTCTACAAGGATAGCCTTATTGACAGAAAATCCACTTTCAACAGATGCATTCCCATGTGAAATGAGCAGGCACAGTTTGAATATGTGCCACAGTTCACCATATATATTTGTGCCTAATACACCAGCAAAGAAATCATGCTTGTTTCTGGCTCACCAGCAAGAAATCTGCTAAATTCAATTTCCAATGTTTCCTTTGCATCTTGACAAAGGAAAAGGTATGGAGTCTTTGCTTTTTCAGCAACAGATTCTGAGATTCTGTCAGCCACAAATAGTGCTTGCAAGACAACATTAAATCTTATCTGACCAAGTTGTGGGTTATGGGCAATAATTTGTAGATTTAGTGAAGTTAATCCTTGCACCAATTTGTACTTAAGTGGGCTCTTCTCTTGCAATTTGTACTTAAGTGGGCTCCCCCAGGGCACAACCACAGTGATCCTTAACAAAACAGACTACATACTAGAAGCAGAAATACAACTCAAGGACACATCCACCTACGAACGTCTAAGAGAAGACCCAACCACCAGATTCTGTGACCACATTAATCCTTGTGTCCCATGGCCCCTTCAATACCGATCCGATGCTTCAATAAAACTTCCCATCCCACCAGTTGTGTACCTGCTTCCGAAGATGCACAAGGATCAATGGTCACCTCCAGGACGTCCCATTGTATCAGGGATTGGTAGCCCCACTGAGAATCTCAGCTGTTGTAAATGCCCACCTTCAACCTTGGGTACAGCAGCTTTCATCCTATGTCGAGGACACTGGCCACTTCCTGGAACGCTTGGAGACATCTGCGTGCCATTCTCCAAGATGCATACATGGTCACCATAGATGTTGATGTGTGTGTAAACCAGCATTCCCCACTCATCTGGATTGTCTGCCACAGAATGCTACCTCAAAGGACACCCCCCACACAGCAAACTCTCTATGGCATTCCTTATTGAACTCGCCAGGTTAACCTTCAGCAAAAACAACTTCAGATTTCAAGACTCACGCCACCTTCAGGTCAAAGGCACAGCAATGGGTACATGTATGGCCCCATCCTATGCCAATCTGTTTATGGGCCAACTAGAAGAAAACTTCAGTCACCAACCACACTGCTGTATGCGTTTCAACGACCTTTCTAACCAATTTAAACACATACAGTACATTTAAGTTCACATGGTCATACTCCTAGATGTTGAACTCACAATGGCACAATCCAAACTGCTGTACACACCAAACCCACCAACAACCTCCAGTACTTACATTTCGACAGCTATCACCCACACCATTCCAAAAATCCATACCGTTCTCTCGCCATAAGGGCCAAACATATCTGCTACACAAACCGTGATCTCAACAAACAGTGTGAAACAATAGCCAGAGCATTCCTTGACAGGGACTACCACAGGCACCTTGTCCACAAACAGATTCAGCAAGCCATCTCAAACACGGGAACACAAACCAAGGTCAACCACTCTGATATTCCTCTGGTGGTCCCATACCACGAAGGCTTAAACTTGGAAACATTCTCCTCTGGATACAAAATTCTAGCTTCTTCACTGCAAACACAAGACCTGCTTTCCAAACCACCCAGATTGGTCTTCAAAAGGCCACCTAACCTCTGCAACAAACTGGTTTGTCCTTAGCTGTAGCCCACCACATATGTCAATCAAACTATGACTCCCAAAGAATCCCTCCCCTGCTGGTTTGTCCTTAGCTGTAGCCCACCACATATGTCAATCAAACTATGACTCCCAAAGAATCCCTCCCCTGCAAAAGCGCTTGCTGTGGCACCTGCACCATTCACCAACCCTCAACTCCTTTCAACAGTAGATTCACTAACCATACATGCCCTATCCAAGGCAATTATGACTGTGCAACACAAAATCTGATTTATCAGCTACAGTGCCAACACTGTAATGCAGAATACATCAGCCTCACTATCAACACTCAGGCAAAGAATGAATGGCCACAGAGCAGATACCAAACAAGCCACAGCTGGCAACATCAATAACCTACAGGACAAACCAGTTGTAGCACATGCAGCATCTCTCAACAAATATGATTCCTGCTATAGTACCAAAGTTGTGAAGAGCCCTACTACCTTCAAGCAATAGCTCAGAACTTAAGACTCTGGGAATTAGCTCACCAATTTTTAACTAAAGCCAGGCAGCCACCAGGCCTCAATATAAGATACCGTATTTACTAGTGTATAGCGTGCCCTTTTCCCCCCAAAATAAAGAAAAAAATTTCTCGGGTGCGCGTTATACAAGGGGAGAAAAGGGGGGAGCAAAGGGAAATTGTAGCCATAAATCATCATGGGAAGAGAGGTGGCGAGACTGTCGTCTCATCTCTCCTCACCCTTTTCTCTCAGCGACCCTTCAGTAGTGTAGGTCGCATGCCGCTCCTTTTCCAGGCTGCCAACTGAAGGCATCCTGTCTCGCTGCAAATTGGAGCTCCCATGTATTCGTGGCCCCTCTGTCTTGTAATAACACCCAAATGTTGCCGGCCGACAATTCCACCATCCTTCTGTTTCTGTGGCAGAGGCTGGCAAGTAATATTCAGGGTGGGGGAAGAGAGACTAAATGGAGAAAAATAAAAACGAAGCCGGAAATGTTTAGTGGGAGCAAGAGGGTTCGGGATTTTTTTACTTTTTTTTTTTCACCCGAGTTATGTAAATAAAGTATTTTCCAAACACACCACAATCACCACACATTAATGCGAAAAAGAATAACTTGTTCCACATGGTGCCACAAATTTATATTTTTAAAAATTCCTGAAAATTGTTGCAGAAATCATGGTGTGCCTATACATGAGTAAATATGGTAATAATAGCTCCTTTCTATACCTGCAAGTTTTCAATTTTCCCATCCCATCTTAGTTTGACACCAGGTCGATAGGTTTACTACTAACACCGCCCTTCCACCATACTGCAGTGTCCTACAACTTGCAGCCTGATGAAGCTGGCTTAGCCAGCGAAACATCGCGATCGCGCAACCATGTGAAGACACTGTCATCCTACTTTGAGCATGCCTTTTGACAAGTACCAGCCTGCGAGTACTTGGATTCTTGTCCATATATTGTTAGTAGCCTAGCGGCCTATTTGCATTCTTTACATAAATAACTTAATTTTGTTTTCATGCCAGTGGATATTTAAATGGATACAAATCAATTCGGTAAAACTAGTGCTGTGCAATATATTGGATAAGGTAGCGTAAAGATATGCTCATAGGATATAATTTTACTAGGAAGATGCCTATTAAATAAAACCAATGTTATATTTCAAAACTTGAACTCTGCACACAGATTTTTAAGGGTCAAAATTAGAGAACTGCTTAGAACAGCAGCAATCTGATGGCTGCAGTCTCAGGAACTATGGACACTTTTACAACCAAGGTTGTATTACTACTCTTTCATAGCACAGCTGTAAAAATTAATGGGCGCCTTACTGAAAATAAGGTAGCACACATCAACAAATAATTTCAGGGTTGCTACATGTAAAAAAACTGCAAAAATTTGAGGAATTAAAATTTTTTCGTAAGGTTGTAAATTCCTTTCATTTTCAGCTTCATGTCTTTGTGAAGTTGCATGTGAAGAGGCTTATAAAATAAAAGCTAATATACATAGGTTAATAAAACATCCCACATGTTACTGGCAAGACAGAGTCATATGAAGTAATATTTAAAGGCCTGGGAGACTAGTCTCCAATTTCTTGTTTTACGCCTTCAAACATTGGACTTTGTGCACAAGGGTGCTCCAAAGTCACATGCTCAAAGGTACACAAAAAAAAAAAAAAAAAGCAATGCAGGTAAATAGGACCTACCACATTTTGCTCGGAAGACAAAGCAGAGTAATATTAAAAAGGCCTATTTTTTTTTGCTATAGCCTTCAAATGTCTGAATTTGTTCACGTAGATTAACTGAATTCACACATTCAAAGGCCCATAGTATAAATACAAAACTTCAGTTATAGGTCCTATAACCAAAGTAGTTATTTTTTCTTCCACATTTTACACTTTGCTCACAAGACAGAGTGATTTACAGTAATATTAAGACAGTGGGGAGTCACCTTTTTCAAACGTAGGAATTTGTTCAGATGGGTGATCCACAGTGGCATACTCTGCTCACAAGAAAGTGATGTAATGTAATATTAAAATGTCTGGGGGACTCATCCCCAAATTCTTGCTATAAACCTTCAAACATTGGGGACTTAGTTCACACTGGTTTGCTTCAAAGTCGCATGTTTAGAGGCTTATTAAAAAATTAAACTTGGTAGGCTATTAAGACCCACTACACTTTATTCACAAGATTAAAAAGTGTGTAGGTTTATTTCAAGATCTAGGGGACTCCTCCCAAATTTGTTGCTATAAGCTTGTACGGTGTTGTGACTAACAAAAAATTGAGGAGTCCAGTGATCCTTGTAATATTATTTTACACTACTATGTCTTGCTAATAGTGTGGTAGGGCCTATAGTTAGTTACAGCACAAAGTTACATTGGAATATTTTGAATAGGAAGGTTTTATGTTAATTTTATTGTTAGTGCAACCCTGTTACGAAGTTTTCCTGCTTACTAAGCTATAGAGAGATTGCACTTGGTCTTTTACAAATACACAAGTTTACTCCTTTAAAAGGTTTTCGCGTCTAATATGCACACATTTTTTAGTAGTTTTCCTTAACAAGGTTTCACTGTACTTGGCCATGCTGACGACAAAATTTAACTATAAAAGCAGTGGGAGACTGATGCAATCAATGAAGAGATTAGAAAGATCTGTATTGCAGACAGTTACTTGCATTATTGCAATTTTTAGCATGTCTTCCAATCTGCTGAAAATTAATGTTGGCCTATATCATGCTCAAGTGGTTTTCCGGGCCACTTTTTATATTTTTCGTGCCTCATGTAAAAATTTCAGATAAGTTTTTATTGTGTTCTCTGCATAATGTGAGTCAGTGAGAAGTAATATAAACATTAATTTTTCACCCAAGGATTATTAATTGATGCTTGAATTTTTTCAGAGGTAGGCCTGGATATACATTTATTGAGAGTTACTGTTGTGAATATTGTCTTGCATAACTGAGGAAGAATGTGCCGCACACAAGTTTGGTTTGGTATATATTTATCCATTTTTCAATAGTAATACACGTAGAATTAAAATTTTTATTTAGCATGCCCATTAGATAGAAGAGGCAGGGAAATTTATTTTGAAGTTTGGAAAATATTTTTAAAGAGTACCTGTAGCAACCCTGAATGTCTAATGTTTGCAAGAATTTATTCTAGAAATTCCTACGTACTTGTAAAATTGTGTTAATGGAGAAGATAGAGAAATCTAACTACATCTATTAAGTTACTCTCCACTTTAATTCCATTAATTATAAGTGAATTTTGTCAGACTATTTTCATTCAGTTCAAAGTGTCGTAAGTCCATCGCCATAAATTTAACACAAGAAAATACCATCTGTACAGTGAATACAGGATATCTGAAAGTTTGGGACATGTCACCCAAGTCTGCTTGGCATGGCAGAGGAAGTAGGGAACCACTAGAGCTAGCAACAACTGCATGTACATTGTAACTGAAAGCATTGGCTACTCATCACTCTCCTCCACTGCTGCCTTCCAGCACAGCGACACCTTCCATTTCGTCACTTGACAATCCCATATTGCAATTGTAGTTTGTACTATCACTGTCCACATCTAGCGTTATTATATTCCAAGCTTCTTCACATTTTCACAGTATGGTTTTCAGCTGTCTGCTCCTATACTGTCGAACACTTTTTTGCAGAGTCGTCGCACATTGCTTAAATTACAGGTTACATTTTGTGACACAACTTTTCCTTCCACTTCAGCCCAGATATTTTCAATAGGATTTAAGTCTGGGTGATACGGGAGTTGTGTGTCCGTAACTTTTCAATATTTCATCCACTGAATAGACAGCTTGGATAGGTTTGTGCAGTTTTAAAAGCTTATAAAGTGTCTGCTTAAGTATATCATCTGCAAATAGAATATGGTGTCTCAACCATTTCCCGTTTTGTAGAGTTGGATGTTGGTGGTATATTAATCCTGATGTAATAAGGTGCGTTGTCTAAGGCGACTACACTGTCGACAGGTATATTAGGTACAAATTTTTCCCTTAGCCAGTTTTTGTAATTTTCTTTATTCTGTTGTGATGGTAGTATCCTGTAGATTGTCAAGACTTCCACATCACTAATGCATTTGGAACAAAGTCACTTTCACCTCCAGCACGAACTATTATCAGTTGCTGTCCTTTTGAAACAAGTGTCAGTTGGTCATGCACTGAGTCATCACTCCAGGATGTCTCTTGCACGTGCAAATGACAAAATGTGTGTTTTGTCCATGTACACTATATTTCCATTTTTGTTTCTGAATCTTCTTATGGATCTTAAATATTCAATTCGCTTCTGTCGTATATCACATTTTTCAACCAAAATAACACGCGATTTAGTTTTTTTTTGTAATGAAAACCAATCCTTTTCAAAATGTTGTATCACTGCCTTGAAAATGTATGTCCTGTGTAAGTTTTTTCCGTAACTTTTTAATGGTTGGGACACATTTCTCGGTTACATTAAAGTTGTATCCAGTCCTACAAAGTACTGCTTGATTAAAATCATCATCAAAATGGAATATGCACGACCTCTCTCTCTTCTCATCAGGTGTAACAAAGGATCCTCCATCATGCCGATCCTCTAGTTTCCACTTTAATCTTGTGCACTGCACTAGCCACAGCTGAGCTTTTTCTTTGGGAATTGACAGTCCCAGAGCTTTGGCTTCGTTCTCGATGAACGTCAAGACATTACAATCTTGGATGAGGGGAAGTAATTTATAATCTTTTGCCGTTTATTTTCAATAGGATCGGCACACCTCACAAAATTTAATATACCACTGTCATGAGTCTCTCAGTACACACACTCGTTCAAAAAACCACACCGATGACAAACATTATAAGGACATATTAAACGTAACCAAATCCTTGCACCTTTTTACAAACTCGTACACAATTGCATAGTCAGTGTGACATTAACAAATTCTTAACAAAAACACACATAAAACATGTATATTTGATGAAACGTCAAGCTGTTTTCCACTGCCGTAATTTTACACAACTCCTACTGCGTGCACGTTCGAATTCCAACTTCAGATAACAGTAGGGACAGCGAACAAGCAAATGTTGTGGATTCCGCCTCCACACCGCAAACAAGTTAATATTTTCTGGCTTTTGATAGTACGAGTGTAACAGGCCTTTCATGCGCATGCATAGTCGCTAAGAAGTTCCCACTGAATAAGTTGAATAAATGTGCACCTTGTCTATCCGTATGTGTGTGTAATTTGACCCCTTTAAAAAGTTTTCTCGGTTAATGTGTATTATTTCTTCAGTCCCTTAAGAAACATCTTAAGCGTTTTACTGTACATGCATTACAGTTTGCCTTATCCCGTCATTCTAGAATACCCATCACTTACCTTACCTCTATACTACATAATAGATTAATCCTTGATTTGACTTAGGGGAGCAGATAAAATCAAATAGATATTCAGGCATTTGTTTAGAGTTTGTTTATTGATACCACTGTAAAGCAGTTAGATGTTCAAAACTTCTTAAAACTCTTCTTTGATCCAGTACCTTTGGAAACCTTCAAGACATTGAAGCGAACAGTCTTGCTCAGTGGCCTGCATTCACCAACTGTCACAATGTCTCCTATCTCCACATCCCTGCAGCAGGAAATGAACACAGCCAATATTTCAGTTGCAAGCTATTGTGATCAAAAAGAGGTTGGCATGTACAAAAAAAACCCAGTGTTGTGGCATTGGCTAAAAGCCAAAAATTAATCCACACAAATGCACTATATCACGTATTAATTTATTAAGTTATATCTCAATTACATCATTACACTTTCTTAAACATATTGCCATCAAATGAGGGGCAAATAATGAACAATTGATATTAGGAATAATATAATGAATTCAAGTACAATCTAAACTCAAACCCTCTTGAACCAAAAGTCGGTGTTCAATGAGCACTTTCTGTGATCCCAACAAAATATCTCCTGTAAATAATGCTTTTAAAAAAATTAAGTTTTTGCCAAACTCAAAATTTAATCTTTACAGCTTCATCAAATATAATATACTCAGACCATTAAACAACAGAGTTTTAACAAAATTGTATTATTATAAACTGTTCTCACCAAGGCATGCAAAGTCTGTATATAGTACATTATGTACACATGCACAGTATTACTATTGTCCATTTCATGTAAGTGGGGTAAATTTTGACAGTTCTATAACAGTAGCACGGCCACAGTGTATCCTTCCACTGCAGCTGTTTTGTCACTGAAGAAAAAGATGTTTTGAGTACAATGCACACTTGCATTTTTCTCCTTCCTTGTTTTCCCTGTAATGGCAGGCACTGAAAGGCTGATGTTAGCTAGGTTATATCTTTTAATTAAAGAGTTAAATTTCTTGGGGTTCTGCTTATTTTATTTTGAGGGAAAAAGTGTAAGAGGGGGGCCTTTAGATTAACATCTTTCTTGAGTGGGATTATTTTTATGTTCTTACGATTGTGTGGCATTTTGAGTTATATGGTTTTTATGGAGCGGAAAATTTTGCTCGTATGGAAATAACATTTAAATTATAACTTTAACGAATACACAAAATGTAATACATGAGTTGCTGTCTGTATTCGTACAGATGCAGCAATATACACGCACAAACACTTTGACCAAGTTAACCTTACACTCGAATTTATGATGTAGACAAACAAATATTATTCACTCACTACAAAAGTGTGGAAAGTGCTGCTTTTTTCAGGCCACGTGCATTTCAATAATTATATTAACGGTTTACATATATATTTTTCAAAACATGAAAACTTACTATTTGTAATATTTGCAAACTCTTGAACACGTGTTTTTCTACGGCAATCCTTGCAAGTTTACTTCACTAAATTCACATTTGTTCATCACTAGCATTAAATACAGTGAAAGTCTGCTGTAACTATAGTTTATATCAGCAAGAAAACTGTCACTATAGCGGACTTTAGTTATAAAAAAATTTCTTTTTAAATTCCACATTATCAAATTTAGGAGCGGGGAAGGTGGCAAGGCAACGCACAATGTCCGTAGCTGTCACCATGCGAAAGGTTGGCCAAGATCATGGCGCTTCCTGTCGCCACGGTGGCGGCTGTGAGCGGGAACACTGAGCCAGACTAGCGACATGTGCACCCAAAGTTATTATGTACAACTGTCACATTTTTTGCTAAAATTGAGTGAAGAAATTTTATTACATTATTAACAGTCAACAAAGAATCCATGACTCACGAGATACAACATTAATTAGCAAAATGCATGATAGTTTAGCACCAAAATACACTTTAAAAAAACTCACACAACTATTCATTCACAAAATAAGAATCTATTTTTGTGCGCTTTAAAAGCTTGCCCTTATGACAAATGACAGACCCTCTTGGAAAGCTAGCACAAATGTATACGCGATATTTGCAGGTGCAGGCCCTTAAAATTTCTATACATACTCATACTGTATGATAATATAAAAATATTTGGCAATCTTGAAAATCACCAGAAAATGTGCTACTCTTAATTTACGTGACAATATTAGTATAAAAACAGTAACATATTTTCTGAATATCATTAAACAAGTCAACAAATGCATATTCCATACAATGAAATGGTAACTTTCATAAATAATGTCACCCAAACAATTGCTATGAATAGTACCATATACAATGTATACCATATTTTTTTTGCATGAACAGGCTGCATGGAACTATTTTTAAACCCCGAGGTTTGTTCATGTACGGGAACAACTGACTGTCAACCACACAATCCCATGAAACGATTGCACTTACAGGCATCCTTCATCAACAGCACAATATTGTGATGCGTGTAGCTAAAGCGCGCAACTAAACCCTATGCTCTCTCTCGTGCACATTTCCCGCTTCACAGATAAACAAATGTATGGCCGAGAGTTCCAATTCATTTCTAGTTTCATTTTTCTTAATTTGTGTCTGGCATTTTGTAAGGTTTAGTCAAAACAATATGACTTTTAACTGCCAAGCATGCAATGCTGTATTATTTCAGTGTTATCATGATTTCAAAAATAAAATCTGATACGACGGCAATCAGGTAATTTGTCAACTTCGAAGTTATCAAAATTCAAATTACAAAAAAATGTCAGATTTTGTAGACAAACAGGTCACATGAGCATTTTGTTAACAAAAAGTGCCAATTGGAACATGGTTTCTTGATAATGGAAAAGGAACGAGCGAGTTATGCTAAATTTAAATTAATGGTTGTGGAATATGCATGTGAACATGAAAAACAGTGCTTTGCAAGGCAAAATGTATAAATACCTGGAACTGGAATAATAGCTGTTTAATCACATGTGTACCACTAGGAATAATGGATTTTCTATCACCACAGAAATACTTCCATTTGAAGTCAGGGAAATAGCAACTAACAAGAAAACATTCCCGTAACAGAATTTAATCCGGACATTCGCCGGCGACTCAATTGCACAATATGCCAGCAATCAGATCACCCAATTCTTAGCAGCTCAGTGCAATAATAGCACATATAAATAATTTACTTGTACTCTTCTGTCTGTTCCTTGTTGATGCAGTGCAGGACCTGAGATGTCATTACATTATGATCAGAAACCCAAAAAGTCTTGTGTATAGGCAGCATCCTATATTTTCACATGAAAAAATATGGTAATTTCCAATGATTGATTCACAGAAGTTCAAGTAAAAACACTAATCCGTAGATAAATTTACATTCAATTTTATTTTAGGGACAAATATTCATGTTGCATTTAACAATTCACTTTGGCCGATATTGAAACTTTCCGCTTTGCATTTACACAGATACACAATGGCGAGCACACAAGCAGCATGCAACATAATACAGACAAGTGCTGGTGCCAGACTGGACAGCACGACGTGGCGCCAGCAATGTTGCCATGTTTCACGAAGTTCACGCATGGAAACCAAAACCTTTTCTTAATTTTTTTACGCAATGATTTCTTCTTGCATTGTTTTTGAAGGAAACTGCTGTGGAGCTATTTAAACTATCATTATAGTGAAAATAAGCCCACACGGCATTCATTATTACAGACTTTTCCCCCAATGAGTATATGGGCAATCGATGGTGCCAATAAAAGTTATTGTTATAGTGGACTTTTTGTTATAAAGCACACTTGTTACATCAGACTTTAGCTGTAATTTATTTGCAAAATCATTCACTAACACTGCTCACGTTTCCTGATACAAATAAACTTAAACTTATACACGTAAATTATGTTTGTGGCACTTCATTGTGGAAGGTGGTAAGGAAAATGGCGGAACGAGTAGTTTTAGCGACGTGCCGATTAATATTACATTTCACTCAAGAATATTCACTACAATGGTAAGTACAACCAACTAGGTTTGAAAAAAGCAAATACAAATAATTAACTACTGATTAAATATTCAGAAAACAATAAGATATTCGTGTAATAAACACAATGAGAAAACAGCACACACACACAACGACCTTCACCAGGCTGGAAACATAAACATGGCTAGCCATTGGCTGGAAACATTTAGTGTTCGTATATGTTGACACACACTGTCATAAATGAAAACCGTGTTTTTTAAAGTCCAGTTAGTAATAGCCAAGAAAAATTAACGATTGCTTACAACACGGATCCCGCAGCAGTTCATCACAATACTGTAGGAGTGACAGCCTTTACTGTTTACATACTGTGTAGGTCACATTGTCTGTCAGATATTACCCTCATATGAAATGGACAATAATACATAATGCAAAAAAAATAAACTTTTAGCACATATTGTTTTCACTTACATCTCTCACTGCCCTGCATTTAGTCCTTTTTATGTAATTTACTACTTCCATAATAACCTGTGTTGTTGATTTAGTTGCAATATAATAGTTTCTTGAAAAAGGGGGGGGGAGGGAGGGAGGGAGGGAGGGAGGGAGGGAGGGAGGGAGGGAGGGAGGGAGGGAGGGAGAGAGAGAAAACTCAGATTACATGTACATTATGTGAAATATGTTCTGTAGAATTTTATTAGATGGTCAGCAAACTGCATTGCAATGGTACCAACAGCCATGTTGGTAATGAAGAACAGTGACATACAGTAAAACCTCTCCATTGCAACCCAATCCCAACGAACTGGTTTTGGTCGAAAAAGTCGACAATTTGAGGCACCTCTAAAAATAGATAAAGTAATCCCTCGTCAACCGCGGTTTCAGTTATATGTGGATTTATTTTGTAGACCTTTTCTCCAACCGCGTTAGTAGTTTCTATTATCCACGGTTTTAAGCCTATGGAAAATTAGCCCTTACTGATGTTAGTGGTCGGGCATTTCTCAAGCTACCATCGTAGACTTTGGCATTTGTTGTCCCAAGCAGTATGTAGCAATAAATTTCTTCATGCCAGAAGGGGGACACTGGTGGATTGTCCGTTGAAGATGGTGGAGGGAGTTGCAGGCTGGGCCAGTAAGCATTCTTTGTCCTGGTCACATGCAGTCGCCTCTGCCTTAACCTGTCATTTTCGCTTCCATTATCCCTCCTCTTTTGCTGTAAAAACAGCGGTATGTCACATAGACTAGTTTCTTAATCAGTGTATGTATGATAATTTCAAATTTAATTCAATGCCCTTTTTAGTGACTATTTTTACGTTTATGTGCACCTACGTAATATGCTAATTGTTTATGGCAGGCAATTGTTTTTTTCTTGTGAAATCAACTTTATGTCTAAAGTGAATAAAGATAAGCGTGTGCAAATAAAATGTGTTCTTATATTACCGGTACCATATTACAGCGAGTGAGGCAGTGTGCGCGTATAGGCAACGTCAAATGTTTTCGATGAAAAATTCGGGATAATATTTCAAGTAGACCGCACTAAATATTTATATTCCTGTAAACATTGCCAGGCCTCATTGTGCCAGCGCAAAGGCCAACACACCACCTACAATTTACATAAATTCAACACATTGACATGTTTTCCCGCTGTTAGGAAGTGAACTGGCCCTGTAATGACGGCAGGCAGTGGGCGAGCGGCCGCCTGCCATCTTGTAGCAACCGACTGACAGCTGTCCAGCCCGAGGATCTAGGGCCGAGCTTCAGCAGTAAAACGCCATGTCCACACCCAGCTGCACTGCACAGGACCCAGGCGCTCGCCCAGATCAAAGCGAGAGCATAGCATTCGCACATGAGTTGCGCAACGCCACCAAAACATTTTGACCTCTACGTGCCTCACAGCAATGTCTGACCGACGAGACCTGCGTAATAGATCTTTAGTAAAACTTTATATTTTAATAATAAACAACCTAAGCTTTTCACACACTTTCAATGGCCTTCTTTTTTACAAGGGATGGTCCAATATGCCTTTCTTGGGTATCAAATTAATCAGGAGATGCCCAGCAATTAAAATATACATATTTATATTTAATAAATGGTTTTTTATGTGCTGGAGATGATTGAATATGAACTTCATGCAAAAATGGCAAGTTTGGTGGCATAGGGGTTAGGGGTGGGTCAATGTCGGCCCAAAATATTCCAAATATTTTATTATGCCCCCTCCCCTCTATGTCAACCCTATTCACGGGTACCGTGAGGGGTCGTAATAGCGAGGTTCTACTGTATTTATTAGAGATTGATTCGTGATGATGTGACCTGGCTACCACCACTGGCAAGTTTACCCTTGAATATTTTTTTAATGAAAATAACGAATGGATTATGTATAAATGTAATTCTAATATATTTGAACAGAAAGTAAGGAAACCCTATTCACTGCAATTTATCAATCACAATATTCAAGTTGCATGGTGCAGTGGTTTTGCTTTCTCAAGTCACGTTACTATCATTGATGCCATTGTGTAACATGTTGCAGTGGTTTTGCTTTCTCAAGTCACTTTACCATTTGTGGAATAGTAATCATGTGACGCAAATTTGTAAAACATACATCGTAACAAGATCAAAGTTTTCCGTCACAAATTCTTTGTAGAGGAGAAATTAAATCTGAATTTATTATGTTTGTACGGAATCGTAACTTAACAATATTCACAAGTACACACAAATTCAGTGTGGCCTATACTTTAAATATTAATTATCTCTAATTTTTCATTAAAAACGTCTGGTGCAGCCCATACACGCCAAAATGTGTGTTTATGTGCACCTGATTTCAAAAGAGGTGTTAAAATTCTTCTTTAATATTTCCATTTGTATTGTTTTAGTAAAACTTGACAAAATACCTAACACTATCAATGTGTTTAGCATAAAGTTTAATGAGGTTGGTTTTGTATTGGGTGAATAATATGTTAAGTCCACATCTACAGAATTTGTATGTTGGTCCTCCTGAAATTTGATGGATAGTGTTTCCAATGTACTCACAATGCAGGACTTGACAGGAGCACACATGAAATCGACTCCCAATTTCTTAAGCTCTGCAAAAAATTTTCATCAACACATTTTCCACGTAGTTGCACATCATGACATTTTGCTGCCTGAGCCAGGTTCATTAGGCGGCGAAATAGGGTGGGGCGGGAAAACTGAAAAATTGCCAGTATAACTAACGAGAGTGGTTAGGAGCTGTGTTTATCTTATGTTGAGGCCTGGTGGCTGCCATGATTTTCTTATAAATTGGTGAACTAATACCAGCATCTTGAGTTCTTTTCTATTGCTTGAAGGTCATAGGGCTTTAACAACTCTGGTACTGCAGCACGAATCATGTGTGACGTTGCTTGTGCTGTAACTGGTTTGTCCTGTAGGTTATTGATGTGACCACCTATTGCTTGTTTGGTGTCTGCTTTGTGGCCATTCATTTTCTGCCAGTGTGTGTTGTTGGGGAGGCTGATGTATTCTACATTTCAGTGTTGGCACTAGCTGATTTTCTGCTGCACAGTTGTAGTTGCCTTGGATGGGGTATGTACAGCTAGTGAGTCTGCTATTGAAAAAAGTTGAGGGTTGGTGAATGGTAAGGGAGCCACAACGTGAGCTATTGCAGCGGTGGGATCCTTTGGGGGCGATAGTTTGGTTTGCATTGGTGGTGGGCTGCAGCTTTGGATGAACCAGTTTGAGTTTACTTAGGCCTTCAAGATATGGGACCACTCAGTTGTCAATCCGCTGCCAAAAATTGTTCAGTGTTTACAATACACCGACACATTCCATCCGACAAGCGTTTTGTGGCTTTCGGCAAATCTTAAAATGGCCAGTAATGTGCTCTACTTTCTCGTTGGAATGTGTAGAAATCACAAAATTTGTACACTTTTGTTTTGAAAACAGTAAAGTTATGTAAAAGTATTTTAGGATTTTGGCGCAAAGTTTATTTTCTTTATTATTTATGTTTGTGTGGTAGTAAAAATCATAGGTGAGACAAAAAATTCTACTGCTGTTAGCATTTCCGCCCATTTCTCCTCCCTGCGGTATTGATTTTTAAATAACTTTGAGCAAATATAAATTAACTCAGGATATTGTGCACTTAATTTATTAAAAGTCTGTCTGTGAAACTTCCCATTATTATTTATTTCCATGAAATCAACAACTAGTTATCTTTCTGCTACAAAGCAATCAGTATGTACATGTAAGTAAAATAAATTAACCCCTGTAGTAACATCAACTTGACATTATGTTCTGTAAGTTTGTGTTTATGTCATGTTTTTACACTGCACAGCGAGTCGGACACAGGTAGAAATGGAATCTACTTTTGTAGGGCCCTCAAAGCTGTGATTTTGTCCGGGTGACTTTGCTTCTGATTGGCTGTTGAAATATTTTCGCCTGTGTCGGGGCTGTGATGTCGGATGGTTGGGTTATTGTAAATCCAGCTTATAGTGTAGCGCGTGATGCCTTCTATTGGTAGTGGTGAGCCTATCATGTGTAAAGCTTGATCTTTTTGTAGATTCTGCAATATTGTTAAAATTTAAAATCTCTTTTCCTCTCTAAGAAGTTTTCCCTGATAAGGTTTTAGCATCCTGTCCTTTGAAAAATGTCTTAAGTTCTACTGTAATTAGTAAATATGACTCCGCCTCATCTTCATGTGACATCACATCACCCCAAGCCGAATTTGAACCTGGAGCCAGCCATCATGCCCTTTGGCAAGGGGTGCCCTAAAACACAGCAGCCGAGGCAGTGCAAACACAAGCCATTCACACAGCCCAGCACTGCTCGAAAGCTTGTGAGAGCAATGCACGTGCACACAAGGAAAACTGCACACTACCAGCTTCCCCCGAGAGAATGCGGCCTGCACCGCCAAGGGAGGAGCTCTGGCCTGAAGATACCTGACCAGCTGAAGGAACCGCAACTGGTCATTTATGTACGCAGGCGTACAGTTATACAACACCAGCGGATACCCAGCTGTACACTCCACCACTTCTGAGTGCTGGAGCTCTGCCTACCACTTTCGTAACGATAGACCAGCAGCCTTCTAGATCTTCGCTCAGGGACCCTCGCATAAGTATTTGACCCTCCCTTACACTCACTATAACTTTGGTAGTGACCCCCCCCCCCCCGCAAGGCCCTTTTGGACAACAACATTCCTTAGGGTCAGTTGTTATAGCTACCTAGTCTTTTTCTGTTCTTGTTTAGTCTAGCCCCGGGTCCGTTCCACCTGGTTTAACATAGTCAAGTTCCGCCAGTTAGAGTTCATTGATAGCTAGGAGATAGTAATGTCATATTCCTCTGAAGAATAAACACTCTTACCTAATCCAGAGTACTTACTCTAGAGTACACAAAAGTACCTAGTGCGCACGAACGACAGAGCCCCGACCACTAGGATCACACTCCGCAAAGAGACTAAGACATCCATATCAGCTAACCCACTCCATCCACCATGTTGTACTTTACTGGTTGGAGTGACAGGACTGATTCTGGTTGGCGTAGCCCTGGTTATACTCTTAGCCAGGGAACTCACCGCCTGCTCCTCCTTAATGTGGTAGACCGTAGTACCTTCCCGCATGCCCTTCACCCATAGAAGTGGTGCAAGATGGAGAGCTAAGAGAGCAGCTACTGCCTCTATAGTCAATTACTCTGTAACAGTGTCGCCTGCCCTCAGTAACCTCCCCCTAGAGACCGAGGTCACGTCACCCGACAACTAGCGAACCCTCCCAGTTCCACTAGCCCCCTCTTCCAGCCACCCTAGATGATCACCGGAGAGCCACACCCACTTGTGTGCATACTACTGGGGCTTCCAGTACCACTGGGCATCGCCAGCCTGTAATTCAGCTTACAAGGATCAGTAGCCTACCGTGGGAGCCAATCGGACCCGCCAGCACCAGCGGTAGTCGAGCCCAGAATCTACCCCGGGCAACACCCATAGCAAATAAAGAGTGCCTTTGTCCACACCATCAGTGCGTAGAGCCGTTAACACCACACCTTACTGCGCAGTGCTGTAAGGCTACTAACCCCAGCTTATGCTGCAGCCAGATGACCAATAAATAATCCAAACTTCCCCGCCACAGTAAGTAGCCAAAGCATCTGTCCGGCACTGTAGGACCCTTGTCAGTGTCATTGCCGCCATTTTAATTGACGTCATACATCAAGGTATATGCAGTCTCCTTACCAAAATTTAACATTAAATTCTCTCAGATTCTTTAAGTTTTAAGAATGACTCTGGATGCTATTCTACACATTCCATTAGTACAAATCTATGTGGATTAACAAGGTATGTAACATATCGAAAACAGCTGCAGTACCAGTCATAAAATTTAGCAATTATACAATAAACAACTTAAACACACAAATTTGTGTATTTTTTATGCTACAGTATCCTAAAATACACGGCATCAGATAGAAAGAGAAATATCTTTCATGTTACATCAGAAGACCGTCGTTTGTTTCATCACTTGCCATGCCATTCAAATCAAATTACATCAACAATTTAAATGACAACATTAAAGTCTTTTTATATTACAATACAGTAGAAACCTGCCATAATGAAAGAAATATAACAACACATTGCTGTAGCAACAATTTTTAATGCACATTGTTCTATATTATATGCTATAAATTACTGTATTTCCACGATTACAAGCAGCATACTTTTGCCAAAATTTGGCCTATAAAAAGGGACGCGGCCTGTATTGAAGGAAAATTTATTTTCAGTGTTAATAAATGTAACAAAAAAAACTATTACTAAACTAAAAACTATAAGGA
Source organism: Dryococelus australis (assembly GCA_029891345.1). Classification (NCBI taxonomy): domain Eukaryota; kingdom Metazoa; phylum Arthropoda; class Insecta; order Phasmatodea; family Phasmatidae; genus Dryococelus; species Dryococelus australis. The sequence continues at coordinate 16,459,832 of CM057002.1, forward strand.
ACTAATGTTTTCACAGACTATGAATATCTGTCATAAGTGCTAAATAAACCATCATATATTGTTTAACGCACATTCCTTAGAGGCACGAATTTGTGGTAAATCACGATAGAAGTAAATTAACACCTAAATATAATTTAAAATGCAAAATAATAAGAAATATAGACAAATGTGTGATATCTGAACTCTTCTCCTACGTTATATATACAAAATTACTTTGGCACTGTAATGAATATTTTTCTTGTATAACAAAATGTAAACAAACCAATTCCAAAGATTAAACAAGCAGTAAAACATACACTTCAAAATAAGTAACAGAGTAGTTTGACAACAAACCACCTCCAAGTGTTAGTAACAATGGTACAAAGGAAACACATAACTAGTACGTGTCCAGTAATCTATCGCTGTATGTTTGTTTATATTAACAGTTGTGCATGAATCAAAATTGTTCTATCAATTAAATGACTGTTTTCATAAAATATCTGCTCTCATAAATTATGGAAGATGATGCAGCTGATATAAAAGACGGTAAATCTATAACATTGACTAACTTTTATTTTAAAGGATTTCATAACATGAATAGCCAAAAAAATTTAAACATGGGATAAAATTTTTTCTCTCTGATATTCCGTTGTTTGAAATAAGGGTGTGGCTTATAATTGTGGAAAAACACTATAATCCAGTCAACTCTCATGTATCATTATCATCGCATGTATCGAAAAACCGCATTCTCAAACAATTTTTTGTGGTCCCGGCGAAATCCCTATGTAAATAATGTTAACATAAACCATTTGTATCTATCACATGGTGCGTCGATCAAAGTATATTTCGGGTCCCTTCACCTAATATTTCCTGCAACTATCGTTTTTAAGCTGGTTGTTTATGGAAACGTCTAGTAACTGGATGTGGAATACATCATGCGCGCCACCGTTTATAAATGCTGTGCGGCACGCTGTCTAGCATCTTGTCCTCTCAACATGTCAACACTGCGGTGTGGTGCGACGAGCGAGTCTGGCTTGCCACTTCCCCTACATGCCTGACGAGAGGGAAAGTGGTTGCCTAAAACAACAAGCCTGGTGACCTAGCACCATTTCTCTCACCCTTCTTTATGTCTCTCAGCCACGGCACATTCCTTCCACCCCTAACAAACCAACGAGAGGAAGTTGTCGAGCAAAAGATAAAGCACGTCGTCTCTCTCGGCCACGCCCGCTTCGCTTGCTTTCCACATGCCGGCAGCAGAGCAAATAAAGAGCTCCTGGCAAACATAATTTTATCAAGATTATGCATTGCTCAAAATAGTTGCATCTATCATTACTTGTATTTCAAAGCTAATGGTTACCTGAAAACATTACGCAAAACATTTTAACGAGGGATTATGATTTGCAAAGATGTTTTCTTTTGTGATTAGAGGTGGTGTCTCATTGTATTTGGCATAAAATTAACATGATTTTAAAACGTAATATTTATTTAACTCAAGGAATAGCATCTTCGTGAATAAAATTATATGCCCAAAAGCATATACTTGACCTCCCTTGTCACAAAAAATTGCTCAACTCCAAGTAAATTGTACCAAACATAAAGGTCATTTTCAAAAACTTCTTGTGGGGAAATCGGAAGATTTATATTGATTTATTTCACATACACGTTTTTTGAATAAACTGATAAAATGTAAGGGCCTATTTGACACCTTTTGCCATCGAATAATGGGTAGGTAAGCACAGAGCAGGTGCAATTTAACTCACAACAGGGAAAATTGGAGGATGTGGTTTTGAATGACTAATTATTAAAGGCAGTGAATAAATCAATCATAATCACCTTATTTATCAATTTATGTCTGAATATTAAAAGTTTTCTTTGCAGTAAAATATAATTACGTAATTATTTTTAAAAGAGAGATTTTTCATGTGCACAGGGTTCGTGCCCTCTTAGGTGAACGAGTGTGTGCAGGACATTCAAAATTTGACTTGCAGTTTGTGTCATATTTTCGACGGGTTTGAAAGATTTGTCAGCTTGCATTTCGTGTCGGATTACAATAAATTATATAATGTATTTTGAGATATATTTATTTTAACTAGTTTAGGAGAAATGTTTTTTAATGTATTATTTACAGTAAATTTTTTTCTAAAATTCAGCCTGAATGGCACTGGTATCAGAACGATTATTTACAATATTTTTCTAAAATTCCCATTTTTATTGTGTTTATTAACTAAACTGTATTCACAGATAATGTACAGCTGTTACTATATTCAACATTAAGTTTTACAAGGTTAGAAGTTGTATTTTATTGATGTACACGTCGGAAACCCCATCTACTGAAATCCTGCATGTACGGACATTTTTTTTTCTGTCCCCTGAATTACGATTGATAGTCGACTGTATTAATGCACTCATTTAAAACTAGCACCTTTTTGCTTACTCGCTCCCTGTAGCAATACTCTCTCTCTTGTTTAACAGTTGAAATTCATGTAAATCTGTTAATTTGTTATCTGCAAACATGCTAAGCATGTACACAAGTCAAAATTATTGGCAACAGATTAATTTCCCTTGTGAACACAATAGGAGAAAAAATTCTTCCTCTTCCGTACCATATTCCCTATTCCTTGTTCTCTTGAGCTTGCTTGGCGTATTGTCCTCTGCATGCCTTGAACGTTTGACACTGTTTACATTTCAAACTATAAGAAAGGCTACTTGTTTTTAGTTGTCAGTAATTAGCAGTTATTCTAATTTTAATAATATTTACGCGAACCCTTTTCACGTGTCGAAATGTACCAGTTGGACATGATACATTGTACTTCACAGTAAAATTGTAGACTTCTGTGCATCGAATAGCATTCACAAAAACCAGGGTGGGGTACACAGGAAGTGAGTGCACGATAAACACTGCACGTAATTACGTCAAACAGTAATTTCAGGTTATAATGATAAATTCACTATAGCAATAATTTATCTTATCAACAATTGTCGTTACAGCAAGGTTCCACTGTATGCTAAAATACATGGCATCAGATTCAAGGAGAAATATCTTCACATTATGTCAGAAGACCGTCGTTTGTTTCATCATTTGCCATTATACTCTAAAGACAGACACTCATCACAAGCTCTTTGAAACACTCACCTGAAACAAGGTGAGAGGTGTACAGACATGTTCCGATGTCGCTTCTCGAAACGGTTGTACTTCCTGATGTAGTGGAGGTAGTCTCTCCTTATCACAATGGTCCGCTGCATCTTCATTTTCTGCACCATGCCAGTGAGAATTCTGCCTCGAATGGATACATTGCCAGTGAAAGGGCACTTCTTGTCTATGTATGTCCCTTCAATTGCCTGTTGCAAACACCACTACATCAAATCACAAACCCCTACAATTAAAATACCATGAAACAATTTAACAGTATGAGCTTCAGCGCTTCTCGGATTCATTCAAGAAATCTTCAGAAGACCGTCATGTTATCATCATTAGCACAGTAACTCTCCCAAGCAGAAACTGCACATATAAATTTTTACTAAAATAAATTATAAACAATAAATCTAGCACATTATGTGCAATGACTGGGATCAAGTGAGATGGCAAACAGCAATTATTTATTTAATCTATACCATTGAGCAGATAACAAAAGAAGCCAAGCTAGATTACGAAGGAAGTGCAAACAAAGATTAGTTAGTTGCACTAGCAGGGCTATGGATACATAGGCTCAACTGTGAGATAGGAATTAAGGTGGAAGAATGTTGATTCAAGCCACATCAGCAATAAATCAGTCAGGGAAGAGTCAGCCGCGTGTTGGAAACATTTTATGGTCATTGTGAAATTATACTGATGTACAGTGTCTGAAGTGGTTGCAGGGGCGAAGTCCATGGAAGCAATTAAAAAAATTGCTCAGTATGTCAAAACTACTCTGGAAAGTTCATGGCCGAATATCTTTAGTTTTTCATTGAGCAGGAGAGTGGTGGTTCACCACAGAACACTAGGTAATTTCTGATGGCTCTGCGGCACACGGCGGTTTGTGTTCCGCGAAGTTCTTTGCTTGGAAGCAATCTGGTTGCGTGCCTTTAGTTATTCCAGGTTAGTGTAGCAATAGAACCCTGGTTGTCCGATGTCGTGGGGCAGGGTGATATAGGGAGCAGTGGAATGAACAAGGCGATTTACGTATGGCTCAATGTTAGAATGGTGACCTGAACTCGTACGAGCAATCAAAATATTGACTGCCTTTTGTCTGCTTTGTAAACAATCAACAATGTTGGTTTTCGCACACATTAGGGAATAAGATTAGTGTATTATGTCATGCCTTTTGAACAGTTTGAGATTAGTGTATTATGTCATGCCTGTTGAACAGTTAGTGTAATAATAATGTGATGTATTTCTTTTCTGGAACGTTTCTGAGCTTTCTTTTAATAGAACAATGGCACCTATGACGCAACTGAACATGCAAGTGGATATTTACGGAAATGTGTGTGCGACTAATGTACATCTACTTGTTATTTGCCAAGTCAAGAGGTTAAAAATTACTTGTTTTATTTTAATTTGATCATACTTGAGGTAAGTGCAGTGTGTGCTTATAGGTATGTTATCACAGACATTTTAAACATGTTATCATTCTTGTGTGTCTGCGTGAATAGTGTCTAGAGTAATTAGATTCTTAGGGTTAAAACATAGAAACAAAAAGTTTAATACTAAGAACCACTACATAGCAAGAAGGATTATTTTGAATTTTAAAAGGATAGTAGGAATAATCGCACAGCTTTGTTCAGTCTTGCCCTTGTAAACAGAACTCTTCAGTATAGTTTGTTTTGGTAATTATGTGATCTAGTATGCCATATTCTGAAAAAATAATTCACAGGATGTGGCGGAGTAAATTTATTTGTCATTTAAATATTGTGCATGTTATGTGTCAACATGAGTGAGTTACAAAATTAGGAAAAATTGAGGATACTTAAGTTAAATTAAAACTTTTGAGTCATTCCTAACAAGTAAAGAATATACAATATTGTCTTATTTTCACCATTTATGTTATCAGCTAAACAATCATTTTCCACTTCGGAACACATTAACTTCAAAATTATTTGCAAAACTCACAAGGCGAAGAACAACTGTCTTCTCTATCAACAATTAGCATAAAAAAAAAATGCACACACACACACTTATAAGATGCAAATATATGTCTGAAGTATAGGCTAAGCAAATATCCGGGAATTGGCATAATGGACTCATTCAGTAAATATTTTGTGTTATGTTGTCTGTGTTGCTATATTAAGTGTCTCACGACCGACTTGGGAACAGGATTTTCGGTAAATGTGTTATGTATGATGCTGTAGATGTTTTAAAACTACACTGTCAATTGGCATGCATACCTCACATGGGTTAGTGTCGAAGATAATACCCACAATTTTTTCACACTATCCTGTAGTGGTTTCGTGCTGTTGACTAGTTTTTTTTTCTAGATAAATTAAAAATGTATAACATTTGATACAGAAGACAGCCATCCTTCACCTCATAAGTTTCACTACTTAGTTTTAAGTTGATGCATTTCAAAGTGGAAAAGGATCCTTCTGCTGATATACTTGTAACTGAACCGGTGAAAATAAGGCTAGATTGTGTATTTGCTTTTGTTGTTACCAATAAGTCAAAAGTATTAGATTGACTTACCTATTCTCAATTATACAAATTTCACAGCTTTCCCATGGACACATTACAACCTGTGTAATATTTCAAATAAAGAGTACAGTTATCAATTAATTATATGTTAAAAAAATTGACCCCAACACACCCTGTGAATTTTTGTTTCTAATACATCACTACCATCACATAATTACCAAAACAAACTGTTCTGAAGAGTTCTATTCACAAGAGTAAGACTGAACACAACTGTGTGATTTTTCCCAAATGTCTGTATGAAATTCAAAATACAATGGACTCGCAATGTACTGAAAATACATGCATCAAGAAAGGATATTGACTATTAATTTTGAATGGCCCCTACAAAATTCCGACAAAAATAGTTTATTGCATCATCAATTATTTATAAGCTATAGTCCATTCCCCATTGGAAGCAACTTTCTCGGAGCCCTGCTAAATATCTACTTGCAGACCCGTTTCGCATCCTTCCACCAAATGTAAACAAACATTGCCATGTAACATCTGTCAAAATCAATGTTTACATTCCATTATGCGTGTACGTATGTTCGTATACTTTCGCTACACCTAAAAATAAAGTGACGCCAACTAACAGCCAGCGGCGCTAGAGCCCATAATGGCGCTCATGTGTCTGGTATTCCGCATTTGTGCAAAGAGGCAGATAATTGGAATTTTCCTATAAATATTAATTTCAGGGTAAAATGTGTTATATTGTTTTTACAGTGTTTAATATGTCTTAAAATGTTTTAAAGTAATTGTACTAATTTTAACTGTTTGGTTATGAATATTCAAAGTGCCTGCGGCCCCGAGATTAAGAACACTTAATATTCTGGCATGAACGCCATCACAAAGAGACATTAAAATAATATTGAAATTCGTAACAAAATTATAGAAATGTAAAACAATATCTAATTTAATTTGTGCCATTTTATTTTCAATATAAAATATTTCACTCTGCGTGCATAGCACTTCCGCTTATGTGAACCCCTTAGGCGACCATGATAGGTCCGTTGACTCTTGTATCTGGACAGTCTGTCGAGGAGAGCTGGCGAGATAAGACACTGTCACGTGTGCACTACAACTTTTGTTCACTGATGTAGGTTTCCATAGTCAATTAATTTAGTTTACAGGTTAATCTATGCTTGCGTACATTTTTGCCAGACAATTTCCCCAGCATTATGCCTCCGCTTTATTAATTTTTTTTTACACCCTTGCTGCATTTTTAACTTAATCGAGGAGGCGGGGAAAGATGTCAAAGAGATCACGTGACCCACGCATTTTGAATCAGACGCCATCTGCCTATGTTTATGGCAATTTCATTGTTATTTTTTGCATAATTGCTACACAGAATTTTAAGAGCTTTATTTATATGTATGTATTTAGGGATAATTTTCGTGTTTGAATATTTTACGGCAACATCGCGTATAACCACGTAGCTGACTTAAGCCAAGTCTTTGCATACGCCATCATTGCATTTTAAGAGCTTATTTGTATAACATCGTATGTGCAATCATTTATTTCAGGGTTCAATGTATTTTTCAAGTAAATTGATTCTTTTTGTACTTGACCACGCAGTCACAGTAATGTTTGATTTCACAGCCATCATGCATGTTACAAGCCTGTAATCACTGCAATCATAAAGAGAATCACTCAATACGAATTATATTTTATCTGAATTTAGTTTGCCATTTCCACACAGAAATATTGCAATTTCACCTGCACCACGTGGTCTGCTACGAACTTCATCCAACGGCCTTCGCGCCACCTAAGCAAAATTTTTATTGTGAATATTCATCTCGTGTCCCATGTTATTTCATGTATCATTCAAGTGTCTATGTAATTAGTGTACGGTGCAATTATTCCCGTCCTAGCTGGCTGTGTATAGGCCGTCACCACACTACCCATGTGCTTGAGGGTGAGCCCCGACGAGTTTGAGTTAGTGATGCTGAGTAATCACGCGTGTTAATGTGTATTAAGGGTTTTCATTTATAATTCACTGTCCTGTCTTCAGGGGAAAAACTGTCGGACTGACGGTTTTTAGTCCACCCTAGCGGCTGTTGGCCCTCTTTCCTTGTGAAGGCTGTGCTTTCACACACCTCGGTGAGATCATCCATTTAGATGTGCGGTAGGTTAATTACGGGCTGGGGAGCACCCAAGCAGAATTGGCTAGTCATGACCGAGATAACCATTTCATTGACACGATGTGTATGAACGATTTCAATAAAAACAAGTCTACAGTGAACTCAATTTTTATTCAGTAGTGACAGTGTCCTAGCTACATATACTTAATCAATTGTTTATTTCAGTGATTTTATTAAAAGTTTAGTATTGCCAACATGTTTGTAAGTACGCATGGGTGAGACGGACACACAGAACCCACAGCATCCCTGAGAACCCCGAGTCTCAATAGTGCGATGATTGGGAAGCACCGCTGGCGCCCAAATTACCAGTAAGTCTTTATATCATTGTTTGTCTCGTGTCTCACCCCACGGCGTCAATACATTGAAACGCGACTTCTACGTTTATACCTGTCAAATGTGTTGTTTACTGCTTACAGCTTTTCAACAAAGTCTGTCATATTCCTCACAGTTTAAGCCTCTAAAATTAATTAGGTCAGCTTTATGACGTTTTAAAAATTCCTGAATTGCTGATTGTTCTTACGGTTATTTTACGCTAACATATTTGTTTTCTGCGACGCAGCTCAATACATGTAATGCACTTTAGTATTTTGCAACGACTGTGTTCAACACTGTTACAACTGCGAGGTAAAGGGCTGTACTAATTGATCTTATCCTTTTCTTATTGATACGTGTTGGGTCATTTCTTTAAAAGGACAGCCTCAGTTGGAATAAATATTAAAACGAAGGAACCACCAGTGAAAAAGGCACATTAAATTCAAGCATGCAACTCATGTTGCTCATTTTTGTCATACAAACTTTAAAAGATAGCGGCGAACATGCACACAAATAAGTCTACGATAACTTTTATTACACTCATATTTCTATGTATTGCTATTTACTGTTTATTATGTTTATTGAAATTCATCAGGCTGGGGTTAGTATTTTTCTTCTGGGATTGTGGCAAATTACGATACACAACTGTGTTTCAAACCCTTTAGGACAAAGCTATAACGTTGTGATAAATAAACAGACGTGGATGTAAATAAATAACTTAGTCATAAAAACAGTTCACATTTAAAACCTATAAATAGTGCTAATCAAATATTTGAAATCATGCACACACAGGGCCAGCGTATCGACCAGGATGCACAAAGGCACACATCCACAGTATATTTATTACTGTCGTGAAAACACAGATTTATCACAACATTGTAACTACCCTAGGTAAGTTTAAAAAACACAAAGTCTACAAACGTAATGTATTAATTTGAAGTATATTTTGGAGGAAGAATAATCTATGTTTCGTTTGACAAAAAGCAACATGCTGTGTCATGGCTTGCCACGTCTGCAACTTCACTAGGTAACTGTCCCGCCATTATATCTAATATATTAAAATACGTATCCAAACATTAAAATCTCTTTTTAGTTGTAAATTACAAATACAAAAACCATTCTTTTGCTGTAATACATATGAAATATGCTACAATTGAAAACATGTATAATTTGCTTGCTTACTTGCAAAATGAAATTTCCAGAGTGCGAAAGAGAGAAAGAAAATGACATGCCTCGCCAGCACACAGTTTTTAAATTGCATTCTCACTTGATAAAACAATACAGTCGCTGCACTCGCTGTTGTAAATTCATATTTACCAAAGAAATAAATATCACAAGTTATAGAAGATATTAAGGTAAAATTTCATTTATCCAATAATACAGTACTCTTAACCACAGTGTTGTATAATTGTGGAATACAGGTTATTGAAAAAACATGCTGACATGTTATGCCTTGAGTGTTTTTTCAAAGGTTGATTTTTATAAGTCGCTTCCAATCGGGAATGGACTATAATTGTGGTTACCTAGCAACCAGAATGGCATCCTACCTTGTGTCCCCCTTTACCAGTCTCTCTCAGCTGTGCTGATCTCAAGGTTTAAAACAGCTAAAGGTTGTTTACGGTAAAGTAAGCACTTTGAGGTCCTAGTTACTTTTTCCTTACAGCCATTTTTTATCCTTTAACCACCTATTAAAATTAATATTGCCATGTAAGTAATAAACATTGTGTGTGTACTCCACCACACTTGGAAGCTAACGCCTAAGGCTAAAAAAAATTATATTTATAGACTATTATTCCAATTAAGAGGGGTTTCAAAAGTGCTCACTTTACATTGAATAACCATTACATACACTTTATGCCCTTTTTTTAGGACCAAAGACTTAAAATTAAAAGACCACAATTCAAATACCATCCAGACCTATCAGCCTGAACATGCATGATGATACAGCACCATAAAGGACACCACAAAAAAATTAAAAAACACCACTAATATACCAATTACAAAGCTGATATCACAGCAAATCTTTGCCTACACCAATTCCCTGAAAAAATTACAGCAGCATGCACACGTATCCATAAATACTAACACGAACGTGGGAAAAATGTACAATTCATTTGCAAAAAGTCCAAATTAAGACGCATTAGATAACTCATTAACAGAAATAAAGCTTTATAATTAAACCAGGCCTGCCACTTTAATGGATTTTATCAGTTAACGGATACAACTGAGGTGCACAAAATAATTATTTATGATCTTTTATATCTCGACTATGTTGTATACTAGGCACCATAACTAATGTTTAAATAGTGCGCAAAATCTCTCTAAACGATTACGCGTAACAAAACTATACGGTACAAAGAAATGCTGACCAGTCATGCCCAAAGCTCTTAAAAAGCAGCCAAACCATTGCATGTTTACCTCCATTTATCCAAGTATATTACGTTCGTGACTGCGGAATTTTCATCTCAACGAATATCCATATCGGTTATTAACACATAAATGATGCAATTTTCATCCACACAACGTTTGGTTGTATTTCACTTCAAAATAGTGATACGTTGTTGAACATAAACAGTAAATAAACTTCCTTTTTTCATATGCCAAAGACCATATTTAATGAAAGGAAGTACAAAAATACGCAAGAGTGAAGTCAGAATGAAAGGGGGGAGGAACTGCAGATTCCAGAGAAAACCTGCTGACCATTTTTTATGCTTTAACCAGGTCTTCCTCTCCGACTTTAATTCAAAATGAAAATTTTTTTATTTGGACACCCCAATTTCACAGCCAAATTTTCATATGAGTATGCAACAAATAATCTCACATTTAGTAGGCCTATGTTATACCAGATTCACAGGTGTAAGTGCTATGAGACTGACATTTGTTTAGAACCTGTATTCACACAAACTGGTTTATTTAATGAAGATGCGATTGATCAAATTCCTGGCCAACAGCTGCGATATAACCAAAATTCAAAATACACCACAAATATCATACACCTACAGCAGAACCTTAAAACAGAAACCTCTTTAATATGAAGCCTCATTAAAACAAAGTTGTATTCTCTCCCCTTCGAGTACAGTAAGGAATTTAATGTTAATTTGTAGGCTTAAATAAAAATATTTGTTATTTCTGTAACAATGTAATGTCAAGTCCACTGGAAAAAGATGTCATAAGAATGTCCTATTTTCCAATATGCTGCCTCATGATGACAGTTGTATATTTTGAGATTTTTTATGATTACAAAAGCATGTTAATACAAATTGTTTCAAACTGCAAAAGTTCAGGTCACTTGAGGTTTGTATTACAGAGGTTTCACCGTAACAGTTACAATAAACAGAAACAGGCACCATGTCACCCAACATTATCACTTACAAAACCACCACAAGGGAACTGAAAGTGTCAATTTGTCATTATGTACACCATACAAGACCCAATACTGAGTAATGTATTTAAATATAATATACACACAACCATAACCCATGCCAGCACCAGTTATGACCAACAAGCCGAGCTCCAATGCAAGACGAATACAAAGATGCAATCCCAGTACACCGACCATGTCCCAGCCACCTGAAATAAAGAACCAACCACGCTGGACAAACCTCTCGTGGCGTCTTGAAACCTAGACCAACATTGTGGTAACGCCGCAGAACTTTCTTCTTGAGGCCTGGCTTCCTGTTGAGGTTCAAGTGCGACTGCTTCTGGAATGCCTTCTCTGGCTAGAACGAGAAAGAAACATGTCAGCACACCCATACAAACAGTTCCACCTACCTCTCGTGGAGTCTTAAAACCCAAACCAATGTTGCGAGTGTACCGCAAAGACTTCCGTTTTTTGGCACCTAGGCCCTTCTTACGATTCAGAAAAATAGTAGGTTGCTTTTGAAAGGAGCGTTCATTCTGCAACACACACATACACTTGTTACAACCGTACTTTGGCAACACAACTTTATCAGATGTCTTTTTCAATTCCCATTACTGGTTTGTCCTACAAGTCGCAAATTTGCTTAACAATAGATAATTAAATGAAGCCAACCACAAAATGGGAATATTAAAAATTTTCAGCGTGTCATATGCATGTATATTTACAAAAATAACAAAAATGTAATTTGTAATTTCTAGATTGAAACAATTACATAGCTTTTAATTTGACAATATGAAAACAATTCAAAACATTAAATTAACATGCAAATATAAAGTACCAGAAACTCCATTTATCTTCTTCCAACAATCCAGCTGAAATATTCTGTAATGGTACAAAATTCTACTGTTTAGGATTATGATGGTTACTCCAATGTCAATATTTTGTTTTCATTCAGTGTTTGTTTGAAAGGCCCTCCAGAAAGACTACATAGTTTGAAGAAAACAAACGTTATTTATTTGATTTTCTTCTTACTCATATTTTCTATTACAGAAACATAACCTTACGTAGTTTATTTATCAACTAATTAATTATTTTAAATTGCTGTTACTATGTCTGTATGAGTAACACAAGTTTTACATTATCATATAAATTTTATTTAGGTACATACCATGTTCTATATGCAAGTATCTTATTCTTGTATAAACTCACTTGCAAGGTGTAAGTAATAAGTATGCATTTATCTGTGATAAGAAGTTATAGGAAGTGACGCGTGAATGATAGCAAATGATAGAAGGAAAGGGAGGTTCCTTCTTTTAGTATGGCGGCATTTCGAGCTAGATGGACTGGGAAGCGGCTGCGGCACAATGTTTTTATTCTCGGCTGCAACCTTCACCAACGTGTCAGCTGAGGTATCGAAGGGATGCTACACGACTACGCCGAGGACTGCAATAACTTGATTGGAGTTTCCATGCGGGGATGATGATTATTTCCACTGCTAACGGGCCGTGTGACAACCATCTCGAGGCGTCGCTTGTTCTTCAAGTAAGGTCGTGATTAGTTTTATCGCTATCCCACGAAGGATCTTTCACGAGACTATTATTTTGTTTTGAAAGATCACAAACATTTTGTTGTGATATTTAATTGATCAATATGATGAAAGTCTGCAATATGAATTTTGAATCTGTATGAAGATTTAATTTTGACTACCTTCATGAACTTTCCAGATGTCCCGAGTAAGAGTTGCTTTAATATCCACTGATCTAGTTGAGGAATAATAAAATAAGCAGACATTAAATAAACATATAATTATCTGAACGCTCAACTATAAATTTGAGGAAGAAAAAAAATAACTCGCGTAGATTCCACTGCTGTTAATGTAATTAAGTTGTAACTTTTGAAACTATCAGTATAGTTTGTACAATATTCTACTGATTTTAATTATGTCTGGCACCAGATTGACTATCCTTAAAATATCTGTAGGCTTTTGAAATTAATGACATGCATGTATGAATGGCATGCCGTACTTTGCCTTAAAAGTGCGCTCAACAATTTCTGAACAACCAGTATATGCTGAAATTGTCCCTGCTTGAAAACCCCCACAATCCCCTCGATGTCCAGATAGATTGTCAGAGGAAAGAGTTGGGATAAAAGTATCACAGGAACTCTATTGGTGATGTCTGTACCTGTGTGTGTGTAAACACGTGGTATTGAGTCACACTAATACCTTGAATACTACTGTTTTATTCCTGGTACAATTCCAGAATATGTCTTTTTTGATGAAACGAAGAATAATCTCAGAAAGTGGCATATATTCCAATCTACTAATTACACAGAACACAAATTTACTAGGGACATCAACATTAGACCAACAGAAACCCCTAAAAACGATAGTGGGGAGACTTATGAATATTAGGGAAATTGTGGGGTGAAACAAGCGAAAAATATCTACATAATGTAATATTTATTCTCGAAATTACATTACATTGCAAAAAAACTTAACCAAACATTATCTAAATTGACAATATTACCAATACCAACTACAAATACGATAATAGGGAGGGCTATGAAGGGTCTCAAGAGAAATTATGGGGTAAAAAAATAAAAAATATGCAAATTTTCACGATTAAATTTTACCACTCATTTTCCCTCCAGTTAATAGTCCTCCCCACTATCATATTTATAAATTATATTGGTAACATTATGAATTTCGGTAATGTTCAGTTTAATCTTTTTGCAATTAAACATGTTTTCATGATACAATATTGCAATATTACAAATAACACAAAAATATGTTGAACTGCGAAACACACACACACACGTCTCAGTGCAAATGGGCTACATGTGAAAATAATTTTTAGGGAATCTCCAAGCTTTGCTGATACATGCTGCTTAGTGAAAAAAAAATTAAAAAATGGTAGGCAAGGTTGAATCCTTGTTATGGAGATTTACTCCCACACTGGCACAGGGATTCTGGCTCGGTGCACAGCATTTGGCTATGCTTGTACAGTCTTTTTGCAATTTAACATATTTTTGTTAGCAATACTCATTTTAACCAGCAATTTCCCTGATCTTCGTATATTTGGGGTTTCTATTGGTCAAATGTTGATGTCTAGTAAATTTGTGTTCTGTGTGATTAGTAGAATGAAATTATACCACTTTCCACTATTTATTTTAGAAGAAGCGCCTTTCTTAAAAATTACCAAAATAATTATGTTACTCACCCACTCAATAGCACTACGTTGTATCCACGACAATGTGTAGGTACCCTAATTGATGACTTCCCAGACACACTCATATTACCTAACAAATGTAAGTTTAAATAACTCTATATACATATTAGCACAGAAATACACGTATTCTCACACACTTCTATCTGAATGAATTGCATTTAAAACTTGCTCTCATGCACTGTTCTAAACATCTACGACAGTTACACATTCACCATTAGTTCAGAGAATTCCCACAAAATGCACTGACATAAAATATTGAAGGTCACAGAATGCAGTGTAATGTGTAATGGCGATGGACATTGTGTATAAATATCTCGAAACCTATTCATGTATGTCGTTCTATCTAGCTATCTATATATATAAACACACACTCACAATCTGATTTTACTAGTTATGCATTATGTAGTAAACTCCTCTCGTGAATATAGAAAAGGTAAGCCTTGAGTAATTCACCAGAATTACATAATCTTCCGACACATATGTGTTGCACAACCTCAACATCGCGGAATATAAATATGCCCCGTAAATGAAGTTTTACACACTACAGATTCAACTAACGCATTCACCTCCCACCACGGCGATCCAGGTTCGCTCCCGTATATTTTGCATGTGGGAATCGTGCTGGACTATGCCGCTTGCCGGCGGATTTTCTCGGGGAACTCCAGTTTGCCCCACCCTTACATTCTAGCACCGCCTCCATCCTTGGATCTCATTTCATGTCATTCTTCAGGGACGACGCACCTACGGGTTCCAGCTGGAAACTCTGTCTCTCGGAGGGTGTTGCCTCGCCCGGGGTCCACCCCCATAAGAATTTATTATTACTGTGTTTTCAAAATGAAAATTCGGAAAGTATGCATACATGACTAGTTAAGGTAGTGTACACTTACTTTTCAAGTGTACTTGGGGAAATGAATCTTGAGATTCGAATCTTCTAACTTGACTGGAGTTGTAGATGGTCTCATAGTGTGGGTTCAATTATTTTACTGTTAATTCTTACGGTGATTGTAAACTGGCCTTAATAAGTAAAGTCGATATATACCATTTCCCTAAAATATTTTTATTTCCGAAAAGGCCCATACGCTGGATGACCGTATTTATGATGGATATGTTAAGTATATTCTCAGTTAACTCAGGTCTACACGACTCGCGATATTTAACTTCGTCGAAATCTATCTCGAATTGTTTACCACACAACACGACGATATTCGATAAATGTAGAGAAGATAGACCACGTCAAACCATCCGTAAACAGCAATTTCCTTCAGACGTAGACAATATAATAATTTTAAACAAGAAAAAGGAAGAACTGGAACTCCAAACGCAAATTTCACCAGAAATATAGCAAATAGAACCACGTGGCTATCAAAGTGCCACATTAATTTTACATGTCTGCTCAGTATAAATACAAAAGCCTAGCGATTTGGTTTATGGAATTATGGAAAGTTATTACTTCAGAAAAGCTATTGCTAAGCATATACTTAAATAAAATTTTAATACAATAACTACCATACCTGATCAGCCATCTTGAACACAAGGAACACAAAAAAAATAGACGGAAATGGATGTATAAATACAAAGATTTAGATATTTCTCAAGAGTGAAAACCCGAAACAAAAATAAGGAAATACCTACATTCCCAACACAATTAAAAAAAACAAAAATTATATACGTTCCTATCTTTCTACCAAAAAAAAAAAAATGTACACCATGTCGTACAGATACAAAAGGTTAAAAATATGCTTCATATCAAAATTAATTGAAAAACTAATTTACAGTAGGTTACTGCAACGTATTTAGAACCACAAAATCTTATCAAATTACCAGTTTGACTTTAAGAAGAACACGTCAACAAATGATGCAAATTTTAACTAACGAATAGCCTTCTTAATGCACTTGATAAAAATATGCCATCTAATGGAACATTATGCGACCTCACAAAAGCATTTGACTGTGTAAATCACAACATACTTATTGAAAAATTAAAGTTTTATGGAATCTCACGTACACCTGCAAACAAATAAGCTCGTACATGTCAACAGAGAAGTGGGATCAAAGGAAAAAAATTCTTCATTCTACTCTGAACCAAGAAAAATCAAGCATGGGGGTCCAAGAAAGATCAATTTTAGACCCCTACTCTTCCTAGATTATATAAATGACCTCCTATGTGCCTTAACCCCAAAAACTACTCCAATTTTATTTGCAGATGAAACTAGCATCTTAGTCTCTGGAGACTCAGTAAATGATCTTACACAAAAAACAGACACAACATTTATGTAGCTAAATGTATGGTTTACTGCAAACAAATTAAATCTCAACATAGATAAAACATATAATACGAACATCCTAACAAAGAACCGAAAAAAAAATTGAATTTATAGGTTAGCACTAACAGAGACAAAATTAATAAAACTGCAATGATTAAGTTTCTCAGCTTTAAAGTAGGCAATTTACGAAGCTGGAAATCTCACATTGCATATATTTTACATAAACAAGCTCAGAATGTTTCGCCCTGCGGAGTGTTAGAGAGGTCTAGAACAAAAATAAAGCAAAAATTGTATATTTTTCATATATCCACTCCATCATGTGTTATGGTATAGAGTTTTGAGGTAAATCCACTGACAGCAAAAAAGTCACATGCAAAAGAGAGTTGTAGGAATAAATCAATAGCATAAGAAAGTCAGACTCATGTAGAACTCTTTTCAAGAGCTCAGAGATTTTTACATTTGCATGTGAGTACATATATTCAGTACACATATTCATGTCCAAAAAACAGTCATTTATTTCAGAAAAATGAGTCATTTCATAAGCATGACATTAGAATAAAAACTTACGCGTGGCTTCAGTTACCATAAAACTTGTCCAGAAAGAGCAATCCTACCTTCGTAGGCAATTTTTAAAAAATTACCACAATAACTTCAAAAAAATTGCATCTCTTAACAAAAACTCTTTAAAAAACAGGTAAAGGAATTTTTTTTCTAAACTAACATTTTATAGTGTAAATTACGAAATTATTGCAAAACATGTCTTTGTTTGCATTTCTTGTTCCAGTTTTTCTAGTTTCAATTTTTTCTGGTTCTGCAAAACGACAATACCCCACAGCATGTCCGAGGAGGATTGGTCAAATTATGAGGAAAATATATGATGCGTGTATGTGTAGTCTGCTATATATATCCAGTGTATAAACTTTGTATACTGTAATTTGACTTGTCCAATATCTTTGTACAGCTATGTATTGAAAAAAGATCTTGGGATGCATTAAAAAACAAAATAAAAGACTGCTTATTCGTCTTCTGCACATATGCACAACAGTGACTAACCCCAAAATTACACAACTGTCAGAGTCACAATAGTCAACAACTATGAACATGTTTTTTTTATATCTTAAATCGTACATGAAAAGACCTACAATATGAATAAAAGACTTGTACCAATTTGAATTTAATCGACCTGCTTTAAAATGGATTGAGGAAGCATACAAACATCTCAATACATTTGTTTCGGGATCGGTATTCTAACCTAACCTAAAAACCATTCTGTTTTCGCATGATATGTTGGCACAAAAGCAGTTCAGTGTTGGGACACGGAAATTGGTTGAGTGCAGTCAATCACGCATAACAGACAGAGCAGAAAACTAAAACAGCCGATCAAAAATCATTCTCGGTTTCTGCACTAAAGTTAAGCTCACACCTTTATTTTCTGCTCGTGGACACAAATAATCAATTGAAACCTATGCCTACCCAGGAGATGCAAACCATTTAGCAGAGAGGGGTAGAGAATCTCAGGCATCAAATGCCCAATTGCACCAATGTGGTTCGAAACCTGATCCTACATCGGATGTAAGATTTTTCACAGAAAACTGTTGCACTCTATTCTAACATCTTTGATTACACCATTCGATCTCAAGCTTAAAATCAAAGCTGTTAGAAGAGGGTGCAGCAGTTTTCTGTTAAAATCATACATCCGATATAGATTCGAGTTTCAAACCACGATGATGCAACAAGGCATAAGAAAATGAACGGTTTGGGACTTTACTCTATTGCAGTGAAATTGTTGGTGATCAAAAAGTTGAGAACCGAACGAGCATGCAAAATGCGACGACGTCGGTCCTCAAATCTACACCCTCGAGTCATGGTAAAATGATATACTAACACAGTGCGGTGTGCTGGATGGTGTTGGTGTGCAGGCAACCCATGCTGTTTACTTTCTTACACCATTACTGTCTCAAAACAACATACACACTGCTTATCTGCTTACAGCTGCTACACAGGTATTTTCACAACATACAAACCCCTTTTATATGCACATCACACTGAATGAAATTAAGTGTGGATGGAACACATGGAGAATGAAAAGTATTTCAACATTTAATAAAAATACACACTGAGGCCCAAAGGAGCACTAAAATATTGTAGGGCTCTGTTAATTAACATTGTGTGAAAATACATCTTCGAGCGTCTAATGTATTCTACCCTAATTTCTGCTTAAGTGTGTGCGGGCGCATATGGCTTCTCAACCACCCTACACCTGTTGCACTGCACTTCAATCTTGTTGCACTACACCAGCAGTACTTTCTGCTCAATGGCCACACCTGTGTTGTGTTTGGAATGACATAGTTGATGTGATGCACATCTCAAACGGTGTGCACAAGCACCCAGTAGAATGCGTATTCCTGTAGCAGATGTCTCCAATGGTGGGCAAACGGGCTTGGGGAGAGAGGATGTCATCGAATCCCCCTCTCCAACATGTTCGTTTTCAGCCATCAAGTCCCTCACCACAAGAACATCTCCTGTGCTCCCTGCGACGAGGATATAAGATGTAGGGTTCCCTACACAATTGCAGTTTTACCTTGTGTTTCTGCTTGAAGCTTGTCTGCCGCCAGCAGCGCGTTGTTCCATTACCACAGATGGTGTATTCCCTCGGCTGATGTCTTCACCTCTTCGTCCGTCAGAGTGGTAGCGAGCTGGTAGAACTGCTACCCTTACTGTCACATCGACTGCTGACATCTTTGCTTCCTTCACTGCAGCAGCGATGCTGATTCCAGTTATGAACCGGTAGAACAGCGCCTGTTGTCTGATGTTCCTTTGTTGAAGTTCTTACAGTAGACCAGGCCTGCTCCATGACCTCCCGACTCTTGTCAGCCTTCATACTTGAAGATGTTGCTCTATCATGGCGGGAGATGGTTCTTCCCCCTCCATGACCTCCAGGGCAAGTGTGGGCCTGTTTGCAGCACCTTAGCCTGGATGGCCACGTTTGTCGGCGCAGTGGCATCGGACTTACCCCTATGAATTCCTTTTAATCAGATGATGCTGGAACCTCTACATCTGTTTTCGGTACCCCTGTCTAAAGTGCAGCTCCATCTTCCACTACTGTGACATTACCAGGGGGTTTATCAGCACCTTCGCCTTCATGGGACTTCTGGTTGTCCATGTCCTCCACTGACTGATCTGGTCCCATGCCATCTGTATATACATCGGGAGCTCATTCTCCCCCTTCTGTCATTATTCCACCATCAGTGACCTTCATCGCAGGCTGATTTAATGCTATAGTGACATGACCTTGACTCCTGGAGAACCCTGCTGTGTTCGGCATCAAAGTTTTGGTGGCACTAGATGGTATTACCTCCTGTGAAGGTCCAGGACCACTTTCCCCTTCGTTCCCTGATGAACACTGCTCGTCCTGAGCTTGCCCATCCTGGTTGTTTTGGACACCTCCCATGTCCAGATAAGTGGTCTGACTGATTGCTTTATTACCAGTTGAGGACTCGACCATCTCGACATGAGTCTGGCGCAAAAATTCCTTTTGGCGGCCGACTGCAGGTGAGCATTCATGTTTCACCCGGTACGAGTGCTGGCAGCGAGCGTTTGCTTTTAGGTATCTATCGCGCTTGATACTGCACTTACCATTCCCGTTGCTTCCGATATGTGTATTGATGCATCTCCTTGTGCATGCATCTGGTCTCCAATGGACTACTATTTCTCGTGGGCGGGCAGTTTATCTCACTGGTAACGAAATGTTTAGCCCTAAAAGCTCCTGAACTTGCGATTTTCCTGTTGCTGCATTGGTACAACATCGGAGCGTGAAGAGTGCAGTGGGCTGGTGGTTGGCCCATGTTTTATGTTGCTCACCCACATGAAACCGAAGCAGCCGCTTTAACTACTGATTGTGCCGCTCCATGGGGTTTGTTCATAGGTGGTATTCCACAGTCTACTAGTACCGCACTCCCCAAACCATACACAGTTCCTGTTTTCCACTATCTGTTAGGAGTTCTCTGGGATATCCCCAACAAGCGAAACATTAATTTTGCAGTACTATGCAATATGCTCCGTTCATGCACTATTGATTAGATATGCCTTTACCCAACAGGATAAATTATCCATCACTATGAGGATAAAACACTTGCCCCTGTTGACTTGGGATAAGGTCCCATTAGGACTAAAAACACCATGTCAAATGGTTTCTTTGGCTGCCTCAGCTGTTCTGTTGTGTGCCATCCGTTCTGCGTGTTTTAAACAATTTACATTTATTGCTTTGTCTAACCCAGTTTCACATACAGTATGTCAAACCTGGCCAAAAGAAATGTTCTTTCATGTTTTTCACAGTTTGTTCAGCTCCTGGGAGTCCTGCCATTCAGCTCGCATGCGCATGTGCGAACACCTTTTCTCTGTGCATAATTGGAATGTAGAGCCGTAATGTTGTGTTGTCTTGTCGCGAGCATGTTTCCACGAAATTTACCATTACGTGCCATTCTTCTATGCTCTCTTTCTCACACTTCTCCTTCGTTTCCCACAAGAACACAAAAATTCCTGTGCGGGTATGACTTCTCAGTACAGTTCTGACACAAGCTCCTTGGTTTCCAAGATGTTTAATCTCGGTAAATGGTTATTATGTGATGGGTAGCAATGCCTCTTCCCACTCCACGTCATCTGTTACTGTTACGGCTGTGTGCAGAGTTCGCGACAATGTTTCTGCAAGCTCATTCTCCAGCCCGGAGATGTGTTCGATTGTGAAATCATATGCCTGTAACACTAGTACCCACCGGGTGAAATTATTCTGTGATTTACGCATGTTGTTTAGCCACACTGGGCACAGGTTATTTGTCCTTAGTGTGAATCGCCTGTATTTCAAATACGGCCAGTATTTCCTCACGGCATTGAATTTGGCTAAGCACTCACGTTCATTAACGTCGTACCTGCATTCAGTGTTTCCAAGTTTAGTGCTCGCAAAATATAATACCATTTTCTTGCCTGCATTTTCGTATTGGTGGAGTATGGCACCCAGTCCTTCTGGCTGGCATCCATCTGCAAAATACAAATGGCACACTGGATTGTAATTTGCGGGTGCATGGCACATCCGGAATTTATCTTTGATGTCTTGAAAAGCTTTCTTTTTGTGCTACCCTACACGTACCACTCCTTTGGTGACAGCAAATCCGTGAGGGGTGTGGTAATAATGGCAAATCACTCAATGTGCTCCCACAACCAATTAACCAGGCCAAAGCATTTTAGCAGCTCTTTACATGTATGCGAAGCTTGTTGGCGTTCTATTAGTCCCAGCTGTTCGGGGTTTGGCCAGTTGCCTGACTCACTGACCACGTGGCTTATAAATTCCAAATCGGTCTTCCCCATGTGAAATTTATGAACTGCGCACATTAGTTCATTAATTTACAGTTTCTAGTACTAACAAGAGGTGTTGCAAGTGCTCTTCACACATATATGACCAAATCACCACTTCATCTAAGTAGATCAGCATGAACTCTCCTACTAAGCCATCCAGCAACCTAACCATAAAACTCTGAAACGTGGCAGGTGCGCACTTGAAGTCAAAGGGCATAGCGCAAAACTGATACCTTCCACCATCGGTAGCTGTAAAAGCTGTCTTTTCCTAGTCTTCTTGGCATACTGGTATTTTGGCCTTTCCCAATAAACACAAGGCGTCCTTTACACTGAAGAGGAATATCGCACTACACACGAACTGATTGATGAGCCTCAAGTCCACACAAAACCTCCAGGCCCCATCCTTTTTCGGTGCTAACATGGAAGCAGAGTTATACATGCTCCTAGTAGGCTCAATTACACCGTCTTCGAGCATTACTGATATATGATCTTTAATGATGTGACCTTGATGAGGAAGGTAGCTGCGTGAGCTGGTATAAGTGTGTGTGTATATATATATATATATATATATATATATATATATATATATATATATATATATATATATATATATATATGTTCTTCCTTAGTTAACAGAGTTTTATGTTCTCTCACAGTAGCTCGGCATAATGTGTTGTATTTTGCAAAAACTATTTTCGATTTGTCTAGTAGACGCTGGAACACTGCCTGATGTTCTACTGGGATGTTGTGTTCGAATTCTGCAAACTGAACTTTTGGTATTGGCTTCACCCTGCGGCTGTCATTGTTGTACTCCGTCAGCCTCTCTTTCAATCCAAAATTTATATGCCTTTCAGCATTCTCAACTATAGTGTTTTGTTCTGTTAGTCACGGCTTTCCTTAAATATCATCCTCAATGATTTCATCGGTAATGATTGCTGTTGTTATTGTTTATGAATCTTCTGATTGTTATAGTCACTGTTGAATGTCCTCCTTAGGAATTAGCGCATTGCCCATTTGAGAGCTGAATTACCTTATCAATTGAAGTTACGTCACTGTGATTAACCAAATTTAGGTTGGCAAACAGTGTGGGACATTGCGGTATCTATCAAGGTGTGACATGGTAGGCCGTTTAAATGAACAAGTACCCTTATGAATTTTACAATATGACTACTAACATAGCTTATCAGTGCTTGTTGAGGCATTACTGTTTGGTTGATTGCGGAGGAGGGGTAAAAATCAAGTCAGGTGGCTTTACCCCTCCATCCCTTTCCCTACTAGTCTTTGCTAGTGGTAGGATGTCTGTTGTTGTTGCTCGGATTCCAAGGACACTCGTTGCACAAATGGTTGGCCTCTCCAAGGCAGTATCAGCACGACACTGGAGATGGCTGTGACATGTCCCACCTGACGAATCTGTTTCCACCTCTGTAGGTCCCCGTGTTCACTGTGTAACTGCCACCTCTTGTACGGTGTTGATAACCATTGTTGCCCACTCTTGGCGGTTATGGTCTGGTTTGTAGATGTACTGGCGGATTCACTCGATTAGTTTCATTTCGGCTATTTCCTACCACGATGACAGTGGCCTGCAGGTGCGCCTCCCGGTTCACGACGCGACAAGCATGTGCTACGCTCCAATATGAGTTCAGTAAGCATAAACTATTCCAGGCCCGCTGTTGAGTAGCGGGACGAGAGCAGAACGATAGTCAGGTAGGGCAGTCTCGGCAATAACCTCCAGTACATAAGCGTTCGGATAGCTATGGGTGAAAGCTACGTACCAGGTGAATCTTCCTGTTAGTGAAAATGATTAATGTCTCTCCGTCCTGCTGTTCCTGTAGGGTCAGTTTACTTCATGCTTGGATGTACGTGAAGTTACCCCGAATCTGCACCGAAAAGCATGCAAAAAACTCCGCCCATGTCAGACCATAATGATTCATGGACTTCCCCCAATGCCGATCGTCACCTCCCAGTTTACTAACACAAACTGGCCACTTGTATTCTTAAAACTTGTGGTACAATCGTGCAAGAACGAGAGAGGATCTTCATTTAGCTGTCCAGAGAAAGTTTCCAATTTCTGAAAATGTGTCGGTGTTGGGCGACTGGGAATTTCTGACTTGTTGTTGACTGTTGACATAGTTTCCATGGCATTGTTTACACTCGTTACACAGACTTGAGTGGTGTGAATATTGAAAAAAATTTTCGGTAAACTCTGTAACATAGCGGGATAATGCAGATGTACATGGGTGTGGAGAAATATGTAGGCATAGGTGGAACATAGGGCATCGATGGCAATGGTGGGAAAGACACAAGTGGAAGGGTAGGCATTGTCGTAGGCTGTGATACTGGTGTGGAATTACTGGCTTGGACAACGTGTGTGTGGTGTGGCAGGGATGCTGTTTCTTATGGGTGTACAGTCCCGACATGTAAATTTCTCCCCGTGAACTGTGGTCTGCTCCACTTCTGTTTGACATTAGTTGTGTACCCTTGTTTCAAATGTGATGAATTTTTGGATTCCTCGACTTTTCTGCACATACATTCCGTACGTTCACACTTGTTGATCCTCTGTAATTCGCAAAAAAATGATTCTCACTTGTACATGATTTTAGTTAGTGTTACAAGTTAAACATTGCACTGTCTGCATATAAACATGAGTCCATTCAATGCTTCCTGTTCTCTGTTAATTTTGCACTTGGTCTCGGTGTGATACTGATGGCAGCACTGTATGCAATTTAGCAATAACTTGCCGTGACCCGAGTAGGTCATGACACCAGTTGACTTGATTACTGTCCAAAAGATTGATGTTTGGATTTTGTTCCGAAATTTTTGTACAATCTTGTATTTGTTTTTGCTGTCGCAGTTGACCACAGCGCGGACGCTCGTCGGGCTGGAAATCCATTCACATTTGTGGAACCTGGTACCCCGCTCGTACTTCGCATTGAGGTCTTGCGGAAATAGGCGAAGGCAGTGCGGACATATAAAATGCCGGCACATCGCTAAAGGCCTGGCCAGACATGCTGTGTTGACAAACATACCAACATGGCCACAGAATATCCGGCACAGAGTCGCGATGCACAGAAGTGCAGTCGGGAACAGGCAGCACTCGGTACAGCACAGGTGATGTAGCTGCGTAGCAGTCTCTGAACAGCACGACACGAGGCAGGAGCCAATGACCTGCTCAGTGTGATGTGTTCCTGACATCCATGTATCCCTTGTGCCCGTTTTTACATCGCAGACACATTAGTCACACATCACGACTCGACAGATAGACATTAGATCCCGTACTCGATCAGTGCAGGTCGACAAGAATGGCGTTTACATTTTTCTTGCAGCCCTGAAATAGTGGCCGCGGATCATAATATTTAACATTAATCGCAAGACATAACTCTCGAGATGAATGGATATGTGGTCTAAATGAGTTTTTCCGTTGAAGTCACAACTGTTAGACGCAACAGCCATTGGAGGGGACACTGGGATAATCGGCGCCGCATATTCCCACAGCTTTCCGATGTGTGCGATGTGAACAGGCCCCGTGGCCGAATCTGGAGTGCGATGTGACTCCAAGTAGTGTTAAATGATGCGCAGTGCGTCAAGCTGTTCGGCAGCGGGGATAGGAGCTTGGAAAGGAGGCTTGTTCCTCCTCCCTTTCGTTTCTTCCCTGTCCTGCTGCTGGCATCGATGTGGTGGCTGATGTCATGCCACAGTTCCAAGATTGGTGCTTACCCTACTCATTCTCTCTCTTGGTTGCTGCAATGGCGCGTGGGACAGAGTCCCACTCCACCGGTTGCACACTTTAGTTGTTCTCGCAATTCCCTTGTTACGGATACTGGTCAGGATGAGCGGAGAAGTGTCTGGCAGGAGTTAGAAAAATTGTGAAAATTGCAGGAAGTTTTGGAAAATAATTTTGGTTTGCTTGAAGCTAAGAATTTTGTTCAGAAGGATTTCGCCACTAAGTTGGGCGACATTTGATGGTGGATGGTGGAGCATAATTGGGTTCAATTTAGGTTGGAGTTGTGGTATGATAGTTACCAGGAAAATATGTTGAATTTAGTTTTTGTACCCGGATGCCAGGCATTACATGGAGTGGAATGTCAATCTGTTGAGTAGAGCTGACTGCTGTCTCGGGGTCATGTGCCGACTGCCAAAGATGGCATCCTTCTGGTGTTGAAGTACTGTTGCTCATGACGTAGAAAATGTTGAAAACATGTGTAATACACAGTAGATGCTTGGTGCTATCCACCCACCCATACAGAACAAAGCGAATAAATACTCGAAATATTGCAATAAACACTTTGAATGGGTACTCGATGCTGTTTGTGGGAAAGTGGGGGACCACACACCTAAATACCGGTGGGCAACCAAAATGAAGACACTCACAGTTAATTCGCGTAAATCAGTGGGGATTTATTACATTCTTCTATGAGAGACACTTTACATAAAATCCAGGCTTAAACATGCTGGTTGGATAATGTGGTACTAAGTCGGCACGAGGCCACAAATAATTAATTGATACTTATGCCTCCCCAGGCAGTGAAAACCATTTAGAGGAGAGGGGTGGAGACTATCGGTCGGCTAATGCCCTGTTGCACCATCGTGGTTTGAAACTAGATCCTACAATGGATGTAAGATTTTCACAGAAAACTGTTCCACCAACTTCCTACATTTTTGGTTGCACCATTCGAGTTCAAGCTTCTGGTGTCTGAAGGGGTGGGGGTGGGGGTTATTGACGTGCGCAGTACCTACCGTTAGTCCGTTCACACCTTTCTGCAGCACAGCCATTCACCACATCAGCAGTGCCACACCATGTTCCTCGTGCGATTGTGCGTGTATCAATGCAGCACCAAGTGTATATTTAGTGTTTGTCTCTTATTATTTTCCTGATGGCCTGTTTATATACATTTTCTTTTCAAGGGTGTGCAGTGTTTTAATAACGTTTTTAAAGTGTCGGGCGTAATTTTGTTTCCCATGGCGTATGTTACGTAAGTTTGTTTACATGAGCTTCATTATGTGAAATCATCATATAAATTAATGATCTGTGTTTTCCATGCACACAAACCAAAAACACCAGGTGTGTCACACCACGCACTACAATAAATAGCCAAGCAAGGAATTATAATATTCATAATAATGTTTAGAAATGTCATAGTGTTTGCATGCTCGTATTTATATTTGCTACTGGTTCTCTTGCATCAGTTCTTGCTTAATTTTTGTGACTGGTTTCTTTTCCATTTTTTGCCACCAATTCAGTGTTTTGTGTTTGGTTCGCTACTTTTCAGGGGTAAGTGAGTAGACCTGCTGTTGGAAAAGGTGTGGGTAACATGGCTTGCCGATACATGTGTTGCAGATAGTAGGTAGGTAACGGGGGTAAACATGGCATGAAAGGTTGCATTGGTAAAGGAACTGCGCCCAGTGCTGGTACTGGCAGGGCAGACTTTACACTTGTTGCGCTGTTGTTGTAGTTGGCGGCCACTTCTGTCAGTGTGTTGTGTGACACACCGTTTTGAACTCCTTCCTTGCTCCCGCAGTCCTCGCATTCCTGCCTTCCTGGTGTTGCCACATTTCCATCGATTTCTGAACGCTGTTCCTGTGTTTCCACTTTACCACTATGCTGATTACTGTCCTCGATTTGTTGTTCCAATTCACTGCATCTCAAATATGCTACAAATCAGTTCCAATTGTCGTCTGCTGGTCTTGGTCTAAAATTCTGGTTACAGCTATTGCAAATAAACTGTATCTCGGACGTCCTGCTGGCGTCAGTCTCACTGAAATATTCGCGATGAAAACTTGTGTGAAACGGTTCGCATTTGAGTAGTAATGTTCCCTGGCACATGCATAATAAATTAAAACACCAGTTTGCTTTATCATGATTTTTACTTTGATTTAGAATTGGCTAGGTTGATGCGAAAGTTCGTCAAATGTTGTTATTTCCTGTTGCACTTCCACATGGTTGCACACTAAATGGTTAACTGATGAGCTGGCCTTTTGCTCGCATGTGGAAAAATGTGTGCTCAGTTGGTGATCAGGACTCTCGTAATATCAGTGCCTGTGTGATGTGGAGTGTCCGGCGAGCCATCATGTGTATTTGTTAACATAACCATGAGCACAGAAGTTTGAAGCGGATGCGCGAGCACGAAAACGCAGACATGGAATCATGGCACAGATGGTGAGCATGGCATGGCTGTCCAGTATAGAACTATCGCAATTCTTGCCACAACTCAATAATTTAACTAAAATTCAACCAATTTCAAGCTAACTTCAAACAAATTTCTATTTCCCTGTCAAATCTTTCAAAGCACAACTCAAAATCAATTATATTTAAGGTCAAAATCGAAATCAGTTTTCAATTTGTGTTCACTCTTTGTATGTAGTTCTGTAAAGGTTCAATTTCAAGTTAAATAATCATATTTTTGATGAAAATCCATGAGTTTTCATATTTTTCTTGTAATATTATTTTTGACTAATTCATTTGGCTTTCAAATTTAAAGTAAATATTTACCTTTTTTGACCTAAACTTAGCCTCATTCGCCCTGATAATGGACCACTGATCAAAGATGGAACAAAGTATGTTTTTTAAAAAAGGCCACATAATTGAGAATGAAGATTTGGGTGAAATTATCTTGATTTTAGTGGTGAGATTGAAGATATGAATCATGTTTGAAGAAGATATTGAAATACTGTTTGAAAGTGAGAAATTTGCATGAATTTCAGTTAAACTTCTGAGTTGCGCCAATATCTGAAACCGTCTTCTACTAATTTTTATAAAAAAAAAAAAACAATACACATAAACATGAGAAAAAAAAATCACTTATATTTTAAAAAATAATTTTTTATTCGATAAAGCAACTTATTCAAATATCTAAAAAATTGTATTAAAATATCGAAACTATTTTTGTTTCTGTAAAATCGTTTACATTATCCTTTCAATAAAATTTCAAATTGATATATCTTCAGTGATATTATCTTTCAAATAGTCATAAGTTAAATTTTGTTGTCTAATTGAAACAAAATTACAAACTGTACCAGCCTCAACAGTTTTTTTTATCTACACTAATTTTTTTATATATATTTTTTAATCTATATCTACTGCGGTTTTTCTATATCGGCAGTCAATAACATATAAAGTTCTTCGTCCCCAAAATGAATAATAATTTAAATCAAATTTTGTTCTTGAGTTTCTAAAATATCATTTTCAATTACTACATTACAATTTTTTTTTTTTAAATACATTTCTTCCTTTTTTATCAAAAATATATCTCACATTACAATGATCAAACATTAAAGCTTGCATATATTGCTCAGCCCAATTGTTTGTATTATTTTGGAATCCCTCAGTTACAAAATCAGGCATGTCAAATTGCAAATTATTAAACTGATCTTTTATATCAAAGTTAAAAAGAGTTGTCCCAGCAAGAACTTCTTTTTCTAAAAATTGCTAATACTTAAAACCAATTTGAAGTTCAGGTTTTTATTTATTTTTTTCTTTAATTGCAATTGTTGTGTTACATTCGTATTCAACAATAGGCCACAAAATTTCTAATTGTTCAAAAGAATACTTACCTCGATCAGCAAAGCTTTTATCAACCGAACCTTCTGCTTTTTAAGTTTCTTGAATTAATATCAAAAGAATATCTAAAATAAGTGATTTTATAACCACCTTTCCAGTAAATTTCATTATTATTACGAATAAAGTAAAAAAAAAAAAAAAAATCTTAATGGGAACATTATTTAATTTATTCTATCACTGCGAACAGATCTTACACGAAATTTATTATCAATACCCGCAGAAACTAAATAATATTCTTCACTGGCTGATCTTAGCAAAATATTCATAATTGTCGAAGTTATTCGTGGATTATCCACAGCCTCAATAATATGTCAGTGTTTTGAAATTTTTATTCTATTGAACATAAATGGAAAGAAATTAGAACAAACATCAATACTATCTAATTTTTTGTATTTTGCCTAATCTCCCGTTTTATCTCTTTTTAGTATGCGATATTCTTCCAAAACATAAGCATTGTTTGGAAAAGAAAGCCATCTCCTATGTGAATATCAAACTCGATTCTATTACTGTAAACATTTAAATTCCCCCTAGTTCGATCAGTTGGGAGGAAAGTTTGTCTCTCAAAACTCTAAATGCTTTTATAACTAATTTATATGTAAAAAACAAATTATATAAATTAAGGATTCAGAGGGTGTTTCTCGACTGAAATTGCTCTTCGAGAAGTATAGAAATTATAAAAAGAACCTTGATGTACAATATGAATATACATATATATATATATATATATATATATATACACACACACACACACCCACACACAAACACACACACACACACACCATTAATTTGTGAATAACAAAATATTGGCAAAAAAAGTAGAACAAGTAACTGAGAAAAAAATAATATTTCGAAAGAGAATTATTCCCATAATTACCTATGGGTATTACTCAATTAAAAAATTTGCCACCTATAGCAGACATTCCTAGTATAAAATTAGGGAAATATATTTCTGAAAATATTAATGTTAAGGTTGATAAATTTGTTTTGCGTGGAGTTGGCAATGGTTTTGAAATTGGCGATATAAAAGTAAAAATTGGTGGTTATTTTATCTGTCAAAGATAAAAAATATAATTTAATAGTGGTCCTGGCTAATTTGTTAACAAAAAGTAAAAAAAATTGATCTTGTAGATGAAAACTCACACAAAAATAAATTTACTAATGAGGACTATAAGAATTATGCAGAAATTGTTTAAGCAACAAATGAAGTATATCAAGAATATAATACTTAAAAGAATATTCCTTCGAGTAAGAAGCGGAAATTCACAGATATAGTTAGTCCATTTTATCATGATGTTCAAAAATATAAATTGAAAGTAATATAGCTTGGGTGGTTTTAGCAATGATAATTTGAAAATTGGAGATGATATGAAAATATATAATAATTTGCCAAAATAATATATTTGGATGGATAATGCTAGAAAATTAATTGTCAAATTATTAGTTATTCATGGTGAAGAAACTGCTGGAAATAAAAATTATTACAGTGAAAAAGTAAACACAATGAATATGCTAAATTATATTCACACTCGCGTTGATGTGTGCCCACGTTGACCCCTTCTCCTTAGTCCGTTTGCCAGTCGCACCATGTTTCATAATGTGGTTTGTCTGCATGCTCTACGAGTGAATACAGCTTGGCAAGGAACGATGCATCTGCAGAGCAGAGTGAGCGTGAACACATGCTCATTGGACAGGAATCCGAAAATATACCCTCTGAAATTTCTGTAATTTAATTTGTGCAATAAAGGGCGAGGTAAGTTCACGCAAGGAGGCACAACTAAAAAAGACTAATAACAATGTTTGCCTTCTCAGCCCTATAGCCCCCAATGTTTTCATAGTGTCTTTTTGTATCTTTCTGTACTGTTCATTCAAGAGAATTTCATCTCCACATCGTCCACGCAGTATAAGGTTTTGGTATAAGGAATAATATTTACAGAGTTAATTTTAGAAGCAATATGTAACGACCAGCACATAGGTTATGTGTCTGATTTGCAAATGTTGTGGGCAAGGAAGTAGTGCAGCGTGGGATGCCAGCCTGACATGCTGGCCAGCAGCACTGCATGGAGAAAGTCAGTAGTCGTTCGTCTTTCCGAGGGGTGTACTACACTACATCGGGGCTCGAGTTTCATGCGGGCGGGCAGCCATCACCATGTTGGACTAATCATTTCACAGCAATTGTTATTTTAGAACACCGGAACTTTTTTGTACTTCAGCTTCCACAGCCCCTCGGAACTACCCTATGTTTGCATCACCTGGGTAGGTTAAAATTATACCTAAGTTATTCCATGTGACCACATGTTTTTTGCACAGTATTACCCGAGCTGATGGGGTTCGTAAGCAGCACCAAAAGTAAACTTTTCCCGATTGGAATGTAATCATGCAACTGAATAAATCGCAGCAGTGACGAGTTACCAAGTGTAGTTTATTTCCAATTCGCCGCAAGGTATTTAAGGTACTGTCCTTCTCCCGCCAATTTTATCAAAGTGTAACTTACTGTGCAAGTATGTCGAATATTACACGAGTTGATATAATAACTAACAGTGCTTTGCATGGGTGTGTGGGGAGCCCAGATACCCTACAAACCAACAAATAGGGCAGTTACTCAGTCAGTATTAATTTTATTGTATGGGGAGATAACAACTGCAGTTGGAGGATTTGCCGTGGTCGTCGACCGAATGACTCTGAGGAACGAGTTCACAGCTGCTTTCCGACTTCACGATATTGTCAACCAGACAATATCAGGCGTCCTGAGTAATTATGTCTACTGATATTCGAACACTATATTTACATATCCTCACTTAACCAATATTCTTATTGACCAATGCCTTGGCACTAGTTGCCAGCCTCCTGCATCTTAGACCAACTTCAAACAGTTTTCCCGAACATGCGGCATATCTCTACCGCCGTTCCGACACCTTGACTAACATCAACCTACCTCGACGGTGTAGTCATATAGTCAGAGATGTGGCAGGAATATCTGAAACACCTATCACTTGTACTCGAGAGATTAGAGATAAATGGATTAATGTGTGTCGTTAAGAAATGCCAGACTGCCAAGAGCGATCTAGAGTTTCTTGGCCACATGGTGAACGAGCAAGGAAACCGACCGAACCCCGAAGAGCTGGGGCTGATTGAGAGTTAGGCACCACCACATGAGCATAAACAACTACGTAAATTCTTCGGTCTAATAAATTAGTTACGTGAACATATGCAGCATTTTGCAGTCGTCACCGCACCTCTCATGGACCTGCTATCTCCACAAAAGAGGTACGCATGGGGCAGCGAACAGGAAACAGCCTTTTTACATATTGAGGAAAAATTTAGAAAATGTCCTGCTCTAAGGACATAGTATCCAGTAAGACACCTTTACCTGCAGACCGATACCAGTCACGAGGGACTGGGCGCCATGCTCTACCAGTACGGCCACACAGATGAATTTTAATCGTCTTCGCTTATGCGAAATTGGAAGTACCGAACACAATTATGACGTCAACGAAACAGAATGTCTTGCCATGATATTGGCGATACGAAAGTATAGACCATACGTAGAATATTGTAGGTTCATGTTGCGAACCGATCAACACTGCTTAGTATGACTCAACAACATGAGGGAAGCCAGAATCAAAGTTACGAGATGGGCGATTTGGGGCAAGCTTACAATTTTGGTATGGAAATGTACCGGGAAAGAATAACGAGCTAGTGGACACATAAGGAATGCCAGAAGCTAAATTAAGAGTCACAGACGATGTTGAATGGGAAGAGGTATTACCTCATGTTACTACAGAACCGGTTACAAAGGCAAATGTAAACTGAATAACGGTATGAGAGAATGACCAACTTATAGTGGTTTTGTACCACAATGTAGTGATAGCACAGGAAACTTGCGAGTTTGCGATAAAGAAGATCGAGTGATGGGAAAAGGAACACATGGACAGATGGAGATCTGTAGAGCATATTAAGAAGTGCTCACCATGAGACGATACAAAATGGGGACTGTATGTACCACCTAGTCACAGGAAAAAAAGTGTTTGAACATGTTCGAGGTAATTTTACGGAAGGACACCCGGGAGATAAGCAGATGTTTAAGAACATTTTGGAACAGTTTTTATGTCATGGTGTCTCTCATTATGTCAGAAATAGTGTACACAGATGCTAGAAAATGAATTTGTTCAAATCCTGGCGATCTGACGGAAATCAACAACAACAACAGCCAAGGCAGTCTAAATGACCTTTTGATTCGTTCTGTTTAGATATAATGGGGCCTTATCTGAAGTCAGCCAATTCATATTAGTAGTAACAGACAGCTTTTTTAATTGGATCAAAGCTTACCTGGTAAACAGTGTTTGGATGAGCCAAATTGCGAAATGCATAGTAATCGAATTTTTGACATGCTGGGGATATCAGCGAGAGTTACTTACGGCCAGCAGATTCCAATTTACCAGGAAAAGATGGCGTAAACTTTGTACTAGCATATTGCCCGGAAGGGGGTAGAGGTGCTGTAGCATATAAAACTGCTATTTACCATCCCTGCGCGAACCCCACATAGAGGTGCAACCAAAAGTTACAGGCGCAGCTCCGACTCTCTGTGGGTGTGTACCACAACATCAGGGTCGAACACCTATCCTATGCACTTCAAGCTCAGGCGAAGTGTAAATGCCACGACTGGACAAACCCAGGCACAAGTTCTGCTAGGAATGAATATCACATTGCTGAGCGAGAGAAATTGTCTGCGAAAGAGAGAATGTAGCAAAACGGAAACAAGTGGTGCGCGAGACGAGAGATGAATGCATCCCTATTGTGAACAACGGGATCGGCATGTGAGATATGCCAATCGGTGGTTGCCAGTAACCAAATGACCTTCAACAGCACTAACGGTAGAATAGGCCATATAGGTCCCACCTTGTCCATAGTCCACAGCCCTCAAGAACTTTTGCGTGGGACTGGCACAATGCTGGACGGGGCTTCACCGAGTGGTAAAGACCTTGGGCCCCACCACATTCATGGTAAGAATGGTCCACAAGATGTTAAGTATCCACCGTCACAATATTCGGCAGTGGCTGAGAGTGCTCCCGAGACCACCAGGGACGAGCCGCAGATCGGCCAGGATGGCCACACTCAGGACGAGCATGTCAAGAGAGGTAGTGAAGCAGAAAGTGGTCCAGGACCTGAAGGAGGGGCCAGACCGATGAGTGCAGGTGGGCATCGACGACGAACGACATGGAGTTCACCAGGGGTTTATGTCATACGAGCACCGGAAATGAGCAGGTCGCCACATCTGAGAGGGACGTTGACGACACAGGGATCAGGGGACAAGGAACTCCCAAAATATACATAGAGCGAGAGGAGCCGGAACCATCGGCAAGAAACAAGGACCACTATGAGCCCCAGACTGCGATGGGAGGTAATGCAGTACCTCAGGTATACGTGCAGAGGATACAGGAGGTCCAGAGCCACCCGACACTTAGGTGCCGACACTGATGAATTCTCGGGGTATTTCTTCGGCTTACTTAACACTCATCCTAGGGAGACGCTTTACATATGCTGATATATTGTAAACCAGTCATCGCGGTAACACGGTAAAACTGACTCGCCTCATGCAGAAAACTTACAGAAAACTGAAGCTTCCCCGGGCGATGCAAACCAAGGGTAAGTCAGGCCGGTGTACCACGTGGCGAAAACGAAATGGTTATTGAAGAATTATGCTATTGTATTGGAGTGATAAGTTCCAGAAGATGCATGCCACTGAGTGCACAGGAAAACTCAGCGCTCGCAGACACACACAACCACCCTCGTGGACATCAGACACTTACTGAACTCCCACCACGGCATGAGAGCGGGCAAAGGCTGGCTTGCACACTAAGGTGGTGACTACTTACTGCATGACAGGTTAACTCCTGCTTCACCTGCTGAAAACTTATTGCTACATAATACATTAAATTACACATGAATCCTGGATGATATACACATACATAGCACTGGTGAAAGAGAACGGACACAGTGCAGCAATGAAGATGAAAACCAACATTGACAGAGAAACACAACACAACACTGGTAGGGCCAAAGTACAACAAAATAGACTTTTAATTTGTATAACAAGTAACAACTGTAACTGTGTGAGCTATAAGGCCTTAACTCTATGCGATGTAAGGTTATCTTTTCATAACACTCCACCATGTAGAGCCTGCTTGCTTGGGCAGGCTATGATTATGCTGCCTCTGCATGACCTAGGTTACCGCTGTACTCACCAAGCACTGCGAACACTGGTTGCGCTCTACACATCTGAATAGTGCACATCTTAACTGGAATGCCGGTGTGTTACTTGGCTGGACAAACGGTCTTAGGGAAGAGGAACATAGAAATGCCACGCCATTGTTGTTGAAGTTTATGTCCTGATACAATATGCTGTATTGCGTCGTACATTTGGGCGAATGGGTTCAATTGTACTAGCCGATACTATACGTGGTATCGTGTCGTACACTTGGGCAGTTGGGGGCTTGTGTATTTCCTGATGCCAACGTGTATAAATGCTGAAAATGTCCCTGCTCGAAAACCCCCATATTCCCGCTGATTCCCCATTTCATCGTTAAATAAAAGGGTGGGTGAACAGAAATAAACATATGACATCATCTGCACCATGTTGGTGCCGTAATAACATGTGTGTAAACATTTGGTAACGAATTGCAAACTTGTTTGACGTGGTTTGACTGGACGAGATGGAGTTGATTGAGATTTACAAAGACGGTGTAGCGAATTTCGAAAAAGGTGTTAGGAATTGTATACCCGGTAGGCGCCAGATGTCACTGTGGCGGCATCACTGATATTGTTGCGGTAGAGCTGAGTCCTCATAACTTCGGGGTGCTGCTGTCCGATCATCCGGACCACATTACCGCGTAGATCTTGCAGTATTTCACCTTATGTGGAGGCCTTGTTTTTTACCTAAACGAGGGGCTCTTCGGGCGACCCAAGCACCGCTTGGTTTTGATAATTAAATATGACTTTGACGTAATAAAAACAGAAACTTCCTTCATGTGGTTTGTCAAGGCCAAACCACACCCCCATAAATGTTACTCACGGAACTTTGATTAGGTTGCAGCAGACATACAAATTAATATTTTCCCTTATATTCACATAGACACTCGTTTCAGGAAATGGCAGGTTTTAAGTGGCCTGAGGCCTGAAACACCTTTTGGCAATTGAATAGACACATTCATCAGTTGATAATTTTTTTTATTGCTAAATTGAATATTCTCTCCGGGAGAATAACTTATACAATTGCTCGCTTGGAACCTGCGGCGAAGGCTATGCGGTTGATAAAGCCCTAGGCTTACATTAAGGTTAGGTGTGCTGATTAATTTATAAACTCCCCAGGCTATGCAATTCCTGGGAAGGCAAGCGGGAGTATCCCAGATGGCGAAAATGTCATGTGTGAGTTTACTATGTCCTGTGTATAAACTTTGTTTATTTTAATATGAATTTTCCAATTACTTGTACAGCAATGTATTGAAAAAATATCCTACTGACGCTATATAACAAACATAAATACATATTTTACTACGTGTTTACAAATCAGATTTCTAACCTAAAATCCATCAATGGTTTTTTTGCTAGACGTGTTGGCCGAAATGCAGTTCGTTGTTGGGTCTCGGAGAGTGATAATTCGCATCCATCGTGTTCTCTCTTCATTGTCTTTATGCTTCTTACACAATAGAAAACTTTAACATTTGACTTTATGTTTCCTTTCTGCTGACGAAACCACTAATACACAATCCAATTGAACATCGGTTCTGTGAGATTTGTAAAAAAGCCTTTTTTGTTATGTAAGTAATTTTGATAATATACAGGAATAGATCCTACATACCTTTTCATAAACTACGTTTAAAATTTATTTTTAAAAGGGTATTTCAAACCAAAAACTAATTTGTTTAATTTATTTAAATATTCCAACTCATTAATAATTTCCTCTTTTTCTCATTGTATTTGTTTGGCGTTTATTTAGTTTCAGTCGAGCTTTGTTTAGTATACCGAGAATAAAATCACCCTACAATAAAATTACACACTCTCCTCATAAACTCTGTAAAATTCTCGGCAAAATGGCTTTTTGATTTTGAAATAAATTAAACATTTTCGAAATTATAATGTTGAGAGTACTTGACTTTACTTTTGACAGTTCAATTGTGGAAGTTCCATAAGAAACAACTTTTCGGAAAGAAAACGTAAAGTTAAAATTAAAGTGAAATATTAATTAGTTCTTCCAAAAATGAAAACTTTAGCATTTGACTTTACGTTTCCTTTGACCTGATGAAACCACCAATACAGAATATAATATTGGAAATCTCAGACAATAGAACATCGTTTCTGCGAGTTTCGTAAATAGTGTATCTTGTTACGTAAACAATAATATCATCCAGGAATGTATATTACGTGCCTTTTTTTTTTTAATTTGCTTAAAATATCCATTAAAAATATATTTCAATACAGAATACTTAATTGTTTATACTTTTAAAATATGTAAATTCATATATTTCCTCTTCACGTTATATATTTTTGCTATTTATTTAATTTGAGACTATCTTTGTTTAACATGCTGGTATTAAAATCGCGCTACAATAAAACAATGCACCTTCCACATAACCTCTGTTAGATTCTCGTCAAAATGAATATATCACTTAATTTAAACGCCAATTTTTCGAAAGCGTATAGTCAGGAGTGCTTGACTTTACCTTTAACAGTTCCATTGTGTCAAGTTCCATAAGAATCAACATTTCGGAAAGCTAATGTAAAGTCAAATGGCAAAGTCAAGTGTTAAAGTTTTCAATTGTGTAGGGCCAGAGCCTTTAGTCTGTGGATGAATTTGTAGCGTACAAAAATTGTGTTCACAGGTCAGTATGATCGCTTATTATGATGATCGACGTCGGATAGACTGTCATTTTAAAATTATCTTTTACGCCATGATTAAAGGCACAGTAAAAATACTTTAATTTTATTAAAGTAGTATAATATTCTATCCATCTCTAATATAGAACTCATTTACTGTAACAATAATTGATACAAATTTGTTTGGGTTGGTGTATGATTCACTCCAAATTGGAATCCGTAAAAGAGAAAGGGATAAATTCGTTCAGCTGTCATTTCCGGGTTTTTTTCGTTAATAACGCCTGATGGAAAGCGTGTTTGGAAAGTCTAAACAATAGCGTGAATTAAAAAAGTGTTAAGCGTCCACTGCTATGTGCGATTTGTTATCAAGGCTTTAAAATATAAACTAACGTATCGTTGTATTGTGAAGGTAGATGATTGTGACGACAGCCCATGTGATATAACAACAAACAGACTTCTATTATATTTCAGGATTGTTTGTATGATGGGTATTTTGCATTTGACCACGAAATCAGCAGATTCGTGTAAAAAGGTGAGTAAAAATTGTGGTTTTGAATTATTAAATTCTAAGCTACTAGTGTTTTAATATAAAGCGAATAAAATTACTACATTTATATGTTTCCATTTCTGCTCGTTGGTATAATACAATTTTTCATAATTTCATTTTATGAAGGGCACTGTGGTGCGTGAATAGATTATTTGTATATTTTGTAGTAATGT
Source organism: Dryococelus australis (assembly GCA_029891345.1). Lineage (NCBI taxonomy): Eukaryota > Metazoa > Arthropoda > Insecta > Phasmatodea > Phasmatidae > Dryococelus > Dryococelus australis. The sequence continues at coordinate 16,499,258 of CM057002.1, forward strand.
AAGCCTACTGATTGATATTAGTTACAAGCAGTATGATGTTTTGAGGGAAATTTAATATTTTGTCATAAGCAAGGCCTGTTTTGGACACTAGTGATTATTAGGAATGTAGCTTAAATGCGTGAAGAATTAACACAGGAGTATTGAAGGCCCGGCTACATTCACCATAAGAAATAACAGTAAAAAATTGAACCCACACTTGTATATGGGACCAACTACAACATAACAGCGTAATATGGCGGCCTGCTTGCGGTAGTGGTGTTAAAGGGATTGAATATTTTCAATTTTCTTACATCAAGTTCTACGCTTGCCAGTCGTGAGACATTTCTAACCACTAGAGTCAGTGCAGTGCAAGCTTATAACAAAAACATAGTTATTAAATTAATTTGGTGATATAGTTCAGGAGGGGTTACTCATGTGAGATTGAGCTCGCTGGGTTATTAGAGTATCTGGCGTAGGTAGTTGATGAGGGGAAGCAGGTGGCACAATGGTACGGCCAATGTTAGAATTCGCTGCAGCAGTACGGGACGTGTATGTGGAGGTGGAAGTGCGAGAACTGGAAAAGGTGCAGAGAAAGGCAGCAAGATGGGTGAAGGGTAGGTGGAGAAGGCAGGGGCAGGATGATGATGAAGAAGGGAACTATAGGCCAGCAGTGATGATGAAAGAAATGGGGTGGAACTCATTGAAGGACAGGAGGAAAGTTGAACGGTTAGTCAGGATGTACAGGGTGGTGAATGAAGAGGGAGGATGGAGACGGCTACACTGCAAGCTAAGTAAGGGGGTGTTTAGAGGAAGAGGAAACAACAGTGTGAAGCTTCAGAGGGTGTGGAGCAGAACGGAGCGGGGTTGGCAGTCCATGCTTGTGAGGTCTGTTAGGGATTGGAATGTGTTGAGGGAGGAATTGGTATATGTAAGAGGGGTTGGTAAATTCAGGAAGGGAGTGGAAGAGGAGTTGTGTGGATGAAGGAGAGTTGAGAGAGCTCGCCACCGGATGGTAGCCTAATTGCGAGTGTATGTATGTATAAAAAATTTGTTTTTCAAATTTCATAACAATTAACAATTATTAACAATTTAAATATCCTGAAACACGATTCCTGCAAAAAAAATTTCATCACAAGTAGTTAAACAAAAATAAATATCAGGTTAGCCAACATATTGTAAATATCTGCGATACATGTACAGCCTGCCCTTTTCTTTGTGCTAGTTTCTCATTGGCCGCCTGACATTTTTCTTACTGCAATTGTAGTCAGTACATTTTCATACTATCATGGTAACGCCACTGTTATTTTGTTACAGGAATGCTACGGTGATTGTAGCCGATTTGAGCTTCAAACTATTTCATTTAAACTTTAAAACAGGTAATTCTTAAGAATAGGGGTTTTTTCAAAAATGGGAAAAATAATACCTACCTGGATATGCTAGATATGATTATTAGTATTCATTATTACTGGGAATTTTGGAAGGGGTTCAATTAGCCTAGTTTTCTGTAAAAAAAAAAAAAAACAAAAATAAAATGTGACTGATAGGAGGGTTATCCAGATTGCTGTATTTATGCTTTAAATATGTATAATATAGTCTATGTAGAATATATTTATATTGTGTCACTTAATTTTGCATTACATATAAGAATACAGTTTGCAACTAATATTTAATGCGTAAAACTTAATTTACAGAGTATATTTATAGCATGGTGCTGAGGTTAAACAAACAACACAGGTATGGAGCAGTGTCAGGACATTATGAAATTCTGGTGAATTATTCAAGGCTTACCTGGTCTATTGACGAGAGGATAAAATGTATTACTAGTAGAATAAATTGTAGATGATATAGAGCTCCACTCAGAGACACTGTTTATATAAGAGGCAATGTATAATGCCATGTTTTTTTTTTTTTTTTTTTTTTTTTCACTCTACGTCCATGTTCATTGACAGGTGGATTGTGGGAAATTGTCGGACGAACTACGGACATTACTTGCGGTTTGATTTGTGTTGTAGGTTTCAGATTTACTAGTGCTTAAACACATGTTTTATTGCAATTCATGTTGTTTGAAGTTTTAAATCTAATAATTGTGTGAAATTACAAGTGTTTGTATGCTATTATAGCAAGTGAAAAATTAAATTTTAATATATGTGCGGTGATTAGTGTGTCTGAGTAGTGTGGTCAAATGGATAGATGTTGTGGTGTTCATATTCATATATGCTGTATAAATGGCGAGTGATGATTAGGTGAGTATTAATTAAATTAATTTTTCGGGAAAGAAATTTTGGAATGTGGTATGATTCCACAGAACACGAATTTACTAGGTACGTCAACAGTTGACCAATAGAAACACCAAATACCCTGCCCAAAAACCTCCACGTGAACGGGGAGGTTTTTGGGCAGGGACATTTTCAGCATTTATAGACGTTGGTATCGCAAAGTACACAGAGCCCATCAGCCCAAGTGTATGATGCGATACCACTTCGGAATCATAGTCAATAGGCCTAAATTACTATTTTCCTGCCTAAAATAATGTATGATATTTCTAAACGATGAATCACAATTTTTGTTCCTTCACACACACCTTATGTGTCATGTGTCGGTAAGTCACTGTAATGGGTTCATATTTTGACCACTTGAAAAGGTTTATTTCCACCTAAACATACTACCCCTATCCTGACAGGGCCTACCGACTACAACCTAATTCTACATGTCACTACAAACATCAAACATGTCCAATTATTAATTACAAATGGTAAAGACTAGGTACCTACGACAGAATCCTTGCCTAAAATTACCTACCTACAACACTGTTAATTGCACTTGTTACACACATTAGTAATATAACATCTTAACACTTACCTGTACCAAACATATCCATTGTGTAAGAATTAGTCGGATATAGTTTCTAGTGCAACTCTGTAGGAAACATGTATTTCAGTGTTTATAGCTGCACAACAGGGTTACACCCTGTAAATTTATAGTGTTAGTGTGTGTTTGTTTATGCCCTTTCTTACAACGAAACACATTGTGGAAGCATGGAGAGACTTGAGTAAAATAATTTAACATGAGTGTCGGATATTAGCAGGTAAGAGTCGCAAGGTACCAAATTCACACCTGGGAAGATAAGTCTGTAGAAATGTGATGGGTGGCATCACACACTCTGACTTAGCGTAGACAACCAGTCAGAATTGTAATTTGTTCTTGACAATTTATCATAGTCGTGAACATAAAACGACTATAGATTAATATTTACCAGAAAATAAGAGAATCAATTTCCAAAGTCAAACACAAATTCTGGTTTTAATCAAGAAATAATCAGGACACTGATAAGGATGCATAGGGGAACATATTCAAATACCAAAACCTTTGGAGACACAGAACCCTACATTATCAGCTATAATATACCACACAGCATTTCATGACATTGATACCAGAAGTACATGCAACTATAAATTAACTGTTGGGTACTGATCTGTTCATACTGAAATTGCTTACTACAGGAACAGGAGATAATTGGGGATATTATTTTATGAAAATTGCAGAAGAAAAATAGATATATTTGAAATTTATACTGTAAAATGTGAGGAGGTAAACCACTATCTCACGAACTCAGCTGAAAGTCAGTCCATCTGCCGTCTATCACGTTGCTCTCAAGACCTCGATGTTAAGAGCTGTCCAAATCTCTTCACTCTTATCACGTTTCCCTAGTAAAGGGGCCACATTATCTCTTTAAAGCACAGAACTTTCCAGTAACAATCGCCTTTACCTTAGTTACGATGCAAACAATTAAAATACATAGCAACGCGGACAGTTAAAATTGCTAGTAGGAGGAAATAACTATTTAAAGATAACCCAAGACACGTATAATTCTTATCAATAAAATAAAATATGCATAGATTATTTTGTTGGTCATGAATACAAACTCAATACAAAATAAGTAATGTAAGGAATAGAAAAAAAATACATATAGTTGTGTGTAGTGAATAGAGGAAAGAGAAACTTGAAACTCAGTCTAAATGGTGTAATATTCAATATTCTGTGATCATGCAATCCACAACTACCAAACATAAGTATTTCGATTCCATGAGAAGATTAGGTAGGGCTTTCCTGCAAATTGCTTTATACACATACTGCTGCGGGAGCATACAACGAGAATTATACTGGGCAAGACATTCCAAAGAGGATGAGTTAAAATTCTCTGCATGCAAATATATCAATGAAATTTGCATGTAGTATAATGCAGTTTCTTACGCTTGATGATGTGTTCGTTGACCATTTGAAAGAAAAGAAAAAGTATTTATGTCTTTAGATGATTACAGTGGAGTGACATGTGACAACCAAATATTTGAATAGTAGGAACAAGCCATTCAATGTGAGTAGTTCACAACTCTCATCATTAATCAGACAATTCGAAACACTACAAAAATATTACGCATACACTAAAAATCTGGCAACTGTGTTTTACAAAGGAAAAACAAACACCGCATCATATGCAACTAAAATTAATTTGCTGTCAGCCATTCTGTTCAAGATTTGTGTGTGATATGTGAAAAATCATTGCTGAATTCATTTTACTCTCATTACGTATAAGCACAATCTTCAAACAGGCAACTGACTATTTAAGGACTGATGTCAATTTACTTCATTTAAAATGTATCTCAGACTAGCAATAAATGGTTCGAGACTCCTGATTGTACACTTGGTAGGGAACTTTTGGAAAATTGTTATACACGTGTAATCTCAACTTCTTAATATGGAATAATTCAGACTTCTTTAAATTGAATTCTTTAAAGTTTTATACTTTTAGTGAAACTCACACTACAAAGTTCTTGTATTTGACGAGAATTAAAATTGAAACAGTTTGACGAACAGCAAGACTTCCTACGAAGCTATCATGGACAGAGCTTATATGAAAGATCGACGCAATGACATAGCTCCAAAATTCTTATCCTTAAGGATACCATCATCTGGATTACGAATGGGAAATAACATGCCCATGTCTCCTGGGAAGCTGGACATTATCAACTCAGTCATTTCTCAGTTGCAGTGGTGTTCGGCACCAGCCAAACTTTGTGTCTGAACATAGCTTCTTTCACTTACATCCATTTGCTGCCATGCCATCGTGATGAAGAAACTTTAAGCTTAAAAACCTTTTTGTCATACATTGTAGCAATCCTAGTGTTGTCACATTGTGATTGTTATTTCAAAAAGTACTTCAGACAAAACATTAAAGAGAAAACTTAATGCTTAAAACTGTTACTATTACCACAGAGAAAATATAGTAAAAGGATGTTGAATTTAAATTAACTGTGATATACAACTGCTATGAAGGATCAAAAATCTTTAGTAGGATTTGCTTGTGAATTGAAAGAAATCTGACAATGTCAACAAAAAAATTGTAAACAACTATTTGTTAATATTTTTGTATCTGGAGAGTGTAAAAGAAATGAAATTTAAATAAGTAAACATTATGTTTCTGCAATCCAAGTATCATAACATAAACAGAAAATACTGTAGCGTCAAAATAAACAATTAACAAGGATTTGTACTACAATAGTAATTGCAATAACAATCAGGTTCAGCTTATATGTACGTGAAAACTTATCAAAACTTATCTGCCTGTTTAAAATAATATTTTCTTTAGTGGCAAAATTAATAGTTATTATGACAGTTTGTAAATAAACTATTATAAAATTGCTTAGTGTCTCACATAAATATTTTGAATGTAATATTTATTAAAAATACAAGAATAATAGATATTGGCAGAGTCAAAACAAATATCTTACACCATTTTCTGCCAACATGTAATACCTTTCTATTCCTCAAAATTCGAGACCCACATTGTTTGCATTATGGTGCGTATATAATTATGCATCATACACAATTCCATAATTCACCTCATATTTTTTATATTAACTCCATACATTATTCTATAAACCTTCCCTTTATATAAAGCTGCAACGCCTGTGCCCACAAGGACGTGGCAAGGTGGACAGAAGGTCCGTAAAATCAAACTCCCTCAGGAGAAACAATACATTTGTAAAGCAGAGCAAGACTTGAAAAATATTCTTTGAAGAAATACTTATGCTTAATTTAAATGGGGAGAGCTTATAACCATTAAAATTCATGAATGTTTTCAAAAAAATGCTTTTATTTTGTTCCTTTGTAATTCTTTTTGTTTTCATTAAAGTTTCAATCAACAGGTAAGGACATTTTTTCCATTTTAATTCAATTTTCAGAAGCACCCAAGTGCGAAATATGGAATACTACAATCACAATATCATGTGGACCTATAAGTCTCCAAGCAAATAAATTGGAGTAAGAAATTTCAAGTAAATTTAAGCAACCACCTAGCATGGTGATTCACAGTTTCTCCAGCAGTTCACAAAAATATTGCAAACCATTTATATTTATTGATGCCTCCGAACAGCTAGCGGCGCTAGAGTCCATGACGGCGCTCACCATGCACGTGTCCCGCACATGCGCAATGAGGCCAATAATTTTGAACTTTCATATAAATGTAATTTTTGAGTGTAAAATGTGTTCTATTGTATTTGCAGGGCTTAATGTGTCTCAAATTGTGTTCAAGTGTTTGTTACTATTTTTAAATTGTTTGGTTATAAAATTCAAAGTGCCAGCGCCACCGAGATTAAGAACACTTAATATTCCGGCATGAACACCGTCATAAAGAGACACAAACAATATTGAAATTCATAAGAAGATTATAAAAATGTAAAACAATATTTAGCTTAATTTGGGCCATTTTATTTTCAATAATAAAATATTTTACTCGGTGTGCATAGCACTTCCGCTTATGTGAACCCTGTAGGCGGCCATGGTAGGTCCGTGCGACGCTTGTCTCTGGACAGTCTGTCTAGGAGAGCTGGTGAGGTAAGACACTGTCACATACGTACTACAACTTTTGTTTACTGATTTAGGTTTCCATAGTCAATTTAGTTTACAGGTTAACCTTCATTTGCGTACGTTTTTGCCAGACATTTTACCCAGCATTATGCTTGCAACTTGAATCAGGCGCAATCCGCCTATGTTTATGGTGTTTCATTGTAACTTCTGTGTTATTGCTACACACAATTTTAAGGGCTTTATTTTAATGTATGTATTTGAGGGTAATTTTTTGTGTTTGAATATTTTACGGCAACATTACGTATAACCTCGTGGCCGACCAACGCCAAGTCTTTGTATACGCCATCGTTGTGTTTGAGAGCTTATTCATGTAACTTCGTATGTGCAATATTTATGTCATGGTTCTATGTCAATTTTATTCAGGGTTCAATGTATCTTTCACGTAAATTGATGCTTTTTGTACTTGACCACACGGTCACGTTAATGCTTGATTTTACCACCATCAGGCGTGTTACAAGCCTATAACCACTGCAATCATAAGGAGAATAATTTTCTCAGCAAGAATAATAATTTTGTCTGAATTTAGTTTGCCATTTCTATGCAGAAATATTGCAAGTTCACCTGCACCACGTGGTCTGCTACGAACTTCATCCAGCGGCGTCCGCGCCATCTAAGTTTGTTTTCACATTTGTGTGTGTTTATCGTGAATATTCATCTCGTGTCCCATCTTGTTTCATGTATCTTTAAGGGTTTATGTAATTTTATTAGTTAACGGTGTAATTATTCCCGTCCTAGCCGGCTCTGTATATAGGCTGTCACCACACTACCCATGTGCTGGAGGGAGAGCCCCGACGAGTTTGCGTTAGTGATGCCGAGTAATCACATGTGTTAATATGTATTAAGGGTTTCATTTGTTTTTCATCATGTCCTGTCTTCAGGCAAAAACCGTCAGTCCACTCTAGCGGTTGTCGGCCCTCTTCCCTCTGCGGGCTGGGGAGCACCCAAGTGGAATTGGCTAGTCATGACCGGGATAGTCATAATTTCATTGGCACGTTGATGTGTATGCATAATAACTATAAAAACAAGTATACAATGAACTTAACTCTTTTATTCAGTAGTGACAGTATCCTAGCCACATATATTTTATTGATATTTTCCCAGTGATGTTTAGTAAATGTTTAGTATTGCCTATTTATTTGTACGTACATACGGGTGAGACGGACACACAGAACCCACAACATCCCTGAGAACCCTGAGTCTCAACAGTGTTATGATTGGGAAGCACTGTTAATGCCCAAATTACCAGTAAGTATTTGTGTTATCGTTTGTCTCGTGTCTCATCTGACTGCGTCATTATGAATAAAGTTTTGATTATACTGCTGTTCTAAACAAAGTTCCTCCAAAATTTAAAGGTGGCGATCTAATTCTTTACTATCCATTTATATATCATGGATAAATTTTCTCTTATCACCGAGGATAAGAGAATACCTAATATGTTTTATACTTACAGGTCACCATTATTATGTTTTGCCAAAATTGATAGAGTGAAAATTCTCATTCATAACTCAAGAGTACTAACAAGATTAATTTTAGGTGATTTTAAACAGCACCAATTTGAGGTGAACAAATTTTAAGTTGAAGTACTTTCAACATTGAATAATTTCACGGTGTGTGCAATTATTACGAGGCCAACAAACATGACGCCTCCAAAAAGGGCAGCTGTACAAAAATCCCAGAGTTAATTACCATTTCCTTTGGTTTGACCTTGAGCTGAATTAAAAATTCATAAAACTTGAAAATTATGGAAAAACTCAAGTTCCCATTTTTAAAACTTACGCATGGCTTGCCAACATTTTAAGCAAGATAGGAAATTTGCTGTCAATTAAATTTCTTAAGAGTGCTAATATTCTCAATTGTATATTATCGAAAGTACTCTCGCCATCTTGGTGCCTATCTTCTATCCAAGACTCCAAGTGTGTGTGCTACAAATGCCATAAGGGCTATGCTGAAAAGTTTTTTATAATTCATTACTTAACTGGTGGCATGGTGACTCCTTCTGGGGCAGTGGCAGAATCCGACCCCAAACCAGAGGTGCACCAGCCATTTATACAAAAACCAGAGCAATATTCCCGAGAGGGGTTTACAAAAACAACCAATGGCTTTAAACATGGCCAAATACGGGAAAAGTCCATTGAAAGAGCATTGTTCCTTATAGGGGTTAAAACAATGTAGTCCAATAGTGTTAATTTGAGCACCATCACCATATATGGGCCGCACACGTGCTCATACGTCAAACTATCTCCTGGCATGCCATCAGGTTGTAGGAAGTGAGATCACAGGTGCATGAAACCTCACGCATCCGGCTATTGGCCGGTTGGACATGACGACCGCTCCTAGTTCCTCGAGACGCCGCACGACTTGCGCCGGCGACAAGCAAGACGAGCGCCCGCCACACATGATGGGGACTAGCAGGTGAAAAGTCACTATGCCAGGTTGCTGCCAGTGGTGGAGTCGAATACGCGCAGCCCACCCTAGGCTGCGTCAACACCAGGTACAAACAGCTGTAGTGTAGGAAACCCACGTCTTCTTCACAAACTCGGGCAGGTAGAAAAGTTTTCAATGTTGTCGTGATTAATACTAATTCTTTTAAGCAAACGTCTGTGTTCAAAAAGACGTCAAAAATTTTGGGTGAGGCATCACAAAGCATACTATTTTTTCACTGTATGCGGTACAAATCCATTTTATGATGCACTGATGCATAATAAAACTGACTCTGAAGACTCTGAACATGTAAACTGCTACCTTTTTTACTCTATGTACGGAACGAGCGGATAAGGACAACTAGTCGTAATTTTTTGAATATCCTATAATACGAATAAACATACAGTCGTACAACTTACAAAAACTAAATTCCTCAGCTGTTGTAAATTACTGCTTTACTCTTTGCAACTACTACCAACGTATTCTACTGTACCGCAAACGTCCTGACATCATTAACTACGTCACATGTATAAACAAACCTGTGGAATTGGGTTTTACACGGGGTTATTTGTAACCCCTGGAAATTGTTACCAGAAATAAAGCGTGTTCTGGGATAATTCACGATGTGTTATTTAGCGTGACTGTAATTCATTTCTGCTTAAGTTGTTGTTGTGCGTTTTTTTCCCCCATTCTTGTGCTAAGCCTTTCTGTTATGCATTAAATCCTTTGTTTTAAGGACCCATAGATTCAGCAGGCAGGCATTTGGTTTTGGAACAGTAGGACTTCGTAGTTGGAATGGTGCGGAAGTTCAGTAACAGTTTACAGAAAATATTTTCTTCCCTTGAAAAATTGAAATTTTATTAGGGTCATTCTCCCATAAATGTGCACTTTGAATACTGAATTTTCAAAATCTAAAAATTTAATATTTTGATTGTTTTTTTATTTACAAGGTACACTTCAGCTTATACATTGTTACTGTTGTGTTTGTACTAATGAAAAAGTGTTATTTTAGCTGCAGTTAGTTTTTAAAATAATTTCACATTCATGAGGTGAGAACAACCATCACATAGGTGAGAATAAAGTTCATGGACTGAAGGATGCCTAGAAGCAAAGAAAATATGTAGGCATAAAACACCATAAATTAGAGAAAAAAAGGTATTTATATTAAGAATCAACAATTTACTAACAAGCCAACTTTGCACTCACTAAGTTATACATTGTTTTGTTTGCTAGAAAATTATTTGCTGTGGGTATTAGACTGTACTTGCAAGCTTTTATTCAGTCTTGACTTATTGAGTAATATTTAAAAAATATCTCAATACACACCCTTGCAGATTACTGGAAAATATTAACTGTTGCCAATTTTTAACAAAGACTTGTCAATTATATGAACTATGTCAATTCTTGTAACAACAAAATTGTCTTTAACTTCAGGAAATATGAATTTGAGATGCTGATCTTCTCATGTATTTAATTTAGTAATCGTCACCATCATCAGAAAGAACCAGTGCTATAATTAGTAAATGCAATTTATATAAAAGGATACATTTTGAGGAACCAAGATTTATCTGACGAATTCCATAGTGATGGCATGGATTTCCAGGAGCACAATCCAGACAGTGCAAATGGCCTACTTATAGAATGGAAATGTTCTCATTTGTCCAAGAAATATGATGAATTGTAGGGGATAGTGTGATGGTATATGTGTGATTGTGTAGTGGGAAACTTGTTTTGAGAGCTACTGTGGGTAAAATGCCAGTGCAAGGCAAGCTATCATCACAAACAAAAACCATACAAATATCAGCGCCAATATTCCACCACATATACCCACTGATAATTACGATTATCACAATACTAATATTTTATTTTATAGTAGGCCAACATGAAGGAATTCCTTGGAGTGGAAAAACTGTATTTCTCTGAGGTGTCAGCAAGAGCTTTGTGTTTGGCGGCATGGGAGAATTACGTTTATTATTATGTCAATTGATATAGACTTAATACACTTTTGACCCATTTAAATACTCTCAAACGAGTAACCTTTTTACGTGTGGAATCCTGGTAGAAGTATCACAGTAGGCTGAAGAATATTGTACATAATTCACTATTCACTATAAAATGCATGAAATTTGCATGAACAAATAACCAGAAAACAACATATATCATAGGAAACACTTCAACAAACATTTCTAACTACAACTTCTACTGTAAAAATAGGACAGGACATCTTGCTGTGTAAAAATAGCTTTTAATTTGCAGCAAGAAATGAGAAAATTATTTCATCCATGGTACTTAACTTAGGTACGAAACTATTGAAAAGCAAAAGAAACATTTTACAAGGATATATTTCTGTTGTCTGGTGTTAACTTAGACTTTCCGATAAAATATCTGTAGGAATTTTTAATTACCACTCTGAAAACTTAAGTCTTAAACAAATAATGTAAGCATACTGGATCCATTTGTTTAAATGAAGAAGAAAAAAACTCCCCCTTCCTTATCATAGTCTTTAACATGTATTAATAGTGTAGCTAAGTTCAGTTTGCAGAACAACTTGAATACATTCATACTCTACCACTGCTTACGTTTTGTAGAGAAATTTGCCCTAAAAGATAATTGAAATTCTGAAAATATGAGTTACTTCTTCGGTAAATTATAAAAGTATCAAAATTCAGGATTATTCAGTTTGCAACGGATTGTAGTAATACTTGCGGTTCACATAACAACCAAGATAGGCCTTGCTTGAAAACCATAGCCTAGTCTGTATCCTTAATCTTTCAGTATTGCAAATCTAAAATATTAATCCATTATTCTCAATGTAAACAAATAAGAAATAGTTTACTGTTTTTTGCAAACATTGGAAAGGAATCATAATATTTACCAACATAAGTGTCAAATTAAAATTTGTAAACAAGTAAAATTTTTTCTCTTAAATCCTCATAGTTTTTAAAACAATAATTATTGTTGTTGTAGTTGCTTGTCACATGCAGAACGTTTTTTGAGGGGTTGGACGGGGTGGGGGGTGAGGCAGCAGCCCCCAGTTGACACAGTTCATGCAATCAATATCCTGCCAGGTGTCTCTTATCAACTGCTTGCCTCCCCTCTCCCAACTGACTTGATTGCAATCAATAGGTACTGCTCTCTAGACATTGATTTTTTGCATTGATTTTTTGCACATTCATTATTAATTATCTGTTTGCACACAAATGCAATACACCACTGCAGTGGACGTATATGCATTACAGATTATGGGGTAAATCCGACCACCAAGCCTTTTGACTTTACCATATAAAATGAAAAATTAAAAAAATGTGATTTTTATTACCTATTATATATGTTATGTTTAGGTGGTATAGTCCTCTAGAAGTCTCGGTTATTTTTAAATTATATTCTTTTGTTTGTTACAGTGTGAAAAATATTGAAAATCAGTTGTGACATTTTTCCCGAAATAGTGAAATTATTACTTTGATATTCACTTATGGTAAGCATTTTGATGGCAAACTAGTTTGTTAAAATGTGTTTTACTGTTGTGTTTGGCTATTTAATGTGTCAAAGTGAATTCATGATATTGTAGATTATGGTCGTAAATACCCCATCCTAAAACAATATTTGTGGGGTAATCCTGACCACATGTGTGCCAATATTAATAATTTTCTTATTTTTTTGTGGCATAGGAAAATGCCTTGAACATACAAGCGTAAGAAGCCTTGTGTCACATACACTGTGGAGGATGTAATCCAAGCGGTCTAGGATGTGAAGGATGGCAAACTATCGCAGAGAGGGGCTGCAGTGAAGTACGGGGTACCAAAAACTCTTATTGAAGGGTGGGTTAGTGGCAAAGCCAGTATTGACATCTTTGGAAGTGGGCGACCTAGATGTCTGAGTGTGAAGGAAGAGCAAGACATCAAAGATTGCATTATTGCCAGGGCTCAGTTTGGACATCCTATGACCGCCTTGAACTACAGAATTTAGTTGGTGAATGTGTGAAAACAAATATGCTGATGGTACTCCTGGTACCGCAAGTTCATGAAAAGGCACCTTCGCTTGAGCTTGAAAAAACCAGAACATTTACAAAAACTGTGCAAGGATGCTACAAACCCTGATGTGTATGATTTCTATGACAAATTGGAGGTTGTGCATAAGGAGAAGGAATCAACAGAACCAGACAAAGCTTGTTTTTTTTTATGCTGACGGAAGTGGTTTTAGCAGTGATCCATCTCGTGTTTGTGGCATTTGTCAGAAAGGCACAACACTATCCAGAGTTTCTGGGAGATCAGGCAAGGAGTCGTTTTGGCTCGTGTGTCAGCTGATGGGGCTGTATTGCCACCCATGGTTGTTTTCAAGGGAGCTGCTATACAGGCAAGGTGAACATCTGAAAAGGCCTATCTGGGCACGCTGTACTCAACTTCTGCGAATGGTTGGATGGAAGAGCCACAATTTTATAATTGGTTCTGTGCTTGCTTCATACCACATGTTACAAAAGTTTGTGAACTGGACTGCCTGATCAAGAAGCTGTGCTAATTTTTGATGAACATTCAAGCCACGTGAGTTTGCGGGTATGTACAGAAACTATAAAAAATTAATGTGACTTATTCACTTGCCAAGCCACTTGACTGATAAATTACAACCCCAAGACGTGTGCTTGGCCCTGTCAAAACAAGTTGGGACATAAGATTTGTGGAACATGGTAAAAGCAACATGTCAGAAAATGGATCGTTTTGTCTGAGTGTATGTTTGTACAACTGTTGGGAGAAGTTTGGCAAACTACGATGACATCAGGTAACATCATATCAGGGTTCCAAAGTACTAGAGTTCACCCTGTCGACCATAAGAGATTCCCAGAACGTGAATTTGATCCACTTGACCTAAGAAACTGCAAGCTATCAGAAGCTTGCCCTGTTCCATCTCACAACTCTGAAAAATATCCATGCCAAAACAATTTCATCCATTCAACTCCTACAATCTCGCAACCATCAGGTCACTTATGCGTAACCTCAACTTCTCCCATACAAGCTCCACATTCCTCAACAACAATAGGCCTACCTGTACAAGAACCTATGCCTTCAATATTGCCAAATCCACCAAATCTGTACGCAAACCACTCACTTCCCAAAACAAAAATACATGTACCAGTCCCACACTGCATTCTGTCGTCGAGATATTTGCTGAAACACTGAGAAGACCTCATATTCATGAACCAGAAGATGCAGTACAAAAAACTCAAGTTGAAAGGAAGGTCACACCTCGACTGAAAATGATGATGTATGTAGAAGTTCTGACAACAAAAGCTGTGATGGAGAGAATGGAAGATGCTGAAGCCGCAAAGGTAAAAAAAAGTCAACAAAAGAAAGAACTAAGAAATGGAAGGTAGCAGCAGAAGCACAAAGTAATGAAGAGGAAGCAAAGGATAAATCAGCAAATTTGACACACACACTGAAGAACAGGAAGTCATCCAGATCGAGGATTCAACATTCACCTTCTAATTCCTCTTCAGAAGATGAACTCTCTGTTTTAGATGTGTCAGCAGATTCCTTAAGCAATCTTGTAGAGTTACCAGAAGGTGACTATTTAGCACTTACAAATGAAAATGTGACTCCGGGTAAGTACGCCCTCATCACTCTTGTAGGAGGTGTCCGGAAATCAACACGTTATACGCATGTATGTTGTGTTCAGGACGTAATCTCAAATGACGAATTAGAAGATGAAATTGTGGTTATGTCCTTAAAATGTGGTGGGTTGTCATCAGAATTTTCTGTTGAGAATGATGTGTTTACTGTAAGCAGAGACCAAATTATTGGAATTTTACTAGAACCAAAACTAACAGAAAAATAATATTTTTGTTTCCTAGATCTGTTTCTGTTTTTGAAAAATCATAGGCATTAGCATTACGTATCACCAAGGAAGGTGTTAATTTTTGTTATTGTTCATTATTCATTTGTATTATTTGGGTTTTCTTTGCAAAGTTGCAATTAAATTTGAATATAGCATGCTGATACAGGCTGCTTTTTAAGGGTCAACATTTGTTTTAAATTTGTCTCAAATGTGTAAACAAACAAGTGTGTATCCTATGTACTTTTTGTCTGTTTAAAAGTAAGTTGCTATCAAGGTTTACTGTTTTGTATCAAGTTAATAAAATTAGGCTAAGAATATTATTTGGCCTGTAGTTGATTGACTTGTCTTGGCATTTTGTACTTACCGGGCTAAAACCGACCACCTAAATTGCATCACTTGGAAACTGACACATTCTAAGCACAAACAGGTGTGGTTGTTATTGCTCCATACACTATGACATGACACTGTATGGAGACTAAACCAAGTGGTCGGAAATACCCCGGTTGCTTGTCAGAATTACCCCAAATTTTCAGATTCTTAATTTTCCACTGGAGTAATTCTGACCACTGACTTCCCACCACAGCCATTAACCTAAGATCATACACTCTCATAAACACATCATTTAACGACCAAGAAAGAACCTCAGTATGCATTATGTCACAAAAGTTTTCTTTTGAAAGTTTGATAAAATATTTAAATTATATTTGAGTAAAATGGTTGGAATTACCCCACTTGACCCCTACTATATTGTTGATACAGTGGAAAAATGTGATTTTTGCACTGATGTACCATAATGAAGTACACATATCACTTCAAAACACAGCATACAAAATAATTTTTTTTAGTAATTTTTTAGTATTGTATGTGTTATATTGTTTATATTGTTCATCATAACTGTGATTATGTATGTGATGCTTTATTATTTATTGAGTAAACACAGCAGACTTGTGTATTTGATGTAAACATTAAATGAAACTGTGTGGCAATGTTTATATTGACATGGGGCCAAAGGATATGCAAACGGCAGGAAGAAGAAACTGCAAAGGGACTGTAAACAGTTTACATGTAGTGCGACAAGCTGGCTCTATTTCCAGTCATTTTAATGAAATGGCAAGTCTGCGTAAAAGGCACAGGTTGTCAACAATTGCCCACATAGTATTACTACAAACATTACCAAATTGTAGTAAAAAATAAGAAACTAAGCATAATTAGTCAGCAACAAACAGTAATCAAAAACCAAGAGAAATCCACTTTGTAATAACACAAGCAAAGTGAGAAGGCGAGTGAATGCACAATGGCAGGATGAACATGTGACTGCAGTGGCATCTGTGAAGCAACGTTCTGGGGCCTGAGAGTAGAGGGTGGGCAGTCAGGTATTGGCTAGCGCTGCAGCCTAGGAGGGTGGTATGTGGTTTTAGATATGCCTAAATTTATTTTTCAGCCGATTACACTCAAATTTTAGACTTTTTACACCAAAATTTTTTACTGTTCCTAAGAAAAGGAGTTGTTGCAGAATGGCGGATGCCTGCTATGATTATGAATAGGGTTGATTTAGGGAGGTTCTGCTGTGTTTTTCTTTGAAAATGTTGAATTTGTTAAGTGACCTTAGTGGTTTACTATACTAATGCTCAAAAGAAAATCAGTTTTTAAAATATCTTTTGTAGAGAAATTATATGCAAAAGAAGAAATGCAATTTAATTTCAGAAGTAACTATATTCATATTTTTCTGTGTGATAAAAAAACATTGTAATACCCTATGTAAAGAAACCCTCTGTAATGCATTAAAATCCAGTCCCTTCAATTTTGTTATACAGAGGGTTAACTGCATTGCTCTTGTTTGCGACATGTAATTCATTTTAGTTACGAAAATATAAATTTTGTGTAAGTTGTAAACTGTACATAGCTACTAGTGTATTAAACTAGATGACATTCATAGGTAATGTACACTGCCCTATCACGCTTGTGTTGTGTGCTGTTGAGGAAAGGACATTTGATGTGAAGGGTGGGTGTGTTGTAGATGTGTGCACTGGTCAGGTCAGCCTAAAGAGGAAGCGGCCACACATGTTGGCATCTGCCGACGTGACAATGGGAGAGGGAACAACTGTAGTGCCGGAGTCTGTGACGGACACCCTCCCGTGGCATACCACGCAGCCGGCTGAGCCCATCATCGAGGAAGCCTTCTGCAAGCTTATACTCTATGTTGAGATCGCTGACACCAGGCAAGTCTCGTTAGGTAATTTGATTTTAGAAATGGAAGGTTCAGAGCACAAGTAGACAAAGTCCATTTTTTAAGTTCTCTTGCAGGCAAAATTTAATGATGACCAATACTTACATTTGCATCCTAAATATATTTAAATATGGAGACAAAGTTCTACTCATTTCTGTGTAATATAATAATACATAATTAACTTTAAAGCTCCCGTTTCTTATTAAATTAAATATTAGTGCATTGAGCCGTTCAAGTAGTAGAACATATTATAGTGTTGTTAGCAAATTCAGATTTAGGTAGAGTTGTAAATTAATTTGTAGTTCAGTGTGAAAAAAAAAAAAAAAAAAAAAAAAAAAACATTGAAAAATATAAAATACAGCAAAGGAAACAAGGAGACATTCTTATCTGGACAGTGCAGGATGTAGTAAAATTTCTGAGGGCCAAGTTTCAATAGAAAAATATTTTTTTTTTGTGAACCAAGAGACAGTATATTATTAGCCAGAAAATATTTTATAAGAGGGTATGTAATAACAGGGTTTTGTTGTACTGAGATTAAAAAAATCTAGATAGGTTACCTGCTCAGTGCACCTGCCAAATATTGGCATATTACTGCAAACTTAAGTGTCCCGGTCTGTGCTTAACCTGCACAAATAAATCAAAACACATAACAAATGTAAACTGTTTTATATTTTTGCTCAAAAGCCCAGATTACAATAATGAATTTATAAAACTCAGACATAAGTTTTCAGCATTGTACAGTATTTGTCTATAAAAATGTCAAGCATCAGAAACATTTGGCCAGAGGTATGTATCACTATGTGTAAGAGCTGCTTAAGTAAAAGCAATACTTCATTCACATTTAAAGCACCACTCAACTAAATCAGATACATTCAATTAAAGGCTCTTATAAAAATAAACATTTAAAATGCCTTTATCTTTCCCAATTGGAAATGCTTGGCATAACTAAAACTTTATGCATTAACACTACAGTATTTTAAATGGGCTTTCCTATCCATAACACAACTATATTTATGAATAATATTTGAAAATACGTAGCACTAAATAAAACACGTTTCTTTGGAAATATCAGGCCAAACTAACATACAAGTGCCCAGCAATAAATAACAATTTTTAATGAGTGCATTGACTGGATAGGGTAGACTAGGTGTAAATATAATACTTTCGTGCCAATGTAATTCAATTTAATAGAAACGTTGCAAACGGTCACTGATCTGTAGGCTACTATGTGGAGTGGCAGCTGGATGGGCCCCTTAAAGCACTCCACTGCTAAAATAAACACGCTGAAATTTATATATTAATATTTACAATAAAACTTAACTAGCTGGGTGGCAACTCGACTTAGCTCTTTTCAAAACATCCAGCTTTAAAATTGACTCATGACGTCTTTTCAACAATGTTATTACAACTTCATATTGTCAATAAGCAAGCCTTGCCACCTGATTCCAACAGAGTTTTCATTGTTACCATGCATCATGGGACCCAAGATTGTACTGTTGACAAAGCTCAAGAATGGACGTTCCAGCCCGAGATTGTATTATTCACCAGCCACCGAGGCTATGCACCCAAGGCACCAAGTATCACAGCATGCCGCCAGATGGCTCTACCAGTACAATTAGCCACGTCTCAATTCTCCAATTTGTCCGGTGACATCACGCCTTGAAGCTATGCTACAACTACCCCGTCTCCATTGTCACCCCTATCCAATTTACTACAGGAGAATAAGCCGTCAGAGTATAAATAACAGGCTGCTGCTTATAAATGCCAGTCTATCTTGGGCGTTCGCCGCATTTGTGCCGAAGGTCCCAGTCAGTCGTTCAGACTTCATTGTCTCCACTGCAGCCCTTGCTGGAGATTGTGACCAGGGCGACCTGTTCCTAGGCTAACGAGGATAAACAAAGTGCTATGAAAGTAACTTAAACTTGGCTATGTTGCCTTAAATGGACCGAAAGTATCAATGTGTTTAGCGACATAGACAACAACTGGTAAGGTCAAATGGAAGTCTTCGGCACCAGGAATGCGGGGAAGACGAAGGTAGAGGAATGATCTTTGGCACTAAGAGCGAAAGACCAGGAGAGGAGTCAATGGTTCCTTCTGCACCAGGCAGTGCGGTGAAGAAACATACCATACTGGCATTACAAGGGACTTTACTTGCTATTTATACCCTGGCTGGTGCACCCTTACTTGAGTTGGAGGGAGGGTAAATGTGGTATAGATCCTTTTGGCATGTGACGTCAGTGGCTAGCACTGGATCCAGGAGCATGTATTGCTGATTCTACTAGTATGGCTACCTGGCAGCACGCTAGAGTACTTGGATGATCTCGAAGCATAGTCTCAGTGGCTCGGCCGTTGAACAGAACAATCTGATGGTGAGCGTCCGTCCTTTGCCGTGGGTAGACATTACAAGTTATGACGTCTGGTGGTGGTTAGTATCAATCAAACTCTGTGGAATCGTGCAGGTGAGTGAAGCGCACTAATGAGTAGAAGTCTTTTTAAAATTGTTGAAAAGATGTCATGTGTCAAGTTTGTTTATTATGCTCAACATTTTTTTGGGAATAATTTTAGGCTTTTAAACATTGTTCTAAAGTACTCTTATGTTATTTTATTAATTAATTTTACATTCATACTTTTAAATGACTTTCTAATACTGATGCCTGGCTTGTGATGTTTCAGAATCCGTATTTGGGACGTCATAATTCTAGTTCCAAACTTTCTTTTCCTACTGTTTCTGGCCATCCGCTTCAACAGGGCAAGGCTCAAACTACGAGCAACGAGCAGTCCAATATTCCTAGCTTTTTATGGTCTAGTAAGTATACCACTTGAATACGTTTCTCACATAATGCAACAGCTTAGGTATATCCATCCCAGATGTGTTAACACAAAGTAACTATCCATTACATTGCCTTTCTCATATTTTGCTGATTATGTGTATTAGGTTCCTGGTGGCTTGTTACAGCTAGTAGCGCACCCAGGGACAGGGCCATAAAGTGGTTTGGGGAGTATGAACCCCCTCCCCCTTCCCCCTATGCTCATGAGGTTATTAACAGTTAGCATTAAAATTATTAATAAGCCTTTAATTAGGGTAAATATGTGATTGCAGTTAACTGTGATGCATTTTATACTTTGACATAATTTTCATTCTAGAATTTGTCTCATTTATTGTATATAATGTCAGCACTAATGCTGATGTAGCATTCCTCCCTTCTCTTGAGTCAGTGTACCCTCCGTGAGCTCTGCCCCCTTCCCTTGAAAATTTCTGGCTATAGTATAGGTGCAGTTTAGTCACACTTTCTAGTCAAACCTTTGAAAAGTCTCCTATATATGTCGTCTATCACATGATTTTTGTGTGTGTTAACTTAAAATAGTACCTTATTTTTTTTGTTAGATTAAGCATTCATTTATTTTTTCTGTATAAATTGTACTATTTCATTTATAACTAATATGAATAAAACCGTGGAGAAAATGTGTGTGTTGGTAATGCCTATTAAGAAATAGTTTTTAAGTAAAATTTTATTGCATCGAGTGCCCACGAATGTGGTGCGCTGTCCATTTGGTGTAGTTTTATAGACTGTTAAGCATTGTTTACTTGAGGTGGAGGATTATCCTGGAAGTATAATAACGTGCACGAGCGCTGTAGGATACATATCCAAGCCTCTGCCTCTGGTGCTCCCCCTAGTGTATTGTAGCGCCGAACGCCACTGCTAATTTCACCTCTGTAATGATTCTATCTACAAGCGAGTCAACCCCTTGCCAGTATGAGTGGGTGGACCCACCCCCACTTGCCTTGCCCTGACCGGCAGGGACTGGACATGTATGTTCGCTGTGCATCAGGGGAGGTTTCTCCCTCCTTGCTCGCCATGTCTCTCGAGGGTTTTTATTCCTTCAAACGCTCTCCAGATAGGGTAGTTTGCAGACAGCTCACCTAAGCTCTATAGCTGAAACTCTCACTACCTCGCCACACTTGCTGTACTGCTTGCCTTCTGCCATATTATGTTACTATTCAAAACTTATGTTTTTCAACATAGCAGTTAGAAGCTCTTGCCACGGAGCGTTCTTAAAGTCACGAGTGTTAGCCACGTGATTCGTCGCGCTGGGCATAGTTGTACCGGGGTCGCTCTCGTCCTGACCTTTGATTATTATCTCATTGCCGTCCTGCAGTAAACAGCTTAGCAAACTTGGTTCTTCGTCCATCAGACGTTAGCGGGTACAGGTTGGAGATATGCGTCTTGTTAAATCCTTCAGACGGAATAAAACATATATTTACATGTGACGCTATTTGGCTCAGGGTAATGTGGCGTTACGTCTCAAAATAATTACTTTATTAGTGTAGGCTGGTGGTACTTCTGAGAGCGGCTTGTGGCCGATTTACTTTGTTACTGGTGCACGACCTGTGTACAGTGTGCGCTGTGTCTGCTGTTGGCTAGGCACAAAGTGTATAACGTTTTTCGCTATTGGTTGGGACGCTGGCTTTGGGGCCCCATTGCTTACTTACTCTGGTGCTTGGTTGGCTGGACGGAATTGCGGGTTTACTGGCAGGAATGGCTGCTGCTGCAGTAGCAGTGAATGGAAAACCACGGTCAGGCCAATCCAATGGGCACCTTCTCTCCTCGTCTGAAAGCAGCTATGATGGGGTGGGGTATCCCTGGAACCTTCTAGGGAGCTGAAAACAGAGAAGGGAAGGGAGCTGGTGATTGAAGCCTCACCAACTTACAGGCAGTCCTAGCTCGTTGCTGGGGTGATTCTTCGCTATGTGCCTTATTGGTTTGGGTGCAGCTCCAGGTAGTTTGGTAGGTATAGCTAACCTTCCTATCCTTCAGGTCCTTGCTGTCTCACTTGGTAAAGGGCATTAGGTTCAAAACCATATCCCAAGAGATAGGAGCAGGTGATTTGCAGTTCCGTATCTAGTATTGTTAGGCTGTTGCGGCACACGGGGGGTGAATGCTGAACCTAACCGTTTTCCCCAACCGGCAACATGAACGGTGTGGTGGTTGTAGAGCAGATTTTCTTGGAGTAATTCCAATGACTTTGACGGGTGGTTTCCTAGAGCAGACAGGCCCAACACAGAGCCAATCAAGTACTCCCTCCGGCAACTCAGGAGATGCGATGGACTGAGTACTAGCTGGTCTAGTGGTCTGTCCTCTCTAGGCATGTATGAGTAGTGGTTGGGGCGCCACCTTTAGGTACACGGGGTGCACCAAACAGGTTGCCGTCAAATGGTGTATGTTTCTAGATGTACGAGTCCCTGAAGGGGAGCCTGCAGTCTTACACTAGGCAGTAATACAGTAATGTTCAATCCCTCTTAGGTTTGGAGCGTGTTTATTCCAAGAGGGATAAAACAGTGGCCTATACTGTCTCCTGACTGCCTCGAGCTGACCGGAAGTAATAGACTACACTATCCAGGTGAAGAGGCTTGGCTCTAGGCTAAAAGGGAGACAGTTTTGACTAAGATAGCTAAATAAACATTCCCTGTCTGCGCTTTGTCAGGTGTCCTGAAGGGAACTTGGGTTAGCCGTTGCCGTCGCCATGGGAAGGCGACTAAAGGTGGCAGATATCTTCTAGAAGGCTAGCATGAGAGGGCTTCTGGAAGATCTGGCTGTAGGTGGTGGCGATGCTGAAGTGCTTGTAGGTGGTATTTGGTCAGAGAGCTCTAGTACACGAGGCGGTAGAGCGAGCTGCTAAGGCTGTTGCGGCTCGTACAAGAGCCGACGAACAACTGGCGTTTTCGGCCTGTGGACAGCAATATATTCTTGTGGCCGAGGGCTTGCCGGGCCTGGAGTAGGGGATGCGATGTGCACTTGTCTGTAGGCAGAGCTAAGGGCAGGTGACTGGCAGCCATTGTTGCAGGTGGTGTTACCTCTCGGCGTGACCTTTGACTCGCTCGGGGTTGTAGCGATGGCTCGACTGCTGGCTAATTGATTCTTGATGTCTTCTGGAGGGAGGCTGGGCTATGCTTGCTGACCGTTGATGATAATGAAATTCACAACTCTGTCGCATCTGTAATACTCCCAGCAAGTAGGAAATATCCTGTAGCCGCTCTGGTAGAAATTCACTTCCAAACCAGAGCGGCTACAGGATAAACACTTCCAAACCTCGTTCAATGTGCTTAGAGTGAGGTGCGTACATGAACCGTGATTGTTTACCTTCTTATACAGGAAGCATCATGCATCAATTCACCTCCTCTCTGTTGTGTCTGAGATTCATCTGGGCGATGAAAGTTGTCATCCTCCCGGAGATGATGTCGAACTGTCATTCTTCGAAGATGGCATTGTGCCTCTGCAGTGCTCACCGTTCTGTGCGCTAGAGTTCTGACCGTAGTGGCAGCGTGTGCCGTGTGACTCATCTCTGGCGGGCTGGTGCTGGGTGACCAGCGCTGTTTCTCTTGCTCACTAGTCGGCTGAGCGCGGCCGGGTAAATGACTGCTGATGGTTTGTCCTCTTTTCCCATCTCCCGGAGTCTCAAAGCGAAGAGGGAAAAAGAGAGGATAAAAAAATGTGTCACATTGTCGGGTGGTGCTCACGGATCTTCTTTTTAAACGTACTGCCCACAAGATTATCTGAAGGCTTGGTTATAAGCGTACAAATATTAATTTACAGATATTCTCCTGTTAAAAAAAAAAAGCAAAACAAGTGGCACAATAAGTTAGACCCATGGCGTGTGTTCAAAACCTCACTCGTGAGAGGTGAGTTAGTTAGATGTTTACCTGCTGTGGCTGCTGAAGGTGGAGAATGTAGTTGGCTTTGCCAGGCCATCCTACACGTGTTGCACAGCAGGTAGAAATTACAGATATAGTTCTAGTGTTTGCCAGTTCAGGGCCTTCAGTCACCATGGCCAATGGGAAACAACTAATATCTATAGCAAAAACGAGTACACTAAAAAAATGAACTAACATATTTCCTTACGGATTCAATTTTTTGCTTCTTTTGTGTGGGTCGGCAGGTTTTTTTTTTTACTGTATCGATCGGTAACATCTGGTGAAAAGAGGGGAAGGGAAACGTGTAAACACGTGGTAGCTCTTCTGCTTGGTGGTGAGACAGGATGCAAGCTTTGTGGATGGGGAATGGGACCGTGACCTTCATGTAACCTTGACACGAGGACTGAAAAGTTACGTGGTTTCTGCGTGCAGTTTGTTACATTACTGATTGTTAACTTTTTTTAAGGACACACACAGTGAAATGCTGCAATCAGCTTGTACTAATTAAATACAAATAATGCATTACCACTATTAAGAGAAATATTTATTTGCAAGAGAGTGAAGTGCTTAACAATGGTGATGATTAGGACTGTCTGTAAATGGTGTATCCTACCCCAGTCAAATAATTTTGCGTGCAAATCACGTGCCTTGGGAGTCACCGCAGTTTGGAAATAAATGTTAAATGTGATTGCATGCGTAATGAAACTGAGTCCGTGAGACACCGCCAGGACCCCTGTAGTAAAGAAAGAAAAACACACTATGCCATTTGAGACAATAAATAAAAGGAACACGATGGAACCTTCCTCACAGTCTTCATTTATCACGGAGGAATGTGCTGTGAGCTTGGGTCTGCAGCGTCGCTAAACTCAGGTTTTGTTTAAAGGTCTGGGATCGGATACAAAGGCTCAGGTAGGTAGAGGAACAGTCCCATGTGTTGTTAAACCATGTACTGCAAGTGGTCCATGTTTAAGTACAGATGCTGTTACTTTGCAAAGGATCACATCAGGAGTGCCTGCAGTCAGTCTGCCACTTGAAGTCTAGCAAAGGTTCAGCAACATGGAGCTAGCTGACCCCACCTTTCACACACAGGTGCCATCAGCATGCTGCTTGGAGCTGAACTATATCCTGAGGTAGTTGATAGGGGGCTGATCATTGGTACTAAATCTGTTCACAATAAAGTGAGCACTTTTTAAGGCCCTTCCAACAGGTGTTAATCACTAATAAGTATGTTTTATTGCTGTCCCAGGCATTCACTTTTGAGAGTGATGAAAGTATGCACCGTATTTATTAGTTACATGACAATGTTGAGATTAAAAAGTGGCGGAAAGTTAAAAATTGGCCTACATGGAATATTAGGAAGGGCCTTAAAAAGTGCTCACTTTAACGTGAACAGTTTATAGTGGCATTCAGTCTGCAATGCATAGCATTTTTGGATGGATTCTCATTGGTCGTGTTGCATGTTCGGAGGTGAATTCATAACAAGTGTGTTCGTTCTTTGTACACGCTGAGAAATCCCTTGATGCCACTATGATGCCAGGGCACAAAACAGTTGACTCGTACCTGCATTTATTGGTGTAGTAAGGACGAGACAGTACTCCACCACGATGGGCAACAGGCAACCACAGTGCCAGAGTAACTATGCCAGTTGTTGGTCATTTCGAAGCTCAGATGTTGTGACGAGTTTGATTTGACGCCCATAGCTGAATGCCCCTGCCGCATGCCAGATGCACAGCACAACATATTTAAGTAGGCGAGCAGTCTCATATTTACACGTTATAAGAAATGTGAGATAGTTTGACATCACTATTACAGACGTGCGATGGTTGACAAACATTTTCAAGCCAAATTTAGAGTTTACACCGGTGGCCGATTTACATTACATATTTCCACAGTACTTTCCCGTGCAAAATATCACGCACACTTATTCATGCCTCATGTTAGCGTGAACAAAACTCAGTTTAACATACTGTGATTTCAAAACTATTTGCGTGTTCATAAATGCCTTATAGGCATCGTTCAAACTGCAGCATTAAACTAGCCAAGTTGTTTACTCGCCCCGCACATCCAGTCTATCTCGTCTCTCGGCACGGACTACTCGTACAGTAGACACGCCTACCACACAACGCGAAAGCGAACTACACCGCTCGCAACGCTGCCTACAGGCAATCTCCTGAACAACAAATATTAATTATCGAATATGTGACAAATAATTAATCATAATAAAGATTAAATTATAACCAAGTTAAAATATATAATTGTGAATATTGCTTATCACAATAAATATTCATACATATATTTAAAAGGTGATAAATAGGGTGGCCAAGATAATAAGATTAATAAACAATTGTTACATTGCAGGTACAACAAAATGGCCAACTGTCGCATATTGGCATTTAGCGTAAAAATTACACTGTGACGATCAGTCATCACAGTGGCCCCTGTGAAGACCATATCACTCCCACGACCCCAACTTTGTGGTGTTCAATTGGTAACATAATTATTGAAATGTATGAAATGTGTGCTTCCAACCATAATGTAAGTTTCATCCATTTATGCTTGGTCACACTCTACAGTTGTTTTCCCATGGCTACGAACCTTGCCACATCTTCTGAAAACCTTTGTTGCTGTTTGATAGAGACAAGAAAAGAGTTACTTAATCGGAGGACCAGGGTTTTATCTTGAGATAGTTCAACCAACTTACCATGCCGCCATCTTGTCAGATACTGATGTGAGTGCTGCCTGATGCTAGATGTTTTCATTTGCACTTGGCAGCAGATCGTAGATCAGAAGCACGTCCCCGCACAATAAGAATACCAAAATAGGTTTCTCACACATACAAGAAATGCACATAGAATGTACACAACAGATGCCAATCGTGTGGCTGACATTAAAGATTGTGTGTCACCCAACCACTGATGGCACGTGCCATCAAAGTGTAATCCTGCAGACTGTGCATCATGGGGGTTGTCACCACTTCATAATCTTTGGTGGCACGGGCCTACTTGGCTTTGTGAGCATCCTGATAGGTGGCCAGGCTCTGCGACTACTCAAGAATCTGAAGAGCTACCCAAGGTCAAGGAGCAAACTTTGCGTGCATTCACTGTGAAAGGGAATGAAAGTACACCGGTCGTGGAAGTTGTAAGCCTATTTTCATCATTGTGGAAACTTCCAGTCATGGCATTTGTTCTAAGGTTAGTTAATAATGCCAGATCTACTAGTATCCGGAGACAGCTAGGACCATTGTCTGTGATAAAACTCAAAGCTGCACTCCCAGTTTGTATTACGGCAGTACAAGTTGGGGTATTCAAGACTGAAATGTATAGCTTAGTGTGGAATGGAGAATACTTTGTTTGAATTAGATGTTTATCATCATTTCTAGACGGTGAATGTGTTCTGATAGTTGGTGGACGCATCCGCCATTCTTCACTACAATATGATACTAAACATCCAGTACTCTTACCCAAGGCCAGTAATTTCGCAGACTTAGTCATTGATTATTTTCATTGTAAGTTCCTCCATACTGAACTGAAGGCTACTCAAGCTCTTGTGATGCGTTGGTTCTGGATACTATCTGCAAGGCGAGCAATCAAATCTCACATCCGGCAGTGTATGTCGAGCTTTCGAGCAATTCAGCCGTTGTGTAAGACATTAATGGGAGATTTACCAGCTGTCTGGGTGCAGCAGGACAGGCCATTCACACATACAAGTGTTGACTATGGTGGTCCATTTGCCATGAAACTACATCGTTTTAAAGGTGCAAAGACAGCATACCTGAGTTTATTTGTGTGTCTGACAATCTGGGCAGTGCACGTGGAAATTTTTCATAGCTAAGCACGAGTGCATTATTGGCTGCCTTGGACAGATTTTTATCTCGCAGTGGTCTGTGTGCTCATGTATACAGTGACTGTGGCACCAACTTGATTGGTGCCAGTAACAGCCTTGGTGAACTACAGTATTTGGTATATTCAAGAGGGGCTTCTTCAGACAGTGTTGATGGCATGGCTAAAAGGGCTGTGACGTGGCATTTCAACACACACTCTGCACCTCACTTTGGAGGTATTTGGGAGACTGGTATCAAGGTAGCCAAAGGTCACCTGAAGTGGGTTGTGGGTGACCAGGCTCTCACCTTTGAGTATGTCACCTTGTTTGTGCAAGTGGAAGCGGTGTTAGTCTAGACCGTTTTGTGAATTGAGTGGTGACTCTTAACGACTCAGAAGTGCCGACACGTGGTCACTTCTTGATCGGAACTCCTCTGATTGCAGCATGTAGTGAAGATCTCACCACTGTCGCAGTCAGTCGTCTTAGTCGGTGGCAGCTTGTGAAGCAAGCTGCACAAAACTTTTGGAAACGATGGAGACTAGAGTATCTCAAGACCTTGCAACAGAGTCTTTAATGCTCTTCCAACTCTCCAAATGTGAAGGAAGGGCAGATGGTGGTAGTAAAGGATGACAATCTGCCTCCCCTCAAGTGGCACATTGGTTGAATCTAAGGATCTCGAGGTTAGCCATTTTTTTCAAAAATCTTTTGAATAGGAATTTAGGGTGAGAAACCTAAGGTACTAGCGTTAAAGGCAACATGTAGTTGTGTATAGACTTTACTTTTTTGGCTCTGTACTTAAAAATGTTACTGAATTTATGCAGAATGAATTTTACATATGTTGACACTTGTTTTAAACTCTTGAGCTAGAAGGTACACCATTTAAGGCGGCAATGCTAATGAAATATGGAATAAGGCTGCTAGTTTTGTATGGCTAAATTTTTTTCAATTTCAGAAGAATTTTGAATCTATAGGACACCTTTTATTTTGTCTGTGATGAATAATTGATTTCTTTTATTATTACCTTAAAATTGTCTATGGAATCCTGTTGCTCACTTTTATCAAGTTTAATATGTATCATTTAGATGTTTCTCCGAGGCTTCTATCAGTTTGTAAGAATTAAAAAAAGTTGTTGGGAATTTTTTTTACTCTTGTTTCATCTACTACCACAGTATGAATGACGTGAGGCTAAGAAGCTCTGATATTTAACTTTGATTTATGACTGTGCCATGCTAGGGCATCTGTGTGCTGGGAGGTATGTATCAGAATGATGCCATTGCAGCCAGCTTGACCAAAAGCATAAGCTTTCACGTCTGTGCAGGCTAACATTCTTTTTTTATTCTGAACTTACTATCCTACAAAATCACACTACCACACATTTGTAAATTAAACTTGAGGTTGAATAGCATTACTAATTTCCTGAGACTAATACCTAGTGGCCAAATTTATATAACAAATTTCTTTTTGCTTCATGATATAAATGATTAATGCCATAATTCCATTAATTAATTATTTAATGAAACTGTGTGACCAAGACTTAATATTACCTACCTAAAATGTCTTATTTCCGCATGTATAGGTCACACATTTTTACAAAAAAAAAATTACTACAAATGTGTGGTTTGGCTTATTTACAAGATATTTGCATTAAAATAACATACAGTACATTTTAAGGTTTTAACATAGTTTTTAAGGTAGTCAAAGAAAAAGAACAAATTTAATGAATAGCTTTACACTTGTGCAATAATTTGTTCATTCACATTCATAAACAAAATAACCTTCATCCCGTACGCGTAAAATATAAACATGTTGGAGCTCGGCCGTAGATGCCGTACTTGAGAAAATAATTTTGTTGCTGTACGTAGTTTGCATGCCTATGGCCGCACCACAAGTTACCATTGGTAGACTCCATTTTACGTAGTTCACACGCCCGCCGCCACACGACAAGTGTACATTAATAGATGCCATTTTTTGTGTAATATGTTGCCGTGGTTTTGCTTTCTCAAGTCACGTTACCATCTGTGGAATAGTAATCTCACAACGTATATTTGTAAACATTGGAACATAATACAAATTTTCTGTCACAAATGTTTTGTAGGGGAGAAATTATGTCTGAATTTATTATGTTGTATGGAATCGTGACTTAGCAGTATTTACAGGCATACAAACATTTTGCGATGTCTATACTTGAAATATTAATTATCCCTAATTATTTATAAAATTATTTATAAATAAACCTCTGGGGCGGCCTATTCACACACACACGGCCTATACACGCCAAAATACAGTAATGATTACGATAAAGACTACTGCATTATAGTAACAACTTTTGTAGGAAAGGTGGTGTTAGGTTGTCATAATTTATGATTATATAAATTGACTTTCTTTAGACAGTATCAGACTTTCCCAATTTCCGCTAATTGAAGAATAATTTCTTATTTAAATGTACTTTTCTTTTGCAGTCACTAACAACCATTGCATAAAACAGTTTTGTTTTAGTTTTAATATGAAAAAAAAAGATTTCTTATTGTGGGAAATGTAATGTTATTTTCAGCTTCAAGTGTAATCTGTAATCATCACGGTAAGGTGAATTGGTTTCTCCTGCTTCCTTGTGTCTTGTGTTTTTTCGTGCATTGTTTAATTTTTACAGTAAGTTAATTGAATTCCTGTCTACTTGCTCTCTGGGTAGGTCGCAGTCAAATCTTTGTACACGTCTTCTTATTGTTTTTTTTTTTGCTTACAGTATAAACCTTCTGAACTCTTACAGTTTTTAAAATTAATTTTACTTCCCACATATCGGGTATTCCAAAATTACGACTTAATACCCTCTCTATTTTACAGTCTTTCCATTTGTAAGGCGTAAATTAAATTATGTCCACTTACTTTGAAGTTAAATTTTATAGTAAAGTTGCAATTTATCACAATGTGTTGTACTTAGTTATTTAGACAGAGCATTTTGGCAGTATTTTTGATACTAAATAGGCTGATGTTCATTTCTGTAGCTAAGCTTTTCTGATTATAAAGCACACTTTTACTCTCTGTAAACATGTATTTTCCTTAATGGCTTCTATTGTAAAGATACAAATATGTCCATCAGGATAAAATATTGACCACCATTAAATTCTCAAACTAAAATTTTACATAAGATTTTCCTGTTGTTTAAGTATGATGGAAATATAATTTTTTGAAAATTAAAATATATGAATTATGAGTATGGTTTGATTATATAAAAATACAGGAATTAAAGTACTTACACTGTAGTACTCATCGATGGGCACACACACACACAGGTGCGCTGCACACACTAGGATGACACATTTTCCACGCGATCGCGCAACCGCTTGGAAAATGTATCGTCGTACTTTGTGTGTGTGTGCCTGTTGAGTACTACACTGTGAGTACTTGAATTCCTGTCATTTGATGTAATTTTGGTAGCCTACCTGCAACCTTAAGGAATATGGTTGAATGCTCAGATAAATACTATAGGATATTGAGTGACAAAAACCACCTGAATTAATAAAAAATAATGGTGTTCCTTAAGAACTAAGGAAGTTTATCTCGTCTCTCGAGTATTGCAAATACTGGCTGTTAATATTTTTGGTAGTAAATTAAGAGCACAAACATACTTTAAAATATGTGAAAAATCATGTTATTTATTATAAACTCTCTGGCTTAGCCCCAGCTAAACGTAGTGCATCTGCGTGGAAAATGTGTTTGTGTGTGTGTATCCACCAGTACCGCCCTGCAAGTACTTGTGCATTTTGTCTACGTTTTATAATGTAATTATTATTATAAATTTTGTAAATATTGTGGCGGGGTGGGAAAAGGGTTCCACGAGAACCTGCAAACATGTGGTTACTTTAAAGGTCGACAGACCATCAACTACTCTCAAACATACACAACCTCTAACCCTCAAAACAACAGCTAGACATGTCTTTATCATCTTAGCATTCAAATAACATAAATAAAACAGCTATAATAACCTCTAAGCATCAAATAAACATCGTGGCTCGAACAAGAATGTACGTCAAAAATTACGTTGGCCGAACCTTTGAAGTAATTAGGGGAGCAACTCTGCCATCAGGACTGTTAAGTGGGCCATCTTGTAATGCCCTTAACTAGAATACGTTTGCTCAAACTGCTGTAACTCAGAATAGCTACTGGACTCGCTTCATAGGGAGAGGTGAAAATAAATGTCAGGAACTTTGGGGCAGGAGAAACTAACACGTTGGATAAAACAATAGAAATAGGAGTATATTAATTAAATAAACTTCCTTCATAAATTAAAAATGTTTGTAACTAAGCACCAATAAAAGTTGAATAATGAATTAGCTCAACAATTCTAATTCCATATTTACCAGGAAAAGGGGAACTTCTAAAACTCTACAAGTGAAAGAAAATTGTTATCAAGTTATAAATTTTACTAAAATCATTCTTGCCAAAAAAAAATTAAAAGTATTAATTAGTTAAAATGAATTAACATCATAAAAAAAATTAATGTCTTTTAAATTGTTTACAAAAATTCTAAAGTAATAATTTCAGAAGGAATTTTTACAATAAAAATTAATAAATAAGGTTAACATTTCTTTATACAAATTAATTAGATTCTTCTTTCTCACAAATTTCTCAACCATAAAATAACTGGATAATTAAAAAGTTGTCTTAAGAATTTTATACAAATTTAACTTCAAATTCTACGCTTGAATTTACATATCTGAATTTAATCTTTTAGCGACTGATCACTACTGTTCTTTACTAACATAAAAGGTCTTATCACTTGTGCTGTTTTACATTTTAAAGTGTGTGACTAATGGCTCACAAATTTAATGACAGGAGGAAGATGTCTGTTAACTCAAATAAAAAGCCTCAACAGTTTCATTCACATTATCTATAATAAAGGCCCTGACCTACCGACCCAACAGAGTTAAACTTAGTCTGCATCACCTTAAAGCATCACATATTCAACGAACATAAATCAGATCCTCCTCACCGAAGTTATGATAAATTTCAGAGAGATCCCTAAATTTTAACTTCTAAACAATCCTTAAAAACTTAATGCAGCATACTGGAGCCCCTACAAAAAACTGCAACTACAAAACAAAGAGTACTTTTCTTTTTAAAGGTCTACATGCTGTACGGCCAACCCAGGCTCCTCCAGCCTGCCTTTACTCGGACCGACTACGACTGACCGACTGCCTCACTTCAACTGAACTCCCCCACCGTCTCTACAATGACTCTTAAAAACGTGACCTCGCGACATCTGGTTTCCATCAACTATGCAATGCCTGGCCTCGTCTGGTATCATTGCTTTCGTCACGTGGTCGCCGACCAATAGGAACAGCACCAGCTCACTTCCCTTGTTTTCTGAGTTACGTACACTCCATCTGCTGCCCGCAACACGACCATCCTTCTTCCCCTGACTGACTGCTCCTACAAACTCGCATCTGTCGACGCTGAAATGTCACCATCAGTAGAACTCCCGGAACATCCGTGATCAACACAGGGCGACACAAAACAGTTTGTGTTAACAATGACTGCAACTTTACAGATGTAGCGGTGAAGGAAAACATGCACAGCTGCGACCAGTACCAATGAAAATGCTGAGGTTGACCTCAGCTTGTGGGAAGTTTGAAAAACATGTCCAGCACAGTCTCTAGAATTTTCTATACTTAATTTGAGATGTATTTCTTGGAAGGCAATGTGAACAATCTAATATTCTAACTGCAGTATAGAAGATAATTTAAAACCATCTAAACAGAATGAATTATTAAACCTTAACCCCTCACACAAAAAAAAAAGGACTTCCATGAAAAATTAAAGGCCTTTGTACAAAAATAAAAACAATTAAAAATTTTAAACAAGCACTAAAAGTTGAAATACAAACAAAAACATGACCACTATGTTGAGATCAAAAAGGTCCTAAGTACACGAACACTTAAACAAAAGCGAAATGACTTTCCAAAATTATAACCAAAATCCTAATTAAAAATAAAATTATTAAATAATTACCAAAACACCTTTATTTTGTGTGGGGGGGGGGGGGGAAACCCCTTTCTTATCCGAACAAAAAAGAGGGATAAACCAAAACAATATAATTAAAAACCTTAAAATCCAAAGAAAAATAATAAAATAACCCAATGTGTCATAACAAAAAGTAAAGAGCTTCCCAGAGAAATTAAAGGGCTTCTGAACAAAAAATGAACTCTCAAAAGTCACTTCATAACAATATAAACTTCTATAGATCACAAACACCAACATCTATGAACTACAGTATTAATGTATATGTAATGACAACTGAAATCATGTGGGGGAAATATACTTTTTTTTGCAGGTTGTGATAAACGTGATTATCAGTGTGGTCCGATGCATTGTTTCAATGACTGTGAATGCATCAGCAGTTGTTGGAGGTTATGCTGACAAAGTGCTTTGGATTACCGTCCGTTTCTTTCTACTTGCCATGGAGATCAGCTTTGTAGTATTCGGACTAGCTTGTGGTAAGTGTACGTAGTTGAAATGTTTGTAATATAGCGAGTATACAATTTTGTTGTATAACACAGATGTCGGGATAATATTTTGGTTCATTGTCGTAATCTGTCTGAAAGATGTCTATAGTTTTGATTATAGTTTTGATTATTAATTAAAAAATACTATGTTATGTTGCAAGTAGTCGCTAGTTTTTTATTTTTTTAATTTTATATTTACTTTTTGACTAATGTAGTAGGGTCAGAAAAAATTATACAATTTTCTGGTGCTACAGTGTATTTCTTGATTGACCGTGTACATTTGTGGATATGTGTAGGCGAAAATTATTTTTTTGCTTAAAATCAGTGAGAACTTTGCAAAAAAAATTTAAATTTTAGTTCATTCATTATATTTGTGTAGACCTTGCACAAAATTTTGTACAATAATTTCTGGTGCTTGGCAGCTCTAAGAGATCAGGAGGTAAAACATGCCCTATTTGTAGATGCAGGTTGCAAGGAATAATCAATTTTATTAGCCTGTCTAAGCTGGTCATGTGGTCCATTGTGTATAAACCAGAGGGATATGAGTTATTTGTGTATTTAAGCTGTGCAAATAGGAATATGGCAAAACATATTGTTGTTAAGAATGCCTAGTATGTTTTAAATCTGAACTGATTTGAGTTCTCTAAGTGTTGTATGAGATGAAGGAAGCTTCTTCACAGTAATTATTATCCACAAATTATCAGAAGCTTTTAAATTTTATGGTGGCTATTTATTTGATTTACACAGAACATAAACTACTCTCTTGCAAGGTCAAATGTTGCTTTGTATTTTTTGGTGAGAGCAACAAGTTTTGCTTGATATTTTCACATCAGTGCAGGTCTCTGTAAAAATTTTCTATAGTAATGTGAGAATACAGATAAATTGTTGAAAGCATAGAACAAGGATGGTGGATTCTACCGTACAGTACATATCTGGGGCAGTATCATTAGAAAAAATGTAAAAGAACCGTAGCAGTATTAATTTACACATTAATTAAAAATAATTCTTTACTAGGAAGGTGTGAAAGCTCTATGTAATCTAATTTGTGTTGACTTGTTCTTTTTCTTCACAGCGAGCATTTGTGTGTACGTGTCAAATGGAGATAGTGAATGTTGCAACAGCTGGTTGATTGTAATGCTGTGGATGCTGTTCAGGCCATCTCGACAGCCGCAGCAGCATCCGCCATGTACTACTGGCGACCTCTTTCCTCTCGCTGGCGTTCAGCATCACCCAGGGCTACTTGGAGGTCTGCTCTCCGGACACCAGCTTCCACATCACCTCCAAAGGCTATGACCTGTTTGGGCATGGTGGCATGCTCTTCTGGTTCATTAGCTCTGTCATATTTTCAGTGGTGAGTATTTGTGTTTGTGTATTGTGGGTAAACTTGTAATGCAGTCGACCATTTTATCATGAATACACCACTTATATCAGCTCTTACTGCTCAGAAACATATAATAGTATTTCTTACTTTACGACTGATAAAGATACCCCATGGACGCTACCAACAGGAGAACTTAAAATGAATGGGTGACAGCTTTCTCAACTAGGTTTTAATACAGCAGTCTCATTTCCACTTGCCTTTCATATAAAAAATATTATTATGAAATGAGTGTGGATTAGAGCACGAGCTTGTTTGGCTATCAGAAAAATTTAATTATTTAGCTGACGATACTGCCCCAAATGGGCTGGACCAAACCCTTCTTTCAATTAACATTTCATGTTATCAAATAATTCATTTGCATATGTTATGAGCAAGGAATAGTCAAACTATCGAAGGCATGTAAAGTGAATTACAGTAAAGCTCTGTTCAGAAGTTTTTTGAGGGACTGAAAAATAATGTTTATTAACAAGGAAAACTTCTTAAAGTCAAATTACACATACATGTGTAGACAAGGTGCAAAATTGTTCATCTTATTAAGCAGGAAAACTTCTTAAGTGGTAACATCTTAACAGGGTTTCACTGCATTGGGAATGAAAGACTGAGTGCACAATCTTGGCACAGGTCTGTGTAAAGGTGATCCCCGTATTGACCAATTTATTTCAGGAAATACTGTAATTATAGTGCTGTAAGGACACGTGACAACTTTCTCAATGGAAATAAGATTTTTTATATCTCTACTTCATAACCAGAATCATGTTAGTTGGATTCTCAGTAGGTTTCTGTTAATAAGTGTAGAGAGTAAAATTCAGTTATAACTAGAGTTGTTTAGATACTGATACTAAGTATCTGTATCGGTCGATACTTCACCTTTTCCCGATGTATGTATATCGGTTATGGTATTGGACAGATACAGTAGTATCGGTTGTAGACAATTAAGTCAGGTTATTACTTTCTTTAGACCTAAAAATTACTGTATTTCTGTGTGTATACAGTAAAACGGCGTTAATTCGAAGTCGATTAATACAAAATCATATATAATTCAAAGTGTGTATTCACCTTCAAATGGAAGAATAGGATTTTATATGCTCTTAAGTTTTGTTAATTTGAAATTCGCCTTTTATGTAATTCGAAGTTGGATATCATCCAAAATCACTGCCGCCACCTGCCACAGTGATGTCATTGATCATGCCAGAGTTTTCACATCTGTTGACTGGTTTTCGTCGGCTCTTCCACCTGCTGAAGGTGTGAAAAGATGTGACAGTGCCACGCACTGCGTGAAGTTAGGGAGAGTAGGACAAAGAAAATTCTGCGCTGCCTGTTGTGACATTTGGAGGGAGGAAGGAAGCTTGGTGCGGTGTGGGCATGGCTTGATGGAGAGAGAAAAGGAGAGTAGTGGTGTGGGCGTGGCTGGAGGATGGAAGGTGGAAGGAAGCAAAGTGGTGTGGGCGGTGTGGCTAAGGGAGGGAAGACGGACGGCACCTGGCTCCAGCGCCCGGCTGGCCGGCTAGGTAGGCAGTGTGGGATTGAGACAACATTCGTGGGAAGTGCGGTCGTAGAGGGAGCAAGAGGATTCTGGCTACCATGGCTGCAGTTTTTAACAAAACTTTATACCTTTTTTTTTTTTTTTTTTGGTTATTTTTTATAGTTTGGCATAGCAATCAAAGGCAACAATTTTATAGAAATCATGTAATTCGAAGTCAATAAATTAAGTCCCGGGCACTTTGACTTAACGTGGTTTTTCTACTTATAAAAAAAAATACATCCACCAACAATTTTTTGTGTTACCAGAAAAATTCCTATTTAAATAATGTTATCATAACCTTATATTGTTTTTCACATTTGTCGCTGATCAAAGTATATTTTGGGTCCCATCATCTAAGGTTTCCGTAACTATCTTTTTTAAGCTTGTTGTTTATGCAAACAGGTAGTAACTGGATGTGAAATACGTTATGCGCGCCACAGTTTATAACGGCTCTGCGGCACTCTGTTTGATGTCTTGTCTTCCCAACACGTCTGTCAAGTCGACACTGGTTCATTTTCAGTAACTTCTTGCATGGAAATCGGAGTATTTATATTAATTTATTTCAATACACACACATCTTTGAATAAACTGATAATATGTAAGTGCCTATTTGACACTTTTTGGTATCTAATAATGGGTAGGTAAGCACCGAGTCTGGTGCAGTGTAACTCACGACGGAAAATCAGAGAACGTGGTTTTGAATCATTGATTATTATTAGGGGTGTGCAGGAAAGCAGAAATACCCTTAGGGAAAAATTAGGGTGGGACGAATGATGTTGATGCTGGAATGGATGTTCGACAGACAAGCTTCTTTTGACCAAAAGATGAGGTCCCAGCCTAGGCTTACTTCACTACCCGTCAGGAATCCGTTTACAACGGGGTGACACTTGGTGTTGATGCGGACACACTGCAGAAACTCAATTAACAAAACCGGAGCAGGTGCGACTGCTCGTCTTAGTTCGGCGGCACTGTCCCGTTCCACCTGTCTATCCTGCGTAGGATGGGATGATGCTATCCTCGGCCTGAGAGCAGGGTGAGCCCTGCGTTTCTTACCACTCCTCCTCTCGTGAGGTATAGGGTAACAGCTCTATAGTTCACAGAGTGCACTGAGACAGAAAAACTAAC
Organism: Dryococelus australis; assembly: GCA_029891345.1. Lineage (NCBI taxonomy): Eukaryota > Metazoa > Arthropoda > Insecta > Phasmatodea > Phasmatidae > Dryococelus > Dryococelus australis. The sequence continues at coordinate 16,537,673 of CM057002.1, forward strand.
AGTGTAACCCAATAGTGACTTGCCGGTTTGAGCTCGATAAGAGTCCCCATTGTAGGCTGGCTGATAAGGGACGTGGAGTCGTGTGGACCGCCAAGCCGCTTCTTGTTGTGCGTTCACACTAGGATACCAAGCAGGTCACAGTCACCACGCACTAACTAGTGCTGATGGTGCGAAGTAACCTGAGTCTGTCGTGCCTCCTGGTGTGAAGGTGTTGCTAGTGGTTGTGGCGTGACTCTTTCTCCCCCACGAACAGTGCTGATGTGTAGCTGGGAAGAAACAAGTAGCTGTCTAATATGTATGTCTTAGTTCGGTTTAATAAAATTCCCAGTTTCTGTCGACAGTGCACAACGTAATCTACCTTCAACTGTGGATATAAATAAACACCTTGGAAATAAAAGCAGAATGGTAATGAGTAACGTGTGTTTATTGAAAGCTCAATAGACACGTGACCTGTGCTACCTCCTACCAAGTCAAGGATAGCTGAAGGTAACCGCGTGGTTCCAGGTGTAGGGGACCTGGTGCTAAGTAAAAGGTAAAAGCTGCTTCTAAATATGATCAATGAATTGAAGTTAAACTGCTAAATAGAGGTTTCTAGAGGAGACAAAGTGAAGTTCGAAGAAATATGTTTGTGTTCGTATGTCATCGGGTTTACTGATCGACGACGTACGTAGTAGGATGCTTTGAAGGCGTACTTGTAGGTAAAGGCAGTTCACGATAAAGTGAGCACTTTTGAAAGCCCTGCTAAAATTCTACTTTCTTGCCCATTATGTATCCTTCCACCACATGTAAACAAACATTACCATGTGACTGCCATTTGATTGCAACATGTTAATAAACTCAATGTTTACATTTTAGGACTGCTAAATGTAACATGTATATTATATATAAAACATGTACCATATATGATGTATATAACATATGATATATATGCATGTATATACATTATATATATGTATATATGTATGCATATTTGTATATATATATATATATATATCATGTAAAATAGTCAATATATATAAAACACGTAACATATATAATTATTTGGGTCATCTCACAGCTCCGATAGACAAAAACTTTATACAACAAACAATTGAAAAATGAACGCCCTAGGGATGAAGTCATGGAAACTGTGAAAGAGCAAACATTAAACTTTGGTGGTGAACAAGGACCAATAGGACACGTAAAAAGACACACATTAGTTAATACTTAAGTCGAAAAATAATTTGGAAGGGCAGCCAAATCCAGATTTTGAAATAGACTAGCACTACTGCACACCCAAGGTACAACACCACTTGTCACACAAATTACCAAACATTTAAAAACTGTACCGCAAATTTAATGTTTCCCATGACTCACCGTTTTCTAAGTGCCCTATCGCTCTGTATCGTGACAAGTAAAACGTCAGCTCTAAAACATGGTAGCTGTGTTTGGTCTCAGCTGACTGTAGTGAGGTGCAACCAAGCCATCAGGAAAAAACATAATCCTGCAGTCATAAGGTAGCGGTGTAACGTAGCAGATGTCGGAAGCATATAAAGTAGACATAGTGAGGCCGTGCAAGGACTTGAAGGGGATGGGGGAAGGCAGGGAGGCAATGAAAGACGAGGGGATCTGAGCCAAGCAAAGAGTACACCACTGCATAGAAGTAGATGGTGCTAATAAACTAACGTGATGGCACAAACGTGGCAGTATATAAAAATATGTAACATATAAAAAGAAAAATATATAAAATATGTGAATGTATATGTACATTTTAAGGATAGTTTTATATGCACCTTTATAAATGGTGATAAATATATTTCAACATAGGCGTATAATGTATATATAAAATAAAGTTAATTTACACAAAATATAAACATATCAACAAATGCAATTGTGTATATGTATATATAGTTTTTTTTTTTACACCGTTACTCTGTGTTCGTACCTTTCTTATACCCTCCAAAAAAGAACTGAACATTTATACTGTGAATTGAAGTGGTAACAGAAGTGTATACCAGGCTTGTAACTGGCACCACCTTCATTTGTACAAAATAATTAAAAAAATAATGTATATTATTTATAGCTAAAAGAAATGCTGTACCGGTGATGGCCACATTTCCGGTGTCTCTTGTGGCCCATATGGGTGCAACACTTCCTTTTTGTCAAACCCACACAGTCCTCAAGAAACCAATTTTACAGGTAAAGAGCATGGACTCTCATCATTGTTGCGGTTCCTTCATTGTAATGACTGCAGCAAAACTGAAAACTTAAATGAGAAACAAAAAATGGTTCATGCGTGCACACACAAAGCTGAAATAAATGTCTTATTATTAATGTAAAACCAATACATATCCACAATTGACAGCAAAAGGATAATGTAAAGGACAAATTATAAAAGTAATACTTACAGGCAAGTTACTGTGCATAGCGATAAGCACTTGGTTTAACTTTCCTTGTTACTATAGCTGTGCGTCAATAAACAGCCAATCAGAAGCCCCGACACTTATACTATGTTATCAATTGAAAAACTTATTTATAAATCAAGAAAGTGTGTTTTGACTTTGTTCCTCGGGAAGATATTTTATTTTGTTTATTTATGGATAACCACAACCACGGAAGTTTTGTAGCACTTTTAGGTAATGTTTAAATTAAAAATAGAAATGTAAATAATTTACCATTTAAAAAAGTCTCTGTTCAATTTAAAATACTTATTTTTTGAAAATACCTACTACCAACTCTATGTACAGACCTTAATTTTTTCGGTACAAATGTAGGAACATAAACAAACTATTATCATCGTTATGTCAATTGTAGCCAGTCCACTGTGTTTTTGTTTTTTGTATATACTTATCGCTATAACTGTGAATGTGTTTCATATGTCAATTGTAGCCCTGCCCTTAATGAAAGCTATCTCATTCAGCTTCTTTAGAATTACTTAATTTAACACATACACTGCGTAATGTAATCTAACCTTTACAAAACATGCACTCGCAAGTAAACAGGAGCTCTGAGGGTCTGGGGTGTTGACTATGACGTGTAATTTACAGTTACATTAAATTCCAATAATACAATATTTTTGCGACCAAAGTGGCAGATATTACAAACAATTATGCCTACTCAACAACACATACTATCTTCGTTGATATTTCTCAAAAGGTAGCAAGTTGTCTTGTTGAACATCAATTTCGAAATTTAAACATGGAATTGTTCTATAGGCCTAACTGTTGACAGTTAATTTTAAACACTTTCTAATTCTTATTACGGCCAGCATTACCAAATAAAACAACTAGACCTACACTTACATCATGAAAGAATGTCGGCAACAAGCACAGCTATAGGTCTATAGTTAACAAAACCAGCTTCAAGATTTTATACTTTATAGGATGTTGGAACACCTTTGGTGTAGCATCAAACTGCGAAATTTATGTTATGTTAACAATAATAAAACTTAACATTGTTACTTGGGATGAATTACTACATAAACACAAGTTTGAGGTTAGGCCTACATTACAAAATAACACAGTGATTTCAAAACGTGTCAAATTATTGTATAATTATTGATAGGCACATTTGCACGTGTTATCAAAGGAGATTTAAGAATGGTTACACGGCTGGGCGTAAATAAATACGTAAGATGTATTTGAGGTTAGGCCTACATTACAAAACTATACAGAGATATAAAAACGTGTAAAATTAATGTATAATTATTAGCTGCCAAATTTGCACTTGTTATAATGACAGATTTAAAAGAAAGGTTAAACAGATGGGCGTAAGTAGATATGTACAGATAACTTTTAATATTTTTTGTCAAACTTTGGATATAGCATGTACTTCTCAAACTCACATGAATTTATTAACGTTGTGTTTCTGCTGTCGTTCATTTACTTTATAATTGTTATTTAACTTTCCATTTATAATATCACGTTTCTAACTGTCAATTTATACTTGTTCTTTTTCACTTTTTTTGCTGAGGATAAATGGCGAAAACATGTCGTAAAAACACATTTACATTTATCTCCGGACAGTTGCAGTTGAAATTTTCATCATTTCTGCAGCTCGTTCGATGACCTTGCATGGCTTCCTCTCTCCTCGACGAATTAAAGAATAAATACTTTCGGTGAGATTTATAATGTCCTCCTGATGCTGAATATTTGTACGTACTTTGCTGGAACTCATAACTTTACACAAAATCACTACAACACAATTAAACACACTACGACCTATAATAAATCAATGCTGATTGCAGGTAAACTGAAAAATAAATGAGAAATAGTAAAACACAACAACTTCCAGTATCCAGATTTGTAGTTTGCCTCACAAGCAAAGCCAAGCAACAAGCATGAAGGGACCACAACAACGGACCGTTGGTTTTAACCGTTGCACCAATCACGTGACACAATATAATTATGAGTTACAGTAAGTACATTATATTTACGCCAATAATTACTTTAAAGTTTATAAAATAAACCTCAAACACCTTCCGTAGCCATAAATTTAAACATTACACTTGCAATACCGTGTTATTTCGTAGACTACTTTTCACATTTCACTGCCAACATAACTGGGTGTGTTCATCCCCAGCCTGTGTGATGACACACATGGTTATACATACGCAATTGCGGGCGGTGGTTTTTTTCAAAGGTTGATTTCTAGTGCTCACTTTAATGTGAACTGCCTTTATCAAACTTCTCCAAAGCTCCCAAGCACTAGTAGTGCTGTGGGCGGTTGCTAGAGATGCAAAAGAATGACTCTGGCGCGGCAGCGTCCGGACTTATTTATTGGAAACTTGTAGGCTGCCGGCACGTGGTGTGGGGGAGGTGTGATGTCCTCCGGCCCTGGGTGGCGTGAGAATCCTCCTATCAGCAATTCTGCTTTGTGCCTCGTGGGGTGTGTTCGGCCTTGCCCGAGGTCTGGCCAGCTTGTAGGCTTCTAGCGTGGGTGCCAGCCAGGTTGTGTATCTTCCAGGTGAGAAGGAATTACTTGTAAGTTCCCGTTGCCTGTAGTGTAGGCAACGTGTTGTTTAGGCCTGTAGAGATGGAAGAGGTGCTGTAGGCGATGAGTCGTAATCGTATTAGAATAGATGTAGAAGTGGCACGCGTCAACAAAAATACATAATCTTACTCATACAACATAATTTTATTTAAAGAAGCATTGGTTTCCATGTAAAAACTAATTCTTCTACATGCTGCATTGTCAATGTTTCTCATTTATAAGAAACAATGTTTCCAGCACTAGAGAAAACACGTTCACTGGCAGCCTCAGTAGCGGGGATTCCCAAATACCCCACGGCAACTGTATTTTCTTTCCACCAGTCTATTGGATTTTCTTCTCTTTTTAATAGTGGCATGTTAAAATGCAAAGCATTTTTGTATTTTATTGGGCATGGGTGCTTGCAGCTAAACTGTCGAAGGCATGTCAGAAGTGTGGAGGATGTTTCTGGCTGAGCATGTTGTTTAACTGGAAAAATATAAATCAAAATTACTGTAGCATATTAATAATTGTAAAACATTGTTACTTCAGGATAAAAATTAAAAATTGTGAAACCTATAATATTATTTTTGAAATGTTTTAATTTAACAAACAAAACTAATCAAAGCTGGCAAAGCCAATGGTCAAATTGTTATTGATGAGGCGCTACAGTGATTGCAAAATTAGGAAATTGAAAATCAGTTTTAAAAGTTTTATTAAAACAATTTGTTACCTAGTTTCGTGTCTTCTTTTGGCAAATTTTGAAATGTATGCTGTAGCATGCTAATCACATGATTTTTTCATCTTGTGGCACAATCATAGCCTTGAAACGAAGATCAAGAAGCATCGCTGTTAAGTAAGGCTCCTGTTTTAGATAAAGAGGAAATTGTGCCTTCAGTGGCAACAGAAGTGCTTTTGAAAAGGTAACACCAGAACCAGTTTCACCAGCATGAATTTCATTATAGTTTTGTAAGCAAGATTCAGTAGCAAACAGAACTGGAATCACTATTGATGCGGTAGGAGTCTTGTCGCCACAAAGTTCAACAATAGCTTCATGAAGAGGCTGCAAAATGTTTACATAACTTTCAAGTCGCCATTCACTTATGGTCAAATTATCAATATTCAAGCATAGCAAGTGTTGTATGAGTACAGATTTGTTTTTCAGTAACCTTTCAAGCATTAGGTATTCTGAATTCCTCCTTGTTGTACAGTCTTGGATTAACTGTAAATCTGGCAACCCCATAATGGCTTGAATTTTGTGGAATTCTGCCGTTGCTGCATCACTGTGTTTATATTGCCCAACAATAGAGCAAACTTTCTTTATCAGCAGCCCCAAACCTTCAGTACTTCTCGTTGCATCTCCTAAAGTCAGCTGGAAGGTGTGTGCAAAACACCTTAAATGAATTAAAGGTGCTTTGCATAAACTTGAGGCCAAAGTAATATTTCTAGCATTGTCGGTTATAATGTACATTGGGATATTTTCACTACTGAGCTGCAACATTTTCCATTCTGCCAAACTGTTGCACAACTTTTCACCTATTGCAATGGCTGTGTGACTTTCTGGGAAACCTAGGCAGTACTTCTTCAGAGTAAAGTCTTTGACAAAATGACATGTGATTGACAAAAAGGAGTCACTGCTTCGAGATGTCAATGAGTCACAAGAAAATGAAACAGACCTGATTTCAGCACCAGCAGTGGCTTGAGAAATTTCTTCTGATATATTTTGTTTTACCATCCGATACAAAGTGGGAATTTCTGTTCTGGAAAATGTGGTTCAGGAAGGTACCATGTAAAGTGGTTGAGCTGTGTACATGAGCTTTTTAAAATATGGATTTTCCACAACACTATATGGCAACATTGCATCGCCCATCCATTCTGTTATTTTCCTTGTTCTATTTGTATGTATCTTCTATCTGCATCTGTAAGGAGCTTGAGGCAAAATCTGATTGGTACATCATTTTTCGTGTTGCCCTGAAATGACTCGTATTTTAACTTGGTTGAAGGATGCTGAGCTAAATGACTGATTAATCCTAACGTACTGCCATAGTTGGTTTTCAAACTTCACACACTTTGCATCTTGCAGATCACCACTTCTGTCGTAGAAATTCCAAATTGATTGCTTTTTTTCAGACATTTATCACACTTTTTTGTTTACTGCAAACAGGTTGGATTTTGTAACGAATTATACAAAAGATATTTCAACTGTGAATTTTAGGTTAAGAATGGAAAAATAGCTGGCGATGACGACTGATGTATATTGCGTTATCGACTCATGATAGTTCACCAATATAACAGAAACGGCGCACTTTTCTTGTGCTTTGAGTTACCTCAATTTTAAACAACTTGTGATATCTCGCTTGCGAGGATAAACTGGAACACACCCCATTTTGTATGCTGCAGTAGGTAATACAGAGGTTGGTGAACCTGCAACTACGTGTTAAAATTTTTATTTACATTTATGCACATAAAGAAATTTTATAACTAATGTAAAGTGTTTAACTGATGAGAAAATATAATGAATTGAAATTATTTATCGATGTTAATGTGAATGAATTTTAATGCGGTACGTGTAAATCTTCAGGCGGCTTAATGTTTAACAGTTATGTACTTTGCTTTTTGTAAGTGTGTGATTCTATTTTGACTTAACCTTTTCTCATGCACTGTTTGGGTATATTCGTAAGTTATATTGAAATGTTTCTTTTCTATATATTTACTGCATCAAAGTTTGTGTCAAATTTAGGTTTAACTGTAAAAAATCTAACCGTAGATCCTTGGGATAAAATTTTTCCTGCTCTAAGGGAAAATAGAAAAATTTTCTCGGGGTACTTCTCGAACATCGGGATCCTGTACACCCCTTATTATTAAAGACAGTGAAGAAATCAATTATAATCTCCTTATTTCTGTCTCAAAATTACAAGTTTTCTCTGCAGTAAAATATGAAAATATGATTAATTACTTTAACACGCGGACGTTTGCCGTGCATGCAAGGTGTCGCCAACAAATAGCGGTGTGGAGAGGGGAGGTAAACCTCCTGCTGCCACCCCCCGTTCCCTCAAACAAACAATCTTCACATCGCCCAATTGATAACTTCTCCGTGTGCTCTTAGCTGATAGTGCGCACGTGGGACATTTAAAATTTGACTTGCATTTTGTGTCATATTTTCATTTTTAGAGGTTTTGAAAGTTTTAGGTCAGCTTGCATTTTGTGTTGGATTACAATAAATTATATACAGTATTTTAAGACATTATTTATTTTAATGAGTCTAGGAAAAATGTTTTTAATGTATTATTAACAGTAATACTTTTTCTAAAATTCAGTGTGAAGGGCATTGGTATCGGGGTATTGGCAATGGTAATCGTGGTATTGATATCAGTATCTGGAATCATGGTATCAGAACAACTCTAGTTATATCGTACTCACATTAACATACCTTTCACAAATGTAAGATAATTCCTACCAAAATATATGTACACTATGTAAAAAATATTTCACTTTAATGTACAAAATATGGGTTAACTTTCAGTACAATGAAGATTATTTTTCCTAGTGTCTTCCAAAATGGGATTAAGTGTTCATACTCTGGCTTTACGTAAATGTTGATGCATGGCGTATTTTTTTAGCTACAGTAAAAGTCAGTTGTAACAATGGTTTATATCAGTACAAAGAATTATCACTATAACTGACTTTCGTTATAAAAAATTTTTAAAAATCCCATATTTACAAATATTTTTTATTTATGCTCTATATTTACTTTAATGGCACAACCAGAAAAAGTAAAATGACTGATAACATAACTCATTAAAATAAAATTTATATGTTGTAAAATTCAATCACTAGCAGAGAACAGACATGATGCATGTAAGGTTTAGAGCAGAGAGGGTGGCGACAGTCAATGCGTGCAACTGTTTCCATGTGTAAGGTCATCCAAGGTCATTCCACTTCCTGTCGTAACTGTGGGCTGGGACACACATACAGATGGGCGATGTATATGCATGCAAAGTTATTATGCACAACTGTCACTTGATACATTTTTTAGCTAAAATTGAGTGAAGAGATTTTTTACACTATTAAAAGTTAGCAAAAAAAATCAGTCATGTTAGTGACTATGAAATGCAGTTTTAATTCATGAGGTCAACATTAATTAGCAAAATGTGCGATAGTTTAGCACCAAAATACCCTTTAAAAAATAACTTACACAATAACTCTTTCTTGAAATAAGAATCAATTTTTGTTTGTTTCACTTTAACTAAACTTCCCTTATGACTTAGACTGGACCCCTTGGAAATTTAGCAACTCTCCAAATTTATATGCGGTATTTGCAGGAGTACAAGGCATTTACGTAATTTAGGTCCTTAAAATTTCTGTATACTGTACGATAGTACAAAAATATTTGGCAATCTTAAATCGCCCGACTGGTTGCTATTTTAATTTACGTTATGTTGTAATATTAGTATAAAGAACAATAACATGTTTCCTGAATATCACGAAACAAAAATGAATACAAATGTATATTCCGTATTATGAAATTGTAACTTTAATAAATATAGTCACCCAAACAATTGCTACGTGTAGTACCACATACAATGTATACCGTATTTTGGCATTTACAGACTGCAGAAGCTTTTTTAAATCCTGAGGTTCATTCCCAACTGACATTTGTCAACTACACGCTCCCGTAAAGCGATTGAAGGCATCCTTTGCTAACAGCACAACTGTGGATGCACGTGACTAATGTGGGTGATCCTACATGTGAACTTGCCAGGTGGTTTGCAGCTGTTCCAGTATCAATCGCTTCAGTTAATTCTCCCCCCCCCCCCCCCCCCTCTATCACTCTCTGTTTTATGCACTTCCCGCTTCACAGATAAACAAACGTGAGGCCATGTTCCAGTTAGTTTCTAGTTTAATTTTTCTTAATTTGTGCCTAGCATTTTGAAAGGTTTAGTTAAAACTAGTGATGGGTCGAGTCTAGTTTTTTTTCGATTCCGGTGCCGATATTGATTCTTTGGTCGATTCCGATTTTTGTTTTTTTTGTGTTTAATTTTTCAAATAAAGTTCAATTAACTTAGTAGGGCTATCAAAAACAAACATCTATGCTTTCTTAATACATATTTAAAATTTAAAAAATGTAACATGACATACATTAAATTTTCTTTAATCCCTTATGTGTTTTGTACCAACTTGTTTCAAATTTTATTACAAATATAAGGAAAATAATTCAAAATAGGCCTACGTACATTAATTGTCAGTTTCTAGCATCATCATAAAAAATATTCGTTACACAACATTTTGGACACCTGCTTATATACTAACCGAAACCCTTACTCTAACATCGGCACAAATAAAAAAAAAATGACTCGGATCCAAACGCTCCCACTACTAAGAACTTATAAAATATTTGCGTCCAATTTAACATGGGAATGCCAGTAATTTTTTTTTTGCATAATGACCACCGATTCCATTTCATTTACAGAAAAGAATCAATTTCAGTACTAAGAATCACCAATTCTGAAGGATCGAAGAATCACCTCGACCCATCACTAGTTAAAACAATACAATGTTTAACTGTCTAGCATTATTTTGGTATTATCATTATTTCAAAAATAAAAACATACGACAGCGATTTGATAATTTGCCAACTTTGAAGTTGACAAATAGAAAATTACAAAAATACTTCATAGATTTTGTAGACAAACAGGTCATCTGACCATTTCGTTAACAAAACGTGCCAATTGGAACATGGTCTCTTGATAATGGAAAAGGAACGAGTGAGTTATTATGCAAAATTTTAGTTGATGGTTGTGTAATATGCACGTGAACATGGAAAAAGGGTAGCTGATTGACAATTTGGCGTCAACGATAAATATGTACGGTGTTGGTGCGGGGAAAAGAAATACACTGTAAATATTGGCCAAAAAATGTGCTTTTCGAGGCTAAATGTGTAAATACCCAGAAATGGATTAATGGCCGTTTCATCACGTGCGTACCACTAGAATAATGGATTTTCTGTCACCACAGAAATGCTTCCATTTGAAGTCGGAAAAATTGCAACAAACAAAAAACATTCCTGTAACAGAATTTAAGGCGGACGTTTGCCGGTGACTTGATTGCGCAATATGCCGGCAATCTTATTACCCAATTCTTAGCAGGCAGCTCTTCAGTGCAATATAAATAATTAACTTGTACTCTCAGGTCTATTCCCTGATGATGCAGGACCTTACATGTCATTTTATTATGGTCACAAACGTTTTTTTTAACACTTTATCCAGTTTTTTTCCCCCCAGAAAGTCTCTTGTACGCACAGCACCCCGTATTTTCACATGAAAAAATATGGTAATTTCCAATGATTGATTCAAAAAAGTTTGACTAAAACACTAATTCGTAGGTATTTTTTCATTCAATTTTACTTTAGGGACAGATATTCACGTTGCATTTCACAATTAGCTTTGTCCAATATTGAAACTTTTGGTTGTGCATCTACACAAATACACAGTGGCGAGCACGTGACAGAGCACAGTCGATTGCAGTACGGCGCCACGGCAGGCAAGCTGTGCGGTGTTGCCAAGTATGTGTCAGACACATGCCGGTCCCTTCTGTACAAGCAGAGTAGAGTTAGGGAAAGTAAGTCAGTCAAACAGCCACTTGCAATGCTGCCCTACCTTTAGCTTTGTGCAGGTTGCCTCCACCTGCTTCACATAGGATGTTTTACATTCCGCAAGCCCTAGGGGGTAGGAGGTAGTACCTTCGTCATTCTTGTTTATTTCCGTCAAAAGAAATAAGCACAATTATCTTACTTTTGAATATCACTTCCGTATCCTAGTACCCCCCCCCCCCCCGGTAGACATCAGACCTATATGGGGGCGGCAGGGGACCAGAATTTTATTCTTCCCGAACGACACACCACACCATCCACAGAACAATCTTGGACGGCCATCCATTCACCGCGCTCGTGTGGTGAACGAGAGAGCTCGGACACTAGGGTACATCTTTCTTATGGCTTGGGGTTTTCCCTTCTCATCGCGCACTAGTGGTGCCAAGAAGAGTACCTACTTCCTTGGGTCTGGGACACTCACCACACCAGAGTTGAAGTCCACCTGTTCTCTGCATTTAGTGTAGTGTACGGTAGAGCCACGACTAAGCTCCTGGTAAGATCGACTTGTCAGCTCGGTGGTTGCCTTTCTCATTGTGCACTAGAGGTGCCACAAGTTGTAACACTTGGAGGGGCTGGGGAGACCAACCCTTCTGGGACCTTCAACATGTTTGGGCCACTGTTGGCGTTACACAGCTCGACTAACTCCTCACCCCGGTGCTGGAGTTTGCGAGTGAGATATGGCATTGGTCGGTTATTAATCAAAATGCCATTTACCAACAGTGGTATGTAAAATAGAGTAAAACGAGCAAGGGCTGCCTCTAAATTTCCCCGGGGGCTTAAATTCCTTCGTAATGGGTTTGAGCTACTTATTCCACAAATATTTATATAGTATTTCAAAAGATAAATGTATTTTGAAGAACCTCTCTTTAGTTTTATTTGTTAATGGTAAGTGGTGTAATTTTTTTTAACGAAACTTCACTATTAAGTAAGCAGTGTGTACTATGCAAACCATGCATTATTTTAGGTTTGCAGGATGTAATTTGTGCATGTTTGTATTTTAGTAGTGTGTACCATTTTATACTTAATTATTAAAAAAAAAATTTTTATCACATAAATTATATTTATTGATATGACTAATTGTGCCATAATTTAATGAACCAATATTGTAAAGGTTTAGGGTGAGTGAGTGAGTGAAGAGATTTGGGCAGCTGTTAACATCCAGGTCTTCAGAGCCAATGAGGGTAAAGCGAGGTGAGTATGGAGCAGTTACAGAATGATAGGGTAGGGGAAATGGGAGATACCTGAGAAAACCTGCTGACCAGAGGAATCATACAGCACGATTCCCACTTGTGAAGATCCGGAGTGAATTGGCTGGGGATTGAACCCGGTTCGCCCTTGTGGGAGGCTGGCAGTCTAATCGCTCAGCCACCATGGTCCCATATAGATTTAGAATTAAGACTTTCAGTATAAAGTTTAAAAGTTGAGTGTTTATTTATGTACGTTGACGCATGCCCAATCTAGCAAGCACTAATGCCTTGGGCTAGGCATGACAAACTAGACACTTTAGGTTAAGTACCACGAAAACCCTTGTTTCATGACTTCTGAGGAAAGAGGCTGTCATCGAGGTCAATATTATAGTTTTGGTTTGTGATGCCATTATCATGAGAAACACAAGTGCAACTTAATGTTTTGTGGGTGTACAATACAGGACTGATGTCTTGTCGAAGTGGTACCAAATCAAGAGTAACTGTCACGGCCCTGCAAACGTGCTGGCCCTTTACAATTGGTTTACCTTGCTGGATGAGGATCGGTTGACGCTGCTGCCCCAGTAGTTGCCATGATCTCACGAGTAAGTGGACTGCTGTTGACTTTGTCGGAGTCCGGAATGGGCTGGCTTTTGCTAGACTGCTGGCCCACAAACCATGGGTTGGCTATACCCAGGAGTGGCTCTTCTCCCTGGCTAATAGCCTCGACCAGAGGATGAGGTGTTCTGGGAGTCTTCATGAGTGGAGGGAGAAGTGTTTGTGGTAGGACTGAGGGACGAGACCTCATGTGGGCGGGTGGTAAGAACTTTGCCCCGCGGGGGTGAATTGTAAAATGCAGGTGTAGGAATTGGACTGCAATGCAAACTAGTTTTGGAGGCGTAAGCTGCCCTTCTAGTCTTCCTTTGGGCACCACCCTTCCGAATGTACAGCATAGGAAAAAGGTACAGACTACCCCCTCGTCAAAGTGAAGCTGGCGACTCGGTTCCCTGCATTGTACTGCCGTGGGCCGCAGCTGCACAGGTAAGAGTTGTACTATGTGCTCCTTTCATCCGTCCCCGTAGAGAGCGGTGGTGGAGTTAGGTTGGACTGACTGGCTAGCCGCCGAATGGAGGTCTTGCTAATGGTTAGGGCTCTATCGTACTCTACCCTGGGGCAAAGCACAGGTTGCCATCTATTGGGTGTGTATTTAGCTTCGGTGAGCTTGGTCTGCTGTCTTCTCTCTAACGGACTGGTGTTTATGTGAGATTAACAATACAGTGACACTCAAAATCAGTACTGAGAAGTCGGTTTATTAGCTCACGTGTGTATTCAGTGAAAATAGACATGGTGGCCCCATACTACCTCCTACAACTAACCTGAATTGACACGGAAGTTAAACTACGCTCAGCCAGGTGGTTCTAAATCTTATTTGAAGGTGATAAAACTGCTAGGTAGTTTACTACAACTGGCCCTAACTATCTACCTTGTCCTGAGGGGACCCATGGAGTGACTACCAGAAGGGTAGTGTTGAAGATTGCTGTTACCATCCAGTAAGGCAGGTGGTAACCCTGAAGAGACTGTCGACGACTGTTACCAAGGGGTGGTAAGGAAGGAGCAAGTTGGCATCGTCAGGAGGTTGTGGTGTTTGTGTCTTCCAGAAGCTCTAGGGGCATTGCCGCAGAAGATTCTTCTGAATGTGTCGACGTCAATAGTAGGCTTCTTCCGGCCCTGAAGAGAGTGGTAGAATCAGCAGGCGTACTAGAGAGCTTGAACTGCTGGTAACTTCCTCTGGCCCAAGTCTGAGTGGTGTAGAAATCATAGACTATAGATTTTGGGCCATGAAGGTCCTTTTATACTGATGAGTATTTGGACCGGAGTATGCGAGGGGTGAGGAAAGATATAGCTCCTCCCCCGTCTGTGGTTGTCGTCTGTTGCATGGAGAATCGCTAATGCGGCTGATTTCATCCCTTATCTGTCCCCGCAGTGTGCATGGTGCCCTCCCTCAGCACGCCGTAGAACTACATCACCTTGGGTGGTGTACTCGGTAGCTCGGCATATAATACAGTCTCACTTCGGGGGTTGGCATGATGTCACCTTGGAGAGTAGGGTGAACAGTACAAACTGGACTGACGTGTCTGTAATATAATCCATCATTGCGCAGGAGTACCCTCTATGCATGTGTCCAGCCTCTTCAGTACTGTGTAGTGACTTGCCCAAGGTGAAATAAAACAAGTGTTCAAATAGGACAAAGTCGAGTGTATGTCAAAGCTGTGCAGTGCGTCATGCCTCAACATTATAACAAAATTTATGTATTAGTGTGTAATTAGCCAGAACGGCTAGTCTATCCCCTTTATCCTTATTCCAGTTTTAAAAAAAGTGCACAATTCTATACATCTGTAATGTTGTCCAACTGTATGTACATTAAAATGGGTGATTTTTTGTTACCAATTCTTTGTTCCTTCTCTGTAACTAATTTTTGGGTTATTCTTTTGCAGATCTACTTTGTAATCTTCATATTGCCGTGGACCAGACTGCGAGATAGACTTGCTTTGCCCAGTAAGAAAACCACCTTTGTATCTTGTCTTTTGTAACATTTAGCTTTATATTTAATTTTATTGAGACCTACATTCTGACACAGAGTTATTGGTATAGTCCATTCACAGTTTCTTTTGATGTTTTTGAAACGAAACCTGTTTTTTTAAATAACTTGTATACCACAAGTATATAACACTGATTATCTTAAAAAGTATTATATTTATGAATAAATGATACTTTACCATAGTATCTTCTATAACTTGCAATATTTATTATGTATTCAATATGTATTCAAAAACAGTGAGAGGAGCAATGTTTTGGCAATGGCTAATAAGAAATAGTTCACAGTTAAAATATTGTTTTAACCAAGTTTTTTGGTATGTCATTTGTAAATTAAATGTTACCTGTTGAAATATTTAAATAGTATTTAGGTAGTCCTGGTGGAAACTTATTTCATTCTTACAGTTTAAAATAACATTGCAAAATATCATGCGTAGGACTGAGTGACATGGTGTTTGTTTTTTCGACACAGGAAGAAACTGTCATCTGAGCAGAGCTTGTCTCTCTCTCTCCCTCGGGAAGTTTCGCATCACTAGTAGTAGCAGAAAAATTATACATGTTTTCAATTTTAGCATACTTCATACTCATTGCAGCAAAATAATGATATTTGAATTTATATTTACAACTGAAAAGAGATTTTAATGTTTGAATACTTATTTTAATATACTGTATTTAGATGTGATCGTGGGAGGGTTACAATTCTGAAGTTGGCAGAAGTGGCAACATTGTGTGGCATGTTACTGTTGCGCAACTTAAGCAATATTTTTTCTTGCTCTGAAAAATACCTCACATTACCACATCAAGTTTGTACACTTTGTGTTTTTTAAACCTACCTACGCAATGTACGATGTGTTTCCATGGCAGGAGAATATATATATATATATATATAATGTGACGTGTGTCGTGATCGCTGTGTGTAATATGTTGTGGCTGTCACTTCCTTCTTTGAATGGGGCCTGCATTGCAACAGTTAAGATGGCCCAGTGTGTATGTGATTGCAAATATTGAGCACGCAAAATGTACAAGTTTTAACCCTGAAATGTTTTTATGACAAAGTAATTATTTTAACACATGACATCTGGGTAAGGGCAATGTGACGTTACATCACGAAGCAGTGACTTTGTTAATGCAGGCCAGTGGTGCTTATTTAGGGTGACTTTTGACTGTCTTAATTGGGAACTGGTGCAAGACCTGTGTACAATGTGGATCCTGTCAGCTAGGCACAAAGTCTATTACTGATTTGGCTATTGGCCAGGCTGCTGGCTTTGGGGTCGATTGCTTATTTTCTCTGGTGCTTGGTTGCCTGTTGGTTCAGTTGCTGTTGGAACTCTGATGACCCCACTCACCTAGTGTGTGTAGAGGTAGGAGATAGTATGGATCACCGTGTTTCTAATCTAGTGGGAATAAAACACTTCGTCTGGCTAACTGATATTTTCCTTGTTCTGTAAGTGAATGTGATCCTTTTCAATAACCTGGTATGCATCTCCCTCGAAGGGAGCAACAGGGGACTGTGAATTGGCAACAGTTTCCGATGTAGAGTAGCACTATGGGTAGGCCCTAACCAGGATTGCACGCACATCACACACAAGAACAAGAGTGATGGCCACCAATACTGTGGACCCTGTACGTAAAGGTACCTGGTGTGTAAGTATGGTAGAGCCCCAACCACCAGAAAGACACACAATGAAGTATCTGGGCCAACAACTAAGTCAGCTAACCCATTCCCTCCAGAGCGTATAAACTCACCAGAGGGGGTGCCAGGTCTGACAAGGCTTGACCCAGGTACTTCTCGAGTACATTTTAGCTAGGGGTTTGTTGCCTGCTGCACTCTACAGGGTGAACCGTAGCACCTTTCCTGTTCATGACGTTCGCTCACTCACGAGGGAGCAGGAGGAACACCTGGAAGACAGCTGCTATCCTTGGATCTCGCCACCATGTGAGTAATCAACCCACACCAACCCTCAGCTGTAAGTCCCCATGGGAGAGAGCACAAGCTGCCGCTGCCTGGCAATTAGTGGAGTCTCGCTCCACTACCCTCCCTGCCAACCTGTTTGGTCTCCAAGTTAGGGTTCCCAAAGCTCCTCACCCTGCCGTCAAACTGTTCTGCCACGGGTACACTCTCCTCGTGGGAGGGGAACCGATCAATCTGGAGGGCACCAGCCAACCACATGCCCACCAGCCGGCCGGCACCCTGGTCACTTGCAGGCGACTGCAGAGCCAGCGTGCTGTGCCTTCCGCGCTCCAGCAGGAGCTGAAGTATACCAGCCAGGGCTAGCATCTGCTGCGAGGCAGTGACACCAGTGGTAAGCTAGCCCACACCCATATGTCCAACTTACAGAGGCATCACCTCACCCTCACAGACGTTGTACCAAGCAGTTACCTGATATGTCCTACCTTATATAAAGGGCCAGCGTGAGGCTGATGAGTCATTCTACAATCGCCTCCACAGAGCCCACTCCTTACCTGCACAACTGACCTGGTGCAAAATTTAAAAAACTTCCTCACTTTTGACATGACGTCCCTGTCTCTAGGCCATCACGTGTCAAGAAGGGTATAGGAAGGGACTTTTAAGTGTGGCCCAATGTGCAGCCACTGCTAGTTTCTAACTGCGTTCAATTAGCAGGACCAGTTCAGTGCGATCTGAGATAAGGAGCCAGAAAAGGCAACCCAGAAACCAGACCAGACTTCAGGGAGTCTTGAAACACCCTGTGGCACTCATCTTAACCCCCCCCCCCCCCATGATATCGAAGAAGAAGATAAGCCCAGCAATGATGCAGTTCTCTTCTCTCGACAGGGCAGAATTGTGAGACCCCGCAGGCGATGCCCAGGGCGATGTCCAGCCCTTGCCTCCGCCTTACGTAGCAGCGTAGCAAATGAGTCCAGCCAGATAGCAGAACCAAAGAAACCCATTCCTACAGGCAATTTACATACAAATATCGAACACTGAACCTCGCTCAACCAGGATGAAGCCACCACGCCAGGTAACAGTGCCAAACCCCAGAGGCGAGAATTCCCACCCCCCCCTCCCCCCCCGCTTACTGCACAATCCAAGGCGGCAGGTACCGAGAGACTAAGTGGAGGCCGGCCCGTAAAATCATGTGGCAAGAAATACAGACTGATAGCGAACAGGTTGGGAAAAGATAAAAGATGTAAATATCACCCAACAGAGAAAATTGTGTATATTGTAAATTGTAAATGTATTTATTTCAGTATTGTGTTGCTCTGAAGAACCAATTTTTTTTTAGCTTATGTAGGTGACCAGTACATAATTTCAGCTAAGTTTAGATTTTTTTAATTATTTGAAGTGTGTAACTCACCTTTTTGAACAGGTTTATATTAACTAGTATGAAATGGGAAAGTACCCTGCACAAGTTAGAACCCAATGTTACACGTGTCCCTGCTGTGCGACACACGAGAGGCTAGAGAGCAGCCTGCTTAAAGCTTTGCCTTCAGTGCCATGGCAGGAGACAGATAAAAACATGCCCTGAGTGCTAAGCAATACATGTCACATGTAAAATTGCATCTTTTATTGCAGGAAACGAACTGTAATTTGTCCTATGTAAATACCCACAGCCATCATTTAGCTGTTCAATGTGAGCGACACACTTTCTCTCGACCTTAAATGGCTGGTTCATTTACCTAACTCCCTGCTGCATCACACACATGCACGCATGCACTCACACACACACGGAGAGAGAGACACACACACACACACAGCAAGATGCACGCTGTGCCGTTGCTCAGCCTAACAGAGAGGCACAGAAGAGCGATTGTGCCAGATGCCAACCGACATTAAGGGGTCTGTCTGAATACACCCCTTCACCCAGAATCACCGAGATGATTCTCCATTGCAACAAGGGGGGCCAATTGACACGTGACGCTTCCTGGTCATTATTGTTATTTGACTCCGCATCATGTGCGTGCCACGTGTCCTCAAGGGAATTGAACCCTGGCTGGCTGCCTCCATGGCCAGCACCCACATAATGATAGGAAGTCATGTCATTGCCTCTGCAGCTGGTTTTGCTAAGAAGAAGCCGCAGATATGTAAGAGTTTGCCCTTAAGCGAGCAGCAGATGCTGCCTGCAATCACACTCAAAAACCCTGTCACCCTGCCAAGAGGTGGCAGCAGCGGTTCCACCAGGCCCGAACCTGAAGGGGAGGCGGCTGACGATTACCAAGCGTGATCAAACCATGTGGGAACTCCAGCCAAAAGGAATATAACGCAGTGCACTTGGCACAAACATAAGTCAGATAACCATACAGTGTTAGGACACACTACCAACCCCGTTTTTCCTTGAGGAGCCAATGCCAGTTGTCCTTGTAGCTCATCTCAGCACAAGTCATGCTAAGGTTTTCTACTGCACAGCAACAGTCCTCATCAGGACTCCCTTAGACCTTCAAGTTTTCTAGCAGTTCTTCAGCAAATGACGCCTTCCCTAACACAGCAGCCGAAGAGTCGTCGCTACCACGTGATGCTTGCCATCAAGAGTCACCACACCCAACACATACACAAACGTGGTGCCCCGGGTCCCTTCAGGACTACAAGTCACAATTAGGGTCCAGTTGTTTTCACAACTACTTAATTGTCAGCTCTTGTCAACTCTTCAAGCCAGGCTCCTCATGCTGACAGGCACTTTCACATGTCTTGCCCTAGTACAGTTGACGCCGTCGGGCGAGACACGAGACGAACGATGACACAAATACTTAGGGTAATTTGGGCACCAGCGGTGCTTCCCAATCACCGCACTATTGAGACTCAGGGTTCTCAGGGATGTTGTGGGTTTTGTGTGTCCATCTCACTCATGCGTACTTATGAACACGTTGGCAGTACTAAACTTGTAATAATCACTGAAATAAACAATTGATAATACATATGTGGCTAGGACACCGTCACTATTGAATGAAAGAATTGAGTTCATTGTAGACTTGTTTTTATTTATGTTGTTTATACACATCAACGTGCTAATTAAATGATTATTGTGGTCATGATTAGCCAATTCCGCTTGGGTGTTCTCCAGCCCATAATTAACTAGCGCACGTCTAAATGGATATTCTCACCGAGGTGCGTGAAAGCACAGCCTTCACAAGGGAAGAGGGCCGACAGCCGCTAGGGTGACTGACAGTTTTTCCCTGAAGACAGGACACAGTGAATTACAAATGAAAACTCTTAATACACATTAACACGTGTCATTACTTGGCATCACTAATGCAAACTTGTCGGGGCTCGCCCTCCAGCATGTGGGTAGTGTGGTGGCGGCCTATACACAGAACCGGCTAGGATGGAAATGATTGCACGTACACTAATTACAAAATTACATAGACCCTTGAACGATACATGAAATAAGATGGGACACGAGATGAATATGCACAATAAACATACATGTGTGAAAACAAGCTTAGATGATGCGGATGCCGCTGGATGAAGTTTGTAGCGGACCACGTGGTGCAGGTGAAATTGCAAGATTTCTGCATGGAAACTGCAAACTAAATTCAGATGAAGTATTATTCGTGTTGAGCAAGTGGTTCTCTTTACGATTAGCGTTGTTGCAGGCTTATAACATGCCTGATGGCGGAGAAATCATACATTACTGTGACCCCGTGGTCAGGTACAAAAAGCATCAATTTACGAGAAAAATACATTGAACCCTGAATAAAACTGACATTGAACCTTGAAATAAATGATTGCACATACAATGTTACATAAATAAGCTCTTAAAACGTAATGATGGCGTATACAAAGATTTGGCTTCAGTCAGCCATGTGGTTATACGTGATGTTTCCGTAAAACATTCAAACACTAAAATTGGACTCAAATACATACATAAAAATAAAGCTCCTAAAATTGAGTGTCGCAATTATGCAGAAGTTACATTGAAATGCCATAAACATAGGCAGATGGCGTCTGATTCAAAATGTGTGGGTCGCGTGACGTCTCGGACATCTTTTGCCTCCTTCTCCTCGATTAAGTTAAAAATGCCACAAGGGCGTAAGAAATTAATAAAGTGGATGTTTAATGCTGGGGAAAATGTCTGGCAAAAACATACGCAAGCAAAGATTAACCGGTAAACTGGCACCCCGGTCACCAGCAGGCGACGGCAGTGTCAGCCTGCTCGGCCATCTGCTGCAGCCGGAGCTGTAGTCTACCAGCCTAGACCAGCGTCTGCCGCAAGGGAGTGACACCAGTGGTAAGCTAGTGCGCACGAGTGTGTCCAACACCCAGAGTCATCATTTCGCTCTCGCAGACTTCGTACCAAGTAGGCACCCAAAGCTCCCCATCTTGTACAAGTGGCCAGCGCTAGGCCTGCGAGTCATTCTACATATGCCTTTGCAGTAGAGTCCACCCTCTACCTGCATAACATACCTGGTGCAAAATTAAAAAACTTCCCCACTCTTGACATGACGTCCTTATCACTAGGTTATCACGTGTCAACATGATATAAAAATTAGGGATGGGCCGATGCTGATACTGATTAACCGGCCGATACCACGACCATCAGCATTGAACATTATTAGCTCATTATTATTCACCTATTACTAGCACTAATTTATTTAACACAATGTTAAATACACCGGCATGCTACTTCTTGTAAAGTATTAATTTATCGCATCCTTTAATATAATATCCTGTCTGAAACCCAAAATATATTCAGAACCATTGTTTTGTGATGATTTGTTATCTTTGTTTACATTTTGCCGTATTTCCTGTTGGTACAGTCACCAAAGATTGTGTGCATCATTCTTTTTTGGACACTATGTCAATGCAAAACAATGTGACTTAGGGTCCCCGGAAAAATGGGGAAGCACGACGAAATTTGCCATTTATAACAGTTTTACACAAAGTTTTAGCCAAAAAAAAAATTCCCGCTGGTTTACATCACATGTGAGACGTCACTTCACTATTGAATGTTAGAATCGATAGTGCATGTTATTTGCTCAATGATCCAAAACAGGGTAGTAAGTTCGACAAATAAGTGTGTGTATGGCATATATTGATACTTATGTGGATAGATCGTGAACCAAAACAGAGCAGCACAGGCAATTCATACGCGTTACAAGAACAAAATATATCTCGTGTAGTCTTCGGGCATTGCATTCCCAACTGGAATTTATCGTTGTTATTGTTTTGATTTGTGCTGTCTTCAGATTCTCGAATCTTGGTGATGTTTTTTGAAATTTAAATTGTTTGTTGCCTAACTCCACAAAATGCCGATGTTTTTGTCAATTAAAAATTGTGAAAGGGAGTATAAAAGTTGATGCGTGCCGCTCCTACCACTAATTAATGAGTACGACTCATCGCTGAGGTTCCTATTTTCACTGCTACAGGCGTAAGAAGTACGTAGAGAGAATTTTTGACATGAATTCTCAGCTGCCTACTCTACCAGGCAACAGGAACTTTTAAGCGAATTCTCGCCACCTGAAGGATATGCAACCTGGCACGTGGCCCCCCCCTACCCTGCGCCGAGAGCCTACAAGCTGCCCGGACCTCGGGCAAGACCGAGCGCTACCGACAAGGCACAAATCAGAAATGTTGACTACTGCTGACCAGAGTTTTTCGACTCCCACGTCAACCAGGGCAGAATGTTTGCTCTCCCAGCAGCCCATGCTGGCAGCGTGCAAGTGTTAGTCAAGTAGCTGTGTGCAGTAAATGGCACGAACTAGGCAAACCATGCCCTGAGAACTAAGGATCGAAACCGAGAAATTAAGCGAACTTCGGGTAGTACACAAAATACTCGGTGCCGTTAACCCCGAAAATGTCAGTCAGAAGTCAATGCTGCCATAGGTGAAAATCTCAACAATGAGCACATGCAGTGCTAAGCCATATCGTTATGCCTGCTTAGGCTGGCCTGAAGAGGCACGTGATACAGGAGGACTAGAATACTGTTTTACCAATTGCCATCAACAACCTACGAGCTTCTGCAATGAAATCTCGTGTCCCGGCCGAGGTATAAATCGTATCAGGTGCACTACATGCAATGAACCCTATAATCATTTATATATAGGATGGCCCAACAAGCGCGTCTCTATGCCCGGGATGGCCTACCAATGTGAGAGATTCCGAGGAAAGCACATCTCTCATTCACTCAGATGTAAGCCATCCCGGATCTACATACAACAGAGAACGGTGCCAGGCCATCCAGCACCCGGTAGAGACAACATTAAAAACAGACTTCACAGGTCGACCCCATGAGGACCTGGTAGCGTTCACGCAAGAATGCAAAAAATAATTCAGAGAGCTGGACCTGCCATCGAAACAATGGGTTGACAGAGCCCAACTACATTTGAAGGGCCTCGCCCTCACTTGGTGGGAAAGATATGGTGAATTCCTAACGGACTGGAAACAGTTCAGTGCTAGGCTCGCAGCAGAATTCGTGGGCGAGGAGTTGTTGGCCAGACTGACAACTCAATTTTATAGCCTGACTCAGGTGCCTGACGACAAAGCAGAAATCTTCATACGGACTAAGGAACAGATGTTTCGACGCATGTTCCTCGTTGTTGACGAAGCTACAGCCCTGTGCTCCATTAGTCTGATGCTATTACCTAGTCTGAGGAATGTCCTTCTTACCGGTAGACCTACCACCTTGGACAAACTGGTTAACCGAGCCCGAGAAGCAGAACAAAACTTTGCAGCACAGGCTACTCTCGAAAAACCAGAATAAGCCAAAGTTCTCGAGGTACGAACACCACAGAACGCATCCCTTAAAGGTGCACCAGCTCCACTTTCCTGCATGGCATTCGTACCCAAATGCTGGTTCCGCCCAGAGAACCACTGGAATAAGGACTGGCCTCGGAAACCAGAAGGGGCCGCCATTCCACCTAAACGAGTTGACAAAACACAGTCAACTATCTCAGCAAGATTGACTGAAAAACCGACTCCTGATAGCGAGTCTGGAAATGCAGATTCTGCGGTGCGAAGCAGGCCACCACCCTAGGTTTACAAGGGCTCATCCTCCAGGCATTAAGTGAGGAAGTACCGGTTCCTATAGCCCCCACATAGAAGGGGAGGTAAATAATGACAGGGTGCTCGCCTTACTAGACTCAACGGCCACACGCAATTTTATCTGGAGTAATTTGTTAACACCAAACCAACTCGCTGGAATAAGACCGCAAACCAGAACAGTACGAATGGCGCAACCTGACTCCACCCTTGTCATAACCGGAAGAATTACCTTGACAATAAAAATACAAAGGATTTCTACACAGACAGAATTTATTGTGTCCCCAACCCTGTCCGAATCAATAATACTAGTGTGTCCGTGGCTCATCTGCAATCAATGTAGTCTAGATCATGGACAATATAGAGCCTATCTGGGAGAAACCAACCGGACTACAGTAAACTGGGATCAAAATCCAGACGTCATCTCGCCACTGCCCATTGACCCGATGTTTATTAACCACAAACTTGAAGAACCAGAATTTTACCAATTGAAGGCCATACTAGATGAACATGTCAGTGTGTTTGGAAAAGGAGGACTGTTACGACAAACACATTGTATATAGCACAAAATATGGTTAACCACCGACGTACCGGTTTACAATCGACCATACAGAGTATTAGCCTGCTGTCGTGACCTCATTATGGAGCAGGTCAAATGACATGAAGGACCAAGGAATTGTGGTGTCATCAAATTCCACATGTAACTCATACGTGGTTCTCGTGCCTAAGAAAGGCGGGAAATTGTGATTTTGCGTAAACTACAAATCATTAAACGAAGTTACCCGCCCGATTGCTCCCCCAGCTATAGACTTCTCACATACACTGAGACATTGGCAAGGCCAAAATATTCAGTACTCTTGACATGGAGTCTGGTTATTGGCAGATTGCAGTCCACCTGGACAGTCGCAAATATACGGCCTTTACAACACCTGAGGGCGAAACACGTCACTTTCGAGTCTTGCCATTCGGCATAAAAACGGCCCAGCAACATTTCGACGATTAATGTCTGCTGAAGTATTAACAGGTTACATTGGCGAGTTTTGCTTTGCCTATCTCGACGATGTAATAATATATTCCAACAGTTGGGAGGAGCACATAGGCCATCTGCAAAGCGTGTTGAAAAGACTCAAATTACATGGAATGACTTGCAATCTGTCAAAAAGTTTCTTCAGGAAGTCATCAATAGATTATCTGAGACACGTATCACCTGAGGGAAATTTCCCGCAACACAGTTCAATATGAGTGATTGAAGACATGGAAGAACCTTCAAATAAGCGACAATTATAACGGTACCTGGGTCTGTGTAATTGGCTACGAGACTTCGTTCCAAATATCTACTAAGGGAACAGCCCCAAAATTTTTAACTATGAGATGATATTGTGTGGACGAGTAGCAGACAGCCCAATACGCCTTAGAAGATCTCGTGCTAACCGATCATTTTTCAAGGTGGGTAGAGGCATTTCCTCTACCCAGTCAAGAAACTAACCCAATCATACGGAAAATGGAGATGGAGGTTTTTGCACAATGGGGTTATCCAAATGCCATATTTACAGACAATAGCACCCAGTTTACTAGCCGTCAATGACAATATGCTTGTCAGGGGTGGGACGTAGAGACCTGGACTATCCCCCCCCCCCACCCCTACCATCCCCAAGCCAACCCCACCGAACGGAGGAACCAGGAGATCAAGAAGTGCCTCCGTATCAGTGTGGGTAATGATCACAAGTATTGGGATAAGCACATCCCAATCATACTGTTTGCCCTTCAATGCCGAACGAACAATGCCGTCGACACCAGTCCGAGCATCCTACTCCTGGGACAAACATTACGCCGACCACAGGCAACTGGCAGTGGGAAAGTGAGCCTACCTACATGCCTCAACCCGAGGACATCCAGCTAGCAGCCTTGGCCCGCACCACATATGCCCAGAAAGCTTACATTCTAAAGAAATACCCCCAACCGAAAACTGGGATGAGAGAATTATCCTACGAGAAGCCGTCCTGCGAAGTCATCCTCTCTGCAAAGCCATCCTCTCGGCAAAGCCAGCAACCAATTCAGCACTGGCTTTGCCGACAAATGGAATGGGCCGTACCGCATCATAGGCAAGCGTGACGTGTACTAGGCCGAAGATGTACGATGATGAATATGGAAGACCATCCGAGGCCAAATCTGACCCTACCCAGGGGACATGCCGACACTTGGGGATGACGATGCAGAGGGAGAAACCCCAGGCCAGTTCGAAGATGATGACGAACCCCCCAACAAAAAAGGTAGTTCCCGATATTGAACTATGACACTTGACGAGACCTGAGCCAACACCTATCATTATTGACAGGGCTCCTAGTTACATCATACCATGAAAGCCAAATGTAGAACAACGAAAAGGTTCATTCACCGTCAGATCAATGCCCTTGATGTCACACAGCCATGCTGAGGAAATCGCAGCCCAATGCAATAAAGCAATATCTAGCTGCTCCAAATTGTTGTGGTAGAGTCCACGGAACAGAGAACCCCGTTAGACATCCCGCTGATCAAGCCGCATTGGCAAACAATCGGAAGCACCTTTGGCGAGAGAGGTAGGAATCACACAAGCACCTACTTCTCCACCCAGTATAACTCTAAAGCCAGAGGTCAAAGCCATTTCTACTTCAATGAAGTCGACCTTTGGCTTCAATGAGGAAGTACGAGGTGCCACTAAAACACTAAATGCGGAAGATGAAGAATCACAAGGGGCAGTGGCCAAGGTCATTCCAGCATCTATGATGTGGCGCACTGCACCCAACAACGAAGAACTCCTGCCACCCGGGACGTCGAGATGCCAAACCAGAAGTTCTTCGCCTCAGCCACCTGCCATGCAGGACATCCCGCAGATCTGGACGTCGAGCTCCGTCGAAAGATTTCCGTACCAACCACCTGCCACTAGGAATCTCTGCCACCCAAGATGTCGAGCTCTGACGAGAGTGCTCCATAACTACAACCTGCTACGCAGGAACACCCGCCACCCAGGGCGTTGAGCTGCGATAGAAGTGCTCTGTCCCCAGGTCCTGCGATTCAGGAATACCCGCAGACTCGGACGTCGAGTTGCCAAAGTGGAAGTGCTCCGCCCTGCCATCTTGCCACGCAAGAAGCTGCTGTCGTCGTGACAGTCGATGCAACCCACTACCCCTCAACAGGCACATCACCCGCAGTGGAGGTCGAGGTGATCCTCCCTCCTACTGTCTTGCCCCAGGAACTGGCCACAGAGATCGTCGATACCGCCCACGACCTGGTCCCACGACGAGCTGTGCTACCCACGGTCAAGGTCTTTCTCCCTCACACTGCCCCATCAGAGAAACATCCTGCCCTATGGTTAGTAACCCGTGAAGTCGGGGTGGAGAGTTTGTCACTCCCCTGCACTGTCTCAAATGCCCTTGAACGAGTGCCCTCCCAATCTGTTGCGGCAGAAGCAGACGCCACGACGGCCCGGGCTGCTCCACGATGCCTGATGGCCCCGCGTACTGCCAAGGCCGGTACCGGGAATTGCCATGAAGGCCCACAGCAAGGTACATGTGGCCATACCCTTTGCATGCTGCCCTTCATCCGAGGGGAAGGCCTGAACAAGGTAAGAACGAAGATCGCCAGTAAGTGTGCCGTTATTACAGACAGTTCAGTAGCCGTAAACCGCTACTTAGTGTGTGACAAAAAGGACTCGTTAGAGACCTGTCATGTGCATTACATTTAATTTAGCCGCAAGTCAAAGACAGTGAAGTAAGCAGAACAATCACAACTAGGCTAAATTTTCAAAGTATCCCTTAAATTTGCCTCGTCCCACTGTTATCAAAAGGGTGGAAAGGGGGGCGTGTAAAGAGCAGAGGAGGTAAATGCATCGGTAATTAGTCACTCGACTATGTGCTAACTAACTTTTTAATAAAGCTTAAAAGCTGTATGTCGGTAACTTTTTACCACAGTGAAATATAGATATTTTACACCTCAAGGCTCCATAGTTTTTAGTGGCAGACAGCCCACTTAAGTAGTTAGCATTACAAATAGACGCTCACCACAGTGACAGTAATGGCTACCATCAGTGAATCACGTAAAGATGCTCACCACAGTGCCAGTGATTAAGTTGAAGACAGAGACTTCGACGTAACAATGACATTTTTAGCTTTTCTTATATTTTTTATTTTTTATCACTTAAATCTGACTTGATGTGTAGGTAAACATCTAAATGTAACAATACGTTTTCACAGTTTACTAGTGAAGATCACCTACATGAAGAATGCCGTTGCGTAGGAGTGCATTTTCAGCACTTATGAATGTTTACATTCCTTGGGAACTTACCTTGAACATTCTAACGAGGATACACAGTGTACAAATTAGCTGTTAGACCCACGATATAAGATAGACTCCCGCAAGGGATAGTAGGTAAATTTTTTTTCTATGCTTTTCAGCATTAAATCTTATTTTTTGTGTAGGCACACAGTTATGTATCTCTATAATGCCATTTTGTAGAAGGGAATTTTTATGTTGTGCTTCTGTTTGCTTATATTTTGTGTGTGCTTTTGTTTGCAATATCTTGTGCAGCAACTCAGTAACAAACCAAAGACTTTGAGCTTGAAAGCTCTCAAAATCAGGTGCAAGATATTTTTAACTTTAATTTTATTCAGTGTCTATGTATGTGTATTAAGTGACCAACATGCGCACAATTTGCTGTAATAGTCATGCATGTAATGTACTCGCTTTGTTATTCGACTAGCCGGTCAACTCAGATGTTGAAGGGCCTGTGGTTGTCCACCTAGCACCCTGTCACACGTAACTATTTAGCTTTTGACAGATACAAAGGTTCCTTGGAAATATTTTCCTTTTCTTTCTTAACTCATTGCAGGAAACACCAGGATAGAAGTGGCGTTTCCCCACCTTCTGCGAGTAAGGCTTGTACATTCATTTTAACTATTGTCATTTTGAATCCCCTCGTTTTGACGTGCCATTGTTTTATGTTAGTTTTCTTTCAGGTTTTTATGTATGATTCCCTTGTAATATCCACCAGCGATATGCTGGGTTTTTTTCAATGGCACACGTAAAAATGTAGGATGTTGGGACACCCGACACTTGCTGCTTTCTAACCCAGTAATTTTTGCTACACTGGGGGAATACACACTTTCGCCGCATCAGCAAAGTTACATCACCAGGGCTAGGGGCAGAGGAGGACTCCTGACCGAAAGAGAGAGAGAGAAACCAAGGTTGCCGGACCACCAGAGAGCATAGAACACGCGCTGCTACAGCGGTCAAGCCACCCAAGCTTAAGGGTCCCGCCTACGTAACTGAAAAATTTTTTGTTGTGCTATCTGCCTCACACCACGTTTACAGACATCTACCCAGACCTTCCAGAGTGAACCTACGCCTTTCTCCACCACCTGTTCCACGATGAGTCTTCATCGAAACGAAGGGGAAGGGGGGGACGAATTGACGTGTGCCACTCCTAATACTAATCAACTACGATTACGACTCATCGCTAAGGTTCCTACTTCCACTGCTACAGACGTAAGAAGTACGTAGAAAGAGAATTTTCCACATGAATTTTCGGCTGCCTACTCTTATCAGGCAACAGGAAATTAAAAGCAAATTCTCATCACCTGAAGGTTACGCAACCCAGCAGGCACGCTCCCCCCCCCCCTCCCCCCTTCATCATGCTGATAGCTTACAAGCTGCCCGGATCTCGGGCAAGGCCGAGCGCCGCCAACGAGGCACGAATCAGAAACGCTGACTACTGCTGACAAGAGTTTTTCGACTTCCACGCCAACCAGGGCAGGAAGCTCGCCCAGCCTGCGCCGGCAGCCTACAAGCTTCACCAATATAAGTCCGAACGCTGCCGGGCTTGAGCAGTCATTCTTGTTTCTTTTATGACATCCCATAGCACTGCCTAGTGCTGGGACCTCCAGAGAACTTCTAAGCTTTGAGTATGCCCCCAGCGGTTGCTTCACCATCGGCGATCAGTCAACCTGACAATCAGTGAACACGCTCACCAACACACATTAAATTCACGTTGTCTCCTCTATACACCTTTACTAGAACAGTTTAGTATTAATGTATATCTTACCGTCTAGATTTATCTTTCCCCTTTACAACTTGGAACCAGGTCGCCTACACCTGGCCAGTGTAGTTTCCTTCAGCACTCTACTGGTTGGTAGGAGGTAACATGCGTCACATGTTTATTGACTCCTCAATAATCATAGTTTGTTTCCTATACTTCAGGTTTTTCTTTCATTGAGATTCTTACTTTTCACCCGCTAGAACAGTTACATTGTGCTCTACTGATAGGTACCGGGACTTTTTATATAACCAAATTAGCTTTTACTATGGGCGCCCTTGAGGAGACCGTCAGTTTTCTCACACACCTATTAGACAGCCATCTGTTGCTTTCCAACTGTCAGAGCACTGTCTAGTGCTGGCGGAGAGGAACAGAGGAGTCACAACCACTAGCAACACCTTCATTCAAGGAGAGGCGACAAACCCAGGTTACTTCTTTACATCAGAGCACTGTTAGTGCTGGGGTAACTGTAACTTGAGTCCTGATGCTCATTCGTGTATGAACGTACATCCAGTGGAGGCATTGGTGATCCACACAGCTCCCCGTCAGCCCGCATAGCGTGGGGGATCAGTGGAGACTATTATTGAGCCTGTGTCCGCATGCCAAAACCAGACATATGCTGTAAGGTTGTTCTTTGTTAGGGTGCACCCGTATATAGTAAGCAACGACTCTATGCCCTACCAGGTGAGGCACAGCAAAAAGTGCAGGGAACAAACGCAGCGTTCCTTCTCACCATACAGTTGAGTGCACTACCTCGTCCTGTGGAGGAAAGGCAGGCGGAGTGAGACCGTGCTGCCCAACTTAGACAACAAGCAGTCACGCCTGCTCCGGTACTTGTAATATATTTGTCGCCTTGCTTGAGCATCCATCCTTCGTGCCACCCTGTGGTAAGAGGGTTGTTAAACTATACAGAGACAGGGTAAGGCTGGGCAAATCTGAACTTCTGGAGCCGTGAAGTCTACAACTGGAATCCCCACGTCGGAGTGAATCGAGCTCGCCACTACTGGGTGAAACCCGGAACGACAACACCCAAGACGACATCATAAGTAAGTTGTAACCAACACTCCTCGCCTCCCACCTTGTAACCTGAGCCAATCACCCTCTTTTGGTTTTAGCAGAAAAATCCTCGACCAACGTGTCTGTTAGTCTAACCGGGCATGCGTCAAAGTAATGAATTTTACATTTTTGATAGATAACACTAAATAATGATGTGTAGGTTTTGTGAATTACGTGTGGACTGGATGTGTAAAAACACGTGTCCAATGAAAAACACAAACAAAACCAAGATTGGCAATCTACATTGTCTACAGAAAAAGTTTCTATTGGTGAATTGCTTCAAAACGTAACCAGTTTGCAGAAAAACAAAATAATATTCGTGTGTGATTTTGTGGAAATGATGGTAGCATCCAGCATTCCTCTGGAAAAAGCTGACAGACCCAGCATGAGAAACTGGCTAGAGGAATATGTTCAAGCTGAGTTTTGCATAAAAATGCATGCACGTTTTCCGCAGCTGTAAATATTTTGCTTTTCTGTGTAGTAGCCCTTGTGAATATACAAGCTGCATTGAACCTAACCTCAAATAGCAGAAACGAACCTAGCAGCTTATATTTTTTCCTTTGTTATTTGGTTTTTAGACCTACGTTGCATATCATGTCTGTTTTTCACTACTTGTATACCATGACTAGGGCTGAGTTAATTATTTGCAAGATGCATTTACAGATACATAATACAGCAAGGATATAATTATTTCCTAAGGGACAGATAAAAATTAACCATTGAGGGAGGGGTAGTAAAAGATAATTAAATTATTTCGAATAATAAATTAGAATTATTTAAAATTCTAAAATTGATGTTTGTTTTTAGTGCTTGTCAAGTAACTTATTTTATGTTTTATATTGAAAATTAACAAGTTTGAAGCAAGAATTTAAACTTTTTTTTTTTGCTAATTTTGGGTGGTCTACTTTCATGTTTATGCATCTAAATTTTACACCGTTTTTTTGCACGTCTTAAGTTTTGCTCAATTTCAAGTGAATATTTAATATTATATTAATTTCAATAAGTCCTTTCTAATGACATATTTAGGCTGTTGGTTAAAATAAATATGCATTTTGTAGTTATGTATTATATTTCTCAGATTTAAAATCCAAGTCATAATGAAATCCGTTTGTAATGAATGCTGTATTGTCTGGTAATAGTTTTTGCTTGCTTGTTAAGTCACTTATTTGCCCAGTTAAATTGTCTTATTATTTATTATTAAAATTAATGTTTTATTTCATTTCAAGTGTTCACAGAACTGAAGACTTAAATTTAAGTACTAAAAAAGTATTTCCAAATATTGGGAATTATGATTGTGTTCATAAAAACTGGCATCGGCAGCTGAGAATCGGTATCGTTGGTATAGGGAAAATGTGGAATCGGCCCATCCCTAATAAAAATGTGACCTTTGGTACTTTTATACAATCATTTGTAACTAGAGTTTCAGTAATATGGTTGCAGACAGTATTTTGTGTGTGCAGTATGTAGATGCCATATCTTGAAACTGAGGTTTATAATTTAAGTTGCACATCAAATGGTAGCTTTTGTGTACTGTATAGACAATTCTGTTTTGTTTATAAATATGGCGCAAATAGTATGCAGCATCCAAGGTTACGGGTTTTTGTATTTGTTTAGTGATACAGGAGGTGGCAGATATCCTGCTGTAGCATCATTTTATTCGGTGGAGTCTCTTAGTTAATATTATTAATATTATGTTTTATGTTTTTTGTTTTTGCAAAAGCCATTAAAATTTAATTTTTTTGCTATATAAAAAGTAAGTTGTCTCCTGTGTTAGAGTTCATGTAATTTATTGGTGACAAGGGAGGTAGCATGTACCTTCTTGTTTTATAGTTTTATATGGAAGACTAATGTTTTGGTTGAAATAACCCCTGGTTTTTCTGCAAGAGGCCTCCTAACATTGAATTTTCACTAGCTGAAAAAGTATGCGTCTCCAATGTTACAATTTTTGTAGTTGATAGGCGACAAGAGATGTTGCAAATATCCTTCTGTGGTATAATTTTATTTGGAGGACGTCTGACTATTGAGTTAAGTTAATATTCTATGCAACAATTGTGTTAATATGCCAGATGATTGAACATGGATTTCAAGGAAAAAATGGCATCAATTCATGTATATGTTGACGTGTGCCCAAGGGGAGTGAAGTTAAACAAATTATTTAGTGGGGTTAGACATGTCAAACAAAGACTTTACATTTGGGGTGAAAAGTTATGTTGACCCTGGTCACATAACGTTTAAGTGAGGAAGTGGATATCTTAATCACCTTGACGGTTTTAACTCATGATGCCAGTATCACAATTTGCATTGGGCACCTTAGTATTTAATTGGTGCACGGCCAGTGTAAAGGCAAGCGTTAGTGGCCTGTCTGAGGGGCACAAATGTTAGAACCGCTGTTATGACCGTACGAGCTGGCTACCCCTCGATCACGTTTACCTGAAGTTAGGGTGATCTTCAACTGGTGTGGTGCTGGCTGGAGACTTTTACCCTGGCGTGGCGAGGGCTGGTGGTTGGTTGCCTTGGTTGTTCATGGGTGGTGGAGTGTTCTTGACTTGTGGGTTGTTGCTGGGTGCTGCTTGACTGCAGGTTTGGGGACTGCCAAACCAGGGGTTGGCAGTTCATAGGGGAGGTTTCCCTCCTCTTGAACTACTGCTGATGGCAGTAGAGGAAGAGGTTAGGCAAGTTGGATTACCTTCAGAGGTGTATGCTGCCCTTTTCAACCTTGTCCGCACACCTCCCTTTTGAGAGTACGGCATAAGGGGATAGGGACTAATACAGTCTCGTGAAAGGCAAGCCGGTTACTCACTTCCTTACGGTGTACTTCTAAATAATTCACTCTCTCCCAGGCAAGAACAGATACCTTTTGCTCCTTTCACCTGGCCCCCTGAGGAGCGGTGGATGAAGCGTTTAGGCGATGCTAGAGATGTTTGACAGGAATACCCAGGTGTATTATCCACCATAAGAAGTGGCAGAGTATGACTTAGTTTGCTTGATTTACCTGGTGGAGGAGTTTATAGTGGTATAGGCTCTACCAAATTCTACTAGTTTGGCAGAGCTCGGGTGGCCACTTTATGCTTGATGGTTTGCCGGCTTCATTTTGGCAGATATGTTTATGTAGGAACAACCCAGACATCCAACAAAATTAGCATTCAGAGAATAGTTTGAATTTACGTGTTATATTTAGTTAGTAATAATAATACAGTAGTCGTGTACTACCTCCTAAGCTAATTCAACTTGACATGGAAGTTCAGGCTAACGTAAACTGCCAGGTTAAGGCAGCCTGGGTAAAAGTTAACAGGGGTTAAAAGGCAATAATTCTGTTGTAGGCTATTCACTGTAAAGGGAGCACTTTTTAAGGCCCTGCTAAATTTCTCCTTTCAATTAATTCCTACCTTTCCGCCACTTTTTAATCCAAACATTGCAATATGACTAATAAACACAATGTAAAAATTTCATCACACTCAAAATTTAATGTTTGAGACTGCAATAAAATATATTTATTAAGGGTTAATGTATTTTTGGAGGGCCTTAAAAAGTGCTCACTTTGCCGTGAACAGCCTATAGCTAAAGTATTCAACAACTCTAGCCTAATAATCACGGGTTTGTTCTGGAGGAACAGAAACAAGAAGGGTAGTGTCGACAATGCCAGCAGTCATTTTGGCAGTGAAGCCCTCAAGGGACTTGGTCATGACAGTTACCAGTTCTGTGATCTATACCAGGGAGTAGTTAGGAAGGAGCGAAGTCTTCAGGAGCCGTTGGAGGGTCCAGTCTCCCAGAAATAGAGGGTCTGTGGCCGCTGCAGAAGAGGCTTCTGGTCGATGTTGCCTTCAGCGGGTAGAGATTCCGGTCCAAGAAGAGCTGTGGAATCTGGACATACCAGCCAAGCGCGAACCCGATGGCTACCTCCCGCCCTGTATGAGAGTGGTGGAGATGTAGAGATTTAAGAGTGCTGGTTGTGCCAGCCCTTTTATACTAGTTTCGTACAGGTCTTTGGAGGCCAAGGGTGCTAGTGGGGGGGGGGGGGGGGGGGTGATAGCCTCTGCTGCAGGGGTCCAAAATTCAAAGGTGCTGATACTGTGCTATCTTCCTGTATCTTGGCTCACAGGGCTGAAGTAGAATGGTTGCTGCATTCCCTCGACTCGCCGTAGAACTACGTTGCCTTGGTTGGAGGGAGCGGTGGCTCAGTCAGGCAGTACAATCTTGCGTTGTGAAGTGTTGACGTGATGTTTCTTGGAGAATTTTGGTGAACAGTACAAGCTGGCGCTGGCGTGTCTGTGATTGCATGCAACATTGCACCTGTGTATCCTGTACGCACGTACTCAGCCTCTTCCAAACTGCTTGGTGTAACTTGCCCAAAGGGTTGAACATTGCATTGCGTCCAAGTCGAAAGTAGTGTTTGCATCAAAGATGTGGAAATACGTCATGCGTCGGGGGTGGTTCAAAATCAAAACTACTCGAAATAGCGATAGTGACTGACCTGTCATAACATATTTATTTGTAGAAATGGTGAAGTTGCCACCTTTTAGTAAGGTTATACTGCAGTCTGCATGATTTGCAGCCCTAACTAGAAAGTCATATTTTCAAACAAAATGCAGTACAGAAAAATATTAGTGGTAGACCATAAGTCTCATAATTTAGGATTTAGATAAATACACATTATTTACTGTGAAAAGATGTATGCTGTAAAAGTCCTTTTTTTATACTTTTCAAGGGACAGTAAAAATGTTACAAATGTATAAAAGTGTAAAAGTAAGAAAAATAATCCTGTAAAACCATTAGATCTGACCAATACGAGCCAGTGTAAAATGAAAGAAAGTGTAAAATTGGGGAGCGTATAAAAAGGTTACACTCTATTACTCTGTTCGAATATTAAGATTTTTAAAAATTACTAATGCCTAGTGGGAGTGAATTTTTGGATGTCGTGCTGAGTTGTTTGTTGGAGGACATGTGGTGTTTGTGTTGCAGCAAAGAGGAGCTTCTACATGTACATCCTGTTCCTGATCCTGCTGGACGTGATCCAATCAGTTGGCAGCGGTTTGCTTTACTACAGCATTGATGCCGGCCTCTGCGTTGTCGACGTCACCACATGCATATATTTCACCCTCCTCACCCCCATCGTCTATCACACATTCCTCAGCGAGTTCTTCGGGTATGTATAGTAACCTTACCGTCTTTCCAAGCTGGCGTTTGTCAAATTGAGTCCGGCCTAATGTTTTTCGCAAATAAATTTATGCACAGACTAAGACTTCTATATCCTAATTGCACACGTGCAGCTTTTATTTGCTTATTGGCCACTTGTTTTAGTGAAAAGAAATTTTCTTATATGACTGGGCAAATCATAATTTAGTTGTTCCGGCAGGGAACACCCGTGATTTGCAGGCAGACACATGATGCACATTACTATTATAATCATCCAATCAGGAAATTGGTTTTGAACTAAAGCACACTCAAAACAATATCCTTGTTTAAAGGTAAAATATTGTGTAAAATACTTGTTTTGAATATAAAATATTCTTTGAAATCCTGTACATTAAAATAGGCAAAAATATGGAATTTGTATCAAAATTACTTAGCCTTATGTACTTCAGGATTTCAACTCGCCAAATAACTGAGAGCAGGTCCTTTGTATACAATTTTACAGTTAAATTAACTGAGCTGTACATCAGTCAAAACATGACATGTACCAAAAACACACACATGTATATACAGTCTACTCTCGATGTATCATTGCATATATCAATAAACAGCATCTCCCAACAATTTTTTGTGGTTCTGGCAAAATCCCTATATAAATAATGCTAACATAAACCGCTTGTATTGTTATCGCATGGAGCATCAAAGTATATTTTGGGTCCCTTCACATAATATTTCGCAACTGTTGTTTTTAAGCTGGTTGTTTATGCAAACGTCTAATAACTGGATGTGAAATATGTCATGCGTGCTGCCATTTATAACTGCTCAGCAGTGCGCTGTCTAATGTCTTGTCTTCTCAACACGTCTGTCTACACTGCGGCCGTGAAATGTGGTGCGAGATTGGCTTACTACTTCCCCTATACGCCTGACAAGAGGGGAAGTGGTTGCCCATAGCAACAAACGTGGCGATCTAGCATTCTCTCTCTGTCACCCTTCTTTCTGCCTCTCAGCTGTGCACCTTCATTCCTCCCTTCACATGCCATTGAGAGGGGCTGTTGTCAGCCATGCCCGCTTCACTTGCATTCCACACGCCGTCCGCCGGCAGCCAATAAGCATACAAGTACTAGAGGCTCCACTCAAGACAAAGCAGAAAGCTTATATTTTTCGCCCAATGCAAATGTGCCAATGTCAAAACAAAAAAAATTGTGTTCACGGGTTGACACTACTACACTTGAGAACAATTTTATGCATAACATTTCAATCATAAATTTCACCCATTTTAATAAAAATGTGTTCAATATTCACATCTTAAATATGTAGAATGACATCCAAAAATAAACGGCGTCTGTGAGCTGTCAAGTGTCAATACTGCATGTGCCAAGCTATCTATGAATGTGCACGGTTACAGTGGTTTTGTAGTAGTGTGAGACCAAACACGCTGAGGTTCTGTTATGCGCTGAGCTTGCGATTCGTGCCAGCCAGTCTCGCTGGATGCGTCAGTTGGCGACTGGGAATGAAGTTGCTCACTACTGAAACGGTAGCTGGCTTATTTGAAGAGACGTGGGCCGGCTTCGGTGTACCTGACTTACTGATGATTGTTTTGGTTGGAGGTCGTAGGGCAGATGCTTGCTGGCTGGAACTGTTGAAGTTGGTGGAGGGTTGCTGTGCGTTGATACTGTGTCGTCCTACACAGTACCGCTGTTTCCACACTCTTGAGTCCTGGCTCCAGAACCTGGGGTTGGCTGCCCTGTACCTTACCTCGGTACCCTGTAAAAGCCCTTGAACCAGTGTGTGATACTCTCTAGTAATGTGAATGTACGTCAGGAAAGGAATGTATTCAAACGCTGGCAAGGAAGGCTTCTCCAGGAGTCAGGCGAGTGATGCTCTGTCCCGTTCTGCTTGCCTACTGGGAGTAGGTGGGACTAATACACACTCCTGTTCGGCAGCGCTATGGGCCGCCTTTGCTCCTCCCGCTTGGAGCCGTGCCTTCTAACAAAAGGCATACAGGTTGGTTAGACATTTATAATCCCTGTATGTCTTGAACACGAGACAGTTTCCTATATAAGTGTACTTCCAATAGCAGTTCACGGTACGAGTTCTGTACTCTAATCAGTTCCCCCGCCATGGTGCGTGGGATCTAGAGCGTTGAACCTTGTGGGCTGACTCCGTACTACTATTTGGTGTAGGTCGCAACAAAGGTAGGCAGTCAATCTCGAGCAAATATCCTGGTCGTCACCATAAGCATTATGGTAGGATACAACTGAAGGAGCCTGTCTACCCCTTGTCGGATGAGTTACTAGTGGTGGTGGTTCTACCGTTCTATCCGTCGACTGGTGTATAACATTGACAAACTCCAAATGTAGCAAATTCGCTATGAGAATAATATAAATAACTTACTTAGCTACTTTCGTTTTGTTATCGATAGAGGACTTAACTTTGTTAGCATACAGGTTCTGTATGTTGCATTCGAAATGTGCCCAATGCGATTTTGCCTGTGATTGCAGTTGCACTACGTGATTCGAAGCGTGTATGTTCACCAACGTTAAAACTTCCACTGGAAGTTAATTTGAGTAAATTTGCGTCAATGTACACACATCTTACTACCAAAAATGGAATGAAAAATACAAAAGTACCTTCATAGACATCTAGAAATTATAAAGAAATAGCAGCGAACTGAAAACATCAAGGCATTTTTAAACAAATTTTGAGTGACAATTTTTGTTTCATCTTGTAAGACCAATTTTTGTTTAACCGTTATTATAAGGGATTTCCCTATTAAAATTGAAGCAAGTATTTTTAATAAGTGCAACAACTAAGTGTATGAAAATATAGAACAATAAGAATTTTCTAGCTCAAATCTAATTTTTAGCTCATACTGTCGTTATTCTATGTTAATTTTTTGTTTTAATGAAATAAGTCATGATAGAATGTTATTCACAACCCACAAACTTCTTTACCTAACCTAATATATTTTCTCCCCAATTTTTCCCGAAATGCAGTGGGAATTTTTTTTCCCCATCCACATGTTTCCCAATGGCAAAATTTCATTCCTGTATCTACTAATACATACTCAAAGTGATAGAACCATATTATATTGAATCACATTGTTTAGATACACAATTTGAATAAAAAGTACAAACTAGGGTGTAAAAACATCAGCACTGTAATTAATTATTCCGTTTTGTATGTTCCACACTTGCTGAAATCTTTTTTATTTTCTTATTTAGTATTATTTTGCATTTAAGTCAAGAATGTATGCTCTTATATCTGCCTTTACCTAGCTTGTAAAAATGTACGTATTTATTAAATTTAAAAAAAAATTGGTGCAATGTGTACTTCTAAACAAAATCCTTTGAGTTGGTATTTGGTTCGAATTTGCCAATATTTTCAATTATTTTCAAAATGAAATTTACAGCATTGTCCACCCCT
The DNA here is from genome assembly GCA_029891345.1 of Dryococelus australis. Classification (NCBI taxonomy): domain Eukaryota; kingdom Metazoa; phylum Arthropoda; class Insecta; order Phasmatodea; family Phasmatidae; genus Dryococelus; species Dryococelus australis. The sequence continues at coordinate 16,577,662 of CM057002.1, forward strand.
ACTATTTAGATAAAATTTTTCATTGTTATTCTTCTAAATGAACATTTCATAATTACTTGAATATTCATTGAAGTTGAACATTTTCATTTTGTTTAGATTTTCAGTTTTTTTTTTCTCAGCAAAATTAAAATGACAACTTTCGTTTGCGATACACTTAATATTTGCATAACCCTACATGCCAATTATGTGTGGGTGTGATGTGTTGTAGTGTCTCGCAGCCGAGCATCTTGTTCTCATACAAGGCCCAGGTTGATGACACCATGGAAGATGACACAGTCTCGTTACCCCACCAGCAGTCATTTTCCTCACTCAAGACTGATTCAGACTACATTTACCAGGTACGTGACTGTTAACTTGGTGTCAGATGGTACAGTATGGCTGTGTCATGAAAGGTATGCAAAGCTTAAAAAATCCAAAGATGAATAAACTCTTGAAAGTGTTAAATATTTGTTTTGAACACATTCCTAAGCTTCATTGTGAAGCACAAGCAACAGAGAATATATACATTAAAACCTCATTAATTCGAAATTATATATAATTTGAAGTGATTATTCGCCCCCAAATGGAAGAAATTCACCGTGTATGTAATTTGAAGTTGGATTTCATCCAAAAGTGTATCTGAAGTTCAAATTAATCAATCAAAGCTATAATAATTATGATAATAAACATGCATCACCTCCTACACTGTCGCAGGTGTGCGCACGTAAACTAGCAATTTGTGGTGGTCCGGCAATCAGCTGAAGCAGCCACTGCCGTCACCCACCACAGTGACGTCATTGATTGTGCAAGAGTTTTCATGTCTGTTGACTGGTTTTTGTTGCCTCTTCCGCCCGTCGAGGTGAAAAGATGTGACAGCTAGTTCCAGTACTGTGTGAAGTTAGGGAGAGTAGGACAAAGAAAATTCCGGGCTGCCTGTTGTGACAGTTGCTGTTAATGGGGGAGGGGTGTTTGGAGTAAGAGGATGAGAATGCAGATGATAGGAAGATGTACAAAGTGGGAAGGGAGAAGAAAAAGAGACGAAAAAGATAGTAGGGGTGTGGAAGATATCTGAGTTGTGTTGACCCAGGTGAGCAAAGGAGGGAGGGAGTGAGGAAGGAAGCTTGGTGCGATGTGGGCATGGTTTGATGAAGTTGCGATGTGGGCATGGTTTGATGAAGTAGAGAGAAAAGAAGGGTAGCTGTGTGGGCGTGGCTGGAGGATGGTAGGAGTGAGGGAGCGAATCGGTGTAGGCGGTGTCGCTAATGGGAGGGGTGACGAACAGCAGGTAGAGGGTAGACCAAAATCCGGGGGAGGGTAGCAAAGACAAAGAAGGGAAGTATCTTCTCAGATGCCAGATCCAGACAAGCGAGGGGTGCTGCTTGACACAAAAGAACTAATGGCACTTCGCTCCAGCGTGGGATTGAAAACTGTCAACAGTGCTGTCACCCCCAAACACATAAAAAATATCCACCATCTTGCAGGGCTCCCTAACAGATCCCTCTTTCCAGTCTCCATGCTTGGAAAAAAATTTCGGCAGGCAGGCAAGCACATGGCATCCCGCTTTCAACTTTAATCAACATTCATCAGAAGTGCATTCATAGTAGAGGGAGCGAGAGGGTACTGGCCACAAGGCCAAGAGTTTTTAACCAAACTATATCATATTTTTAAAAATATTTTGGCATAGCAATTAAAGGCAACAATTACAACACCTATATTTTACTGCATCTGAACATATAATTGATGACTAGGATAAATGCAAGAAACTTATTTTTTGGCTAATTCCTTTAAATTGTTGCCTTTTTTAAACCAGTAATTTTATGGTTTCCCAAAACAGGGTTGTAACGTCTGGAGGGTTATTCCTGGGGCCGTAATTGTGTTTACTTTGGAAAGGGAATACGTGAATTTCTTTAATACACAAACTTTTTTTTTTTAATTTGGTAATTCAAAATTATGTAATTTTAAGTCAAAAAATTAGGTTCCGAGCACTTTAAATTAACAAAATTTTATTATAAATAGGGCTCCACTTTTATGATAAATTAAATGAGCTGATTTCACCATTATAATTCTTCCATTTAGGCAAATATTTTCATTTTATAAAATAAATTAAATAGCAAGAAATGCAAGTGTTTATTTAAGGCTGTTCCAGTGGTGTGAAAATCAGCACTGCGTTAAAATCTCATGAAACTGGGAGAGCACTATCTGTATAGCAAAAATAGATACCTGAAACAGCACAGTGCGCTGTATATAAGCCTGCGCACTAACGCAAGGTCTTCAGTGCAAAAGAAGCAGTCGAAAGGGTGGGCTGTGCTGCCCGGCGCACTTTGGCTACCTTCCGACAAAAATAAATTGTGCTGTCACGTAGCGGGAACACGCGAACTCCATTGCCGTTAATTGTTGACAGAACCTGCCCTGCTGCTAGGAGCAGAGTTCCAAGTTGTCCGGCCATAGATGATACAGCGAGAGGAAATGCTGGAATATCCTGTAAACTAATTTCGCCATTTCTTGGGAAGTACACATTCAAATAGTTTCATAATTTGAGGGCTGGCGTACTGGTTTATCCTCACCATCAGTGATGGGTTATTTTTAATAAATCACCTAAGACGATGATGTGTGCTGCTCCTACTACTAATCAACTATGATTAAGACTCATCTCTAAGGTTCCTACTTCCACTGCTACAGGCGTAAGAAATACGTTTGGAGAATTTTACACATGAATCTCGGCTGCCTACTCTACCAGGCAACAGGAACTTATAAGCGAATTCTTGTCACGTGAAGGTTATGCAACCCGGTAGGCATGCCCCCCTACCCGCTCTGAGAGCCTATAAGATGCCCAGACCTCGGGAAAGGCAGAGCGCTACCGAGGAGGCACGAAGCAGAAACGCTGACTAGAGTTTTTCGACTCTCACGCCAACCAGGGCAGGATGTTCGCCCTCCCCGCAGCCCGTGCCGGCAGCCTACAAGTGTCACCTATATAAGACAGGACGCTGCCGGTCTCGGGCAGTCATTCTTGTTTTTTCTTTCGGGACATCCTTGAGCAATGCCTAGTGATGGGACCTCCAGAGAACTTCTAAGCTTTGAGTACGCCCTCAGCTGCTACTTCACCATCGACGGTCAGTCAACCCGACAACCAGCGAATACGCCCTCAGCTGCTACTTCACCATCGACGGTCAGTCAACCCGACAACCAGCGAATACGCTCACAAACACGTATTAAATTCATGTCTCCTGTAGACACCTTTACTAGAACAGTTTAGTAGTAATATATATTTTACTGTCTAGATTTATTTTTCCCATTTACAACCTAGAACCAGGTCACCTACACCTGGCCAGCATAGTCTCCTTCAGCACTCTACTGTTTGGTAGGAGGTAGCACGCGTCACATGTGTATTGACTCCTCAATAAACATAGTTTGTTTCTTATACTTCAGCTTTTTCTTTCATAGAGATTCTTACTGTTCGCCTGCTAGAACAGTTTAGGACGCGCACCACTGACAGGAACCGGGACTTTTTATATAACCAAATTAGCCTTTACTACGGGCGCCTTTGAGGAGCCCGTCAGTTTTCTCACACACCCATTAGACAGCCATCTGTTGCTTTCCAACTGTCAGAGCACTGTCTAGTGCTGGCGGAGAGGAACAGAGAAGCCACAACCACTAGCAACACCTTCATTCAAGGAGGGGCGACAAACCCAGGTTACTTCTTTACACCAGAGCACTGTTAGTGCTGGGGTAACTGTAACTTGAGTCCTGCCGCTCGTTCGTGTATGAACGCACATCCAGTGGAGGCATTGGTGATCCACACAGCTCCCCGTCTCTGATCAGCATGCATAGCATGGGGGATCAGTGGAGAATATTACCGAGCCTTCCGCAAGCTAAAACCGGACGTACGCTGTAAGGTTTTTCTTCATTAGGGTGCACCCCATACATTGTAAGCAGCGACTCTATGCCCTACTAGATGAGGCACGGCAAAAATTGTAGGGAACAAAACGCTGCGTTCCTTGCTGCCATAGAGTGTACTACCTCGTCCTGCTTAGGAAAGGCAGGTGGAGCGGGACCGCAAATTTTAGAGAATGTGTAGCGTTTAATGTAAGATGCAAGCAATTTTTTCTTTAAGCGGTAGATGGGTGGTAAAACATATGGCCTGTAGAGGATGATTGGAGTTTTATGTGAAAGTTGCCGGATTGTTATTCGTGGACTGGTATTCTCATAGTGAACAGATAAATATAGACGGTTACACAGTTGCCTGGAAGTATAGCATGGGTAAAGTTTAAAAAACATGTCAAACTTACTGCTTATTTTGTAACACACTACAAAAATAATGTGACTACTTTCTGCAATTACGTTAATCACAACAATCTGGCATGGGTTCGAGTCTGCCGGAGATAATTATTTTTCAACATGTCGCTACAAATAGACATAACCACTTAATAATGCTGTCAAAATTAAATTTTAACAGACTTCTTGGCAGCTGCTTAGTAGTAGACAAAATAAAGAAAATATTGCATTTCATAAATGACTGAGATTAATATTTTAAAAGCAGTCAGCCTAATATTACATAAATTTTCTCCAAAAAATAATGCACGGATATAGTATATACGTAAAAAAACCCACAAACATGTTATAATGCTGAATGATTTGCTTACTACAGGGAGAAAATTAGATGCTATTTAGAGCAGTGAACAGTATGGAACAACAAACCATCGCTATAATACGAAAAACTCCTATTATAAATAATTATGCTGGAAACTATATATAAAGACATTAAGTAATAATCGGAATAAAACACAATATAAATTTAAATTGTAATGTGGCTAATCGACAACGCAATGGAAATGAAAAACTAAAATATATTTATAACAGAAAGTAAAAATATTGCAATAAATTAATTAATTTGTCAATTTATGAAGTCACACCAGAAATATAACATAAATGTGAGTTTACAGACATTACAAAATGAACATTCATGCAGAGCAAAACTGTGTTTATATAAGAGTTGTTCCGATACCATGTTTATCGATACCCCAATGCTACTGTCTATATCCATACACCAATCCCCTCCGTTTTGTTTGTTGATCCAGCTCACCATTGTTGTGTAGAAATATGAGAAATAATAGAAATTAAGAGATTTTCTTAATATTATCGCCACCAATAGCACAGCAAGATGAAAATTCTCTACTTGCATCCATGAAAAATATTTTGGCATGTATATGCAGCACCAAAAGTTTTTGATGAAAAATTATGGATAATCAATATTCCATGTACATAGGTCACATTAAATTTTTGTATTCCTTTAATATTGATAAATCGTATACTTATGACTCTGCTGCGGCCATGCAAACTATGTAAGATATCTTTCTCTTGTATAGCAGTGAAATTCACAAAATGGTGTCTATCAATGTGCATTTGTGGTGCTGCAGCAGGCATGCGAACTACTTAAGAATTCCTTGTCATGTACAGGAGCGAAATTATTTTTGCATGTACGACTTCTATGACCGAGCTCCAACTTGTTTACATTTCATATGTGTGGGATGAAGGCTGGTTTGTTAATGAATGTGAATGAACAAATTATTGCATGAGTGATCAATATTGTAAAAAGTACAGCCACACCATATAATTTTTGTGTCTAAAGAAAGTAATAACCAGATTTCATTGCCTATAACCGATACTAATGTACCTGTCCGATACCATACCCGATTCAGATACATCTGGAAAAGGTTAAGTATTGGTCCTTGGTATCGGTATCGGAAATACTCTCTCTTGCCCTCTCTCTCTCCACCTCCTCTCTCGCGCTCTTTCTCTGTCTCTCTCTCTCTCTCTCACACACACACACACACACACACACAGAGGTCCTTGTACCAAGGAGGATCTATAGATTATACATGTGGAAATGCACTGCTGCTATACTGCATGTAGTGCCGGCTGACGCCAGGGAATGGAGCCTTGACTTGGTACTGAAAGAATAGTCGGTGAGAGGAAAAGGTAGCTCGAAGTGCACAAAAACCTCTAAACTTATCATGTCCGTTCTTCAGAACGGCTCATTGAAACAGTTACTTATCGTGGGAATTTTCTCTCAGTTTCTTCCTTGCTGTCGCTCACTGGTTACTTTTTAGAAATAATGTAAGACAATTAACGAAAAAATATTTTACAAACGTTTGCGCAAAATTCTTTAAAAGTTGAAGAAAAAAGTAAGTTGCATAAAGTGTTTTGTCTGAAAACATAATCGGGGAATAAAAGTGTACAAAATGTAGAGAAAGGAAAGACATTTTACCTGAAGGTTGCGAAGTGGCCTTATTTTCCTGATGGCAAAATTTTATTCCTGCACACCATATACAGTTTGAATAAAAAATACAAACTAGTGTGTAAAAACATGAGCACTGTAATTAATTATTCTGTTTTCTATGTTCCACACTTTACTTGATTATGAATCTACTATGGAAATTATTCTAATGATGCCTCAATCTGAAATTTTTTTTAAACGTTAATGTTAGGTTTTACAATACAAGGTGGAAAATGGTTTCACATAAATTTTTCAGAATGCATAAAGTTTATGTGAAATCATTATCCACCTTTAAGAATGCATAAAGTTTATGTGAAAACATCGTCCACCTTTAAGAATGCATAAAAAGTAAATGTGTAAGCCAGTATATAATACACTCAATAAGTATGTTGTGTTAAAAATCACTTGGATAAAAGTAATTCCACTTTGATAGGCTTTTATTTTGTGTTTATACCATGAGCTAACTGGACACTTGTGACTATCGTATTTCATGTTTTAATTACTGCATCAGAATTCTACAGGAAGCATCGTAGGTCTAATGGAAAAACAACAAAAAGGTACTTTATCTACACAAATGTTAGAACTGGTGAATAAATAACCCAGAAACTTAAATACTGTATACAAATGTTTTCATAAATAAGTTATATCATCTCATCCAGCAAAAATGTAGAATGCTCCAAAAAACAATCCATCGTTTGTACAGTAAATCGTACACAATACAGTAATTACTTGGCTTGCGTACCGCATTCAGAAGTTATTCTAAGGAAATATTAAATGAAAAGTCACCTTTCCCCATTCTCACATGCATGGACGCGCACACACACACACACAAACATATATGTGTGTGATATTTTTCACTACCAGTTACATAATTATATGTAGAGCTTTAATGTAGCCGAATACATACATGGCGGTTTACACACCATTATTATATCTATGAATTTACTAATCTTAAAATTTTACCAACGTTTTTGGTTAAAAAAAATTTTTGTAAATGAAAAACAGATACTATAAATGGGTCGAAGATCGAAAACTTAAGCAGAGGGGAGTCAAGCTTTTACTATTCGACCCTGCTTGAAACTCAAGCCAACATTACTGTCGAACCTCGGCTCTATAATTAAGCCCCTCTTAATGCTGCTGCTCATAACTAGGAAGTACTGTATTTACTTGTGTATAGCACACTTTTTTTTTCCCAAAATAAAGGAAAAAATTTCTGGGGTGCGTACTATACACGGGGAAAAAAGAGGAAGGGGGAATGGTAGCTATAAATTGTCCGGGGATGCTGAGGGAGATGGCGGAACCATCAGTTGTTTCACGTACATATATATCCCCCTCTTTCTCGTGTGTAGGTCACAACCCCGCTTTCTTCCCCCCCCCCCCCCCCCCAGCCGGCTAATGACCTGTTACGCCGCAAACCAGAACTGCCACGTGTTTACGCCCCCTGACCATAACACCAAGATATTGCCGGTTGATAATTCAGCCAAGCCCTCTTTGTTTCCCTGGCAGAGGCTAGTGAACTATAACCAGGGGGCGGAGAAGGGACGAGACAAAGCGACTTTTTTTTTTTTTTTTTGAGAGAGAGAGAGAGAGAATGGTAGTGTGACATTTTAGCACGGGAAAAAAATGAGTGTCACTGTTAAAAGGAGAATGAGGAAATAGAAAAACGAAGCTGGAAGTGTTTAGTAGTAGGAGTGCAATGTACAAAAGAATAATTAGTTCCATATGTACTAACAGGTGCCACAATTTTTTGGTGCAATTTTATTAAAAAAAAAAAAAAAAAAATCCCCGGGATTTTGTTGCAAAAATCATGGTGCGTGCTATACGTGAGTATACACGAGTAAATGCAGTAAAGACACTTGGCCTTTGTTTACTTTTTAGAACAAAGATAAATACATGAAACCTCATTGTAGAGATCCCGTTTATTTCGATTTCCTATATCAGTCTTTTTTTTGGATGGTCCCGATATATTTTAACAATGTTAAAAAAAAAAAAAACCTACATGCTACGACTCTTAATTAATTAATTTACCAGCATCCATCACAGGTATTCTGTCCAAAACCAAAATATATTGGGAACAATTGTTAAGTCATAAAATAGAGTAGATTTTTGATGATTCACTCCAGTTATTTACATTTTACGAATTTCTCTTCGGTCCTTTTGCGAAAGATTTTCTGCATCATTTGCTTTTGAATGCTATGTGAATGGAAAAACAACACAGAAAATCAATAGCTGATGCTATCAATAGCATTGTTTACATTCCGCAACAGTTTTTCTTCGTACGTCTTTACGGCATTTGCATAGCTGCCAACTTGTATGGATTGTCTGTAAAATTTATGGACAGGTGGTTTATTTTACGGTTTTACGGACATGTATATTATTTTCTGGATTTTTGTGACAAAAAAAAATTATTTCATATGTTTGTATATGCATCTGCATCGTCTGCCAAGTTTTGATGTGCCAAGGCTTATTTTCGTAGCTGAATTGATAGCAAGCTGTTTGTTTGCAAGCATTTGCAGCAAAAGTGTGCATTCACAAGTGTTCAAATAAAATGCCGGCCACGCAGGTGGAGTTTTTGGAATTCTGTTCTAGCCATCGCCCTACCTAGTGACTTAGGTAGCAAACAGCTGTAACCCGTTTGCAGTGAATTCACAAAAACTGTATTACCGTAAGCGTGAGACCACCTCATTTACAGAATTTGCTACCAATTCAGCCATGAAAATACGTCACGTGGTTAAATTTAACCAGTCCTATTTGATAAGCAAGCGCTGATATGTTTGGCGTTGTAGTGAGTGTTTGCTCTCGTAGCTAGTTTGCGATTTCTGCACTTAGGCTTTGTGTGTCTATGACGTGACGTGAAATATGAATACATCAGTCAAGAAGAAATATTTCCAAGTCTACCGTGATGCATCTATGGCTGAATACCCGTGCATTTTTAAATATCGGAAAGAAAAAGAATAAATTTTTTGCGCAGTGTGCCGGCGTGATTTCAACATCTCTCGTGGTAGGAGTGGCGTAAATACACATGTAAAATGTCCCAAGCATGTCACAAATTTGCATGCACAAGATTAAAATAGGAAAGTATATAGCTTTTTTATTGACTGCAAAAAGAGGATTAGCTGTAACGAAGACAGTGTGTCTTTGTGTTTCGTTTTTGGCTGAACATAACATTGCACTAAACGCAGCAGACCATGTTGGTGCATTGTTTAGAAAAATGTTTCTGGACTCGGAACTGGCAAAAAAGTTTGTTTGTGGCTGTACCAAATCTACATGTACTCTGTATGAAATGGCGTCCGACGTTAATGATCAAATTGTAAAGTGTTTGCAAAATCGGCCATTTTCTGTGTCAACAGATGGTATTAATGATACAGATGAAAAGTTATACCCAATTGTTGTAACATTTTTGGATGTTCAGGGTAAAGTAGTAAGTACCATCCTCAGTATACCAAATTTGATGGGTGAGTCAACTGGTAAGAATATAGGAAATTTGTTGATTTCACAGTTGGAAAGTAAAAATGTACCTATAGAAAACTGCGTGGCTTTTTGTTCTTACAATGCCCCAGTTATGATAGGTAAGAAGAATTGTGATTCATCTGTGCTTAAAGAGAGACATAAGGAAATAATTATAGGATGTTCATGTCATTTGATTAATTTGGCTGCAGGAAACGCTGTTGGAAGTTTGCCAGTAAAAATTTATGAAACACTAGTAGATTTATTTTATTTTATGGGGAAAGGTGCAAAGAGAAAATAGAAACTGCAGCAATTTCAACAGCTTCATGGCAAAGATACCACAAAATTTTTAAGCATGTTTATACAAGATGTCTTTCTATGGGTAGAAGTCTGTCAAGGTTATTAGATCAGTGGGAACCCCTTTTGAGTTTTTTTTAAAGAAGAAATGCTAGTGGTAAAGAAAGCTTCACAGTCCTCTAGTATAATGTGCTACAAAATTCCAAAAATGAATAAACCTGCAGGTAAGTCTGTTACAACAAAAGGGAATAAGAACTTGGGAATGTGGGCGTGTCTGTTGCAACAAAAGGGAGTGAGAAACTTGAAAATGTGGACATGTCTGTTTCAACCAAAGCGAGTTAGGAACCTGGGAATTTGGGCAAATCTCTTTTAGTAACAGGGAGTGAGAAACCTAAAAAGAGAGATTCAGATTCATTTGTTGGCACTGCAACTAGTAGTAAACGAATTCCATTGGAGGGTAGAAGTTTTGACAGCTTTGTACTGAAAAATCAAAATCAGTCTGTTAGTCGTGAGGATAAATTGTTTTTTGTTTCTATCGTCTAAGCTTAACAAAGCTTTCTGTACCTTTGTCCTCAGTGTCATACCATTATTTGACAAAATAAACATTTTACTTCAATCTTCCTCTCCACAGATACACATTCTGAGAGAAACATTAACAGATTTACTGAAAGACCTTCTTTTAAAATGTGGAACCAGAAATTGGGAATAGCAATAAGATTCTTTATATGCAGTATCACCCAAGTGAAAACTAGAAAAATTATGAGGAATTAGTTTTAGGTAGTTAGACCTCAAATTCAGTTGCACAGCTTGAAGAACAGTTGTTTTTTTTCCTTCAGTGAGGAACTACTTAACAGCAGCATGTGATTATATTGCAAATAAATTTCCACTTAAGAGTGAAACTCTGAAGCATGCCGAAGTTGCTAGGTTCTAGCTGAATTTGAAAGTTCTACTAGCTTTTCTTCTGTTAGATATTTTGTAGAGTTGTTTCCATTTATCCTCCCACTCGAGGCAAACGAAACGCAAGATTCAGCAATGGATGAAGTTCAACGACAGTTTGTGGCTCTTCAAGTTGAAGACATCTCAGCTGTTGAAGGAAAAAAAGTACCATTGATATTAAGTAGTCAGAGTTATCCAAAGTTCGCGAATTAGATGGTCTTCTGATATTTGACAGAATATCAAGGATTATGTTATTAATTCTAACCATACAGCATAGTAATTCTGAATGTGAGCTCATGTTCAGTCTTGTTAAAAAATAACAGATCCCAGTTTAGGGCATCTCACTTAAGTCAATTTAAGTTTTGAAGTGTTTTGAAGTGCTAGTGTTTGTCATGAAGAAACTTTTACTTCAGAATTTTTGCAAAAAGCGAAGAAGGCGACTGCCACACACTTGAAACAAAGCAAGAACTTTGATTAGATGATAATACTTTAACATAATGTAAATACATGTATACCCACATGTCCAAAAGGTATGTCTGGCTGTTGATTCCAATGTATGTATTATCTATTTACATAGATATATGACTGCATATCTTGGGGGAATTTTTGTTTCATGTAAATTTAATATTGGGTTTAGCTTTATAATTAACTTAGTGTTTTATTTAATTATGAACATCAGCTTGACTTTGTTTGAAGCAAACATGTGGCTGCAAAAAAATATTTTGTTATTATTGATCTATTTCCTATGTGTGTTTCATGAGGCATAGATATACAAGTTCATATACTTGTAGTCCATTCCCGATTGTAAGCGAGTTATGTAAATCAACATTTGAAAAAACACTATGTATAACCTGTATTCCACTGTATTATTTAATAAATTAAACTTTACTTTAATATCTTCTATAACTTGTAATATTTATTTCTTTTTAAATATGAATTGACAATAGCGAGAGCAGCAACGTGTTGGCAACGACCGGTACAAAATATTTCACAGTTAAAATATTATTTTAACCAATTTTTTTAGTATACTATTTGTAAAGTAAATGGTACCTATTTAAATATTTAGGTAGCTCCGATGGCAACATCTCATTTTTACAGTTTAAAATAACAGCGGAAAATATTGTGTGTAGGGCGTAATGGTACGGTGTTGTTTTATTGAGCGAGAGCAACTTTGAAGCAATTCTCTCTCTCTCCCCCTCTCCCTCCATACGGTGCTTGAGAGAATATAAATGCCACTGTATCTTGGTTTGATACTTCACACGTATGTATGATCCGGGTGTTCACTCATCGGGTAAACCGGGAAAATCTGGAATTGTCGGGGAATTCTTTAAACCATAAGATCGTTTGAAAGTTATTTTTGAAGTGTTAAATAACTTGCCAAATTTGGCAGTGCTACGATAATTTTTAAAGGGGTATACATAAATTGTATGTTTTTTTTTTTTTTTTTTTTACCACGTTGCGACGTTATAGTTTGCACGAATTGCCGAGCTGTATTTGGTTGCACGTTTGGTACTACCAGAACACAGACTAACATGCACACACACACATTCAGACTTGCCAACTTTTAAAATTTTCAATCAGTACAATGGATAAAAACGATTAAAACACGCGTAAACTGCCCACAGCAATTTAACATACATCATCAATTTTCTTATCATTCACACGAAATTTCAAGTAATAAAATTTCCATAATTTCACAATGAAAATTTAATATAATCTGACATCTGTGCAGTGTTTTAGGCCAGAAACTACGATTTCTCCTAGACAAGACTTATACATCAACAAAATGTGTTTGCTTAGTATGACATGCAAAGCAAAAATATACTTATTCCTTACCTTAGCTGAAATATACATTAATTTAAGATAACTTGCATGCCATTAAAGTATTGAGAATTCACTTTGTAATACACAAAATACCTATTCTGCAATTATTTAAATTTGAAAATGACACTTAAGACCATATCAAAATTGTGCATATACTCACACGTCAATTTTCGAGCTAAGATATCTTACGACTTTTTATTTAGGAAAACAAGCCCCTTTTTTTTTTAAAGATGAAATGTGAAAATTCTTTATCGCCGGATGAAAAACAATAGCAATTCTACCCCTACCTAAAGCAAGATTTATTATTTTGTTTGTGGTTTTGTATTTGTAGTTTTCACATATTGTACACACACATGTAAAATAAATATGAAATACTGGTTGTGAACACAAATGGCACGTAAAAAATTGAAGTATGTACTTGCATTCAGAATACCAAACACAAGATCACTAAATTTTGACAGTTTTAGAAATGTAGCATGGCCACAATGTATCCTTGTTAAACAGCTGCTCTGTCTATGAAGAAAGCAATGAGTGTAAACAAATGCTGTGATCAATGTAGGTTACCATTCCAACCTACCTTGTTTCTGTTATGGCTAAGTCATACGTCTGGGGCTCCATTAATTTTATTGCCAGTGGATCGGATGGGGTTGAGAAAGACTTAAGTTTGTCTTTCATGAGACATCGTTTTGCACCTCTTCTTATGAGACTATCATTTTTAATAACACATTGTTTGGATGGAAGAGACGAAAATTTGGGTTACTTTGTAAATTTGATTTAGTCGGCATCAACTGTGACGTCAACATTCACTTGTTTAGCACTCGCGGCAAAGCATTATTACATTAACAGTGAAATATATTTTAATATAAATTTAATGGTTAAAACAAACTTAATATTTCTACAATTATCACTGTAACACTACAAATAAGAAAATAAAAATTATGCAATAACGACTTTAAAAAATGTAGTTGCGGAATGTATAAACAAAGCTCAACACTTACCTGCTTTTTAAAACATGCCTCGTGTATTTTATGTACAGTTAGGCCTATTTGTTTTTTAAAAATCATTTTATTTACGCATTCACATGTTTTTAAAGTAAAAACAAACATGGCACTGATTTTGTCATTTTGTATTTTTGCTCACATCCACTGAATACGAAATACCAAATTTCCAAATACGTCACGGCTTCAAATTATTTTATAACCGGTCAAGTTTTAACTTCATCGAAAGAAAACTCGATAAATATGTTGTTACTATTTGAATATTAAACATGCTTGGGACGTAAATATTTTTGGCAAAGTTAGTTTTCCATATAATAAACGAGGTTGACCTACTTTTACACTGCAAAACAGAGTTGAAATAATGGTTTTCTATTCCACGTACATTTCAAACATTTTAATAACCGTTTCAAAATACGTTATTTACAATACACACTAACTCCTGAATTCATGTTGTTCTGTTACGATTCTTATTACATGTTTCTCTGCCATTAATGCAACTAAATTAGCTGATTCATTAAATATATACGTCACCAGTGTTTTCTTTCCGCATTGTTCAACAGTGTTTAGAAAAGTTATAAGTTTATTGTTAGTAACAGTAAATAATAGCATGTGAAAAGTAATTGATTCTTACCAGGTAAATAATTGCACATTTTTTAGTTGCCACAGACAACAGAAATAGGTCTAATCTGCAGAGCATGTGGTAATGAATTCGTACCGGTATTGTACATCTACCGTTTATTAGTGTTTTTACGTAGGCTTTAAGGTGTAGTGTTTGTTTTTTGGCCACGTATATTGCTTTGATTTTTAAGACATGGCAACATGTAGAAAAACGAAATTTAATGAAAGGTGGTTGTTGGATAGTACCTTTTCTTCATGGTTGAAACCTGTGGCCAAAGATATGTATTCGGCATATTGTACAGTATGCAGAACATCAATAGCACTAAGTAACATGGGCAAGCGTGCTTTGAGAAGCCACATGGCAGGGAAGAAACATGTAGCTGTGGTCTCCTGTAGAGAGCAATCAGCAAGTTTAAAAACCTTTCTGAACACTGCCACCAAGCAGGATTCACAATGTGTGACTCAGACTTCGACAGAAGCAGTTGCACCTTGTTGTTCATATCCTGTTGTTCAAGCTGCATCACATTTGGAGCAAAAATCACGTGTTAGTTTTTTTACATTTGTTTTGAAAGAAGAGGTTGCAAAAGCTGAGCTTTGGTGTATGCATGTAGTCGTGCAAAACTACTAACTGCGTGGAAATGAGTCCCATGCATCATTGTCCTCACTGATGTTCCCGTATTCAGAAATAGCTTAGAAACTTAAGTTGCATAAAACCAAAATAGGCTACACAATATTGTATGGGTTTTCACTGAGAACTTTTTGAAATGTGCATTCAATGTCAGCACTTTGTTCAATGTTTGTCAGAAGGGACAAATGGATGTGATGATTAGTTTCTGGTCAGACAAGGAGAATGAAGTGTGTACTTGCTATTTTGGGTCTGTTTTTCTTGGTCATACAACTGCTGCTGATTTGTTAGATGGCTTCATAGAGGCATTGGGTGGGCTTGATAAGAAATTGATGCAAGTATCAATGGATGGCCCAAATATAAAGTTCCTTCAAGATCAGCAACTTCATTTGAAGGGCGACCCAGATTCACCAGTTGTACTCAATTTAGGGACATGTCGACTGTATACTTTGCACAACTCTTACAAACCAACCATAAAAAAAAAGACAGGTTGGGGTATTATTGAATTCCTGAGAGCACTCCAATACTTGTTTCATCATGTACCAGTGAGGTGTGCTGATTATGTGCAGTTTTTCGGTTCAAATATTTTTCCTTTGAAATGCTGTGAAGTCATATTACTTGGAAATGTGAAAGTAGTGGGATGTACCTGTTCAGTTCTCCCATGTTGATAAGTATGTACAGGTTGAAGTGAACAAGAAATCATCTACATGCAATTCCTTTAAAATTGTTTTGACTGCTTCAGAAGACAAACTCCTCAATGCAAAACTTTTTTTTTTTTTACGAAACTACCAGTGAGTCAACGAACGTGATGTGTTGCAATGCTATGGTTGTTTTGCGCCAAAAATTATTGGAACAGTCACCTTTGAAATACAAACTTACAAAAGGGATTTTTTTTTTACCCAGCTGTCGCTAAGCAACCTGCCATTCGAAATGCACGTCTCTGCCACGCAGAATACATTTGTAGAGCACAAATGGATATCAGGTATTCAAGCAGATACAATACAAAAGGAGTTCAGGGCAGTGTGTGATAGTGAAGTTTCCACTGAAGCAGTTAAATCTTTACGAACCATGGGCAGATTGGATCACTTTTGGATGCAGAATAGTTTCTATTTTACCAAGCTTCCCTGATAAAGAGTTGTCTAAATTTTTGAAAATTATTTTTATTACTTCTCATGGGAATGCGGCATTAGAGAAGGGTTTTTCGATCTATAAAGAGAATCTTCACGAACAATCTCTTGTTGGGCCGCGACAAGTAAATGATGGCGTAACTGCTAGAGGTGGAATTGAAAGTGTGGTAATTACGAAGTAGCTTGTACACAGTGCCAGAAATGCTCATGCTTGTTATGTTGAAGTTTTAGAAAAACAGTCCGCAGAAGCTGCATTAAAATTAACTGCTAAAAATGAGAAGAAACGATTGACAATGTTGTTAAAGGAGCTGAATGATAATTAAAAAAAACAAGAACACTGTTCATGAAACTGCTGCAGCCATCAATGATCAAATAAAGTCTCTCCATAACTAAAAATGGTAAGTATTTGTTGTAAGCTTACGTATTGTTGCTGTGGGTGCATTGGTTATTTTCACATAGGCTTTTGTTTACAGTGTGGAAACTTCTGTGAATAAATTGTGCAGGCATCTAAAATACAATGTTTTTGTGTTGGGGAGAAACTGACGCTTGTCAGGGAATTTCAAACTGAAGTCCAAAATACAGTCAATGCCCTAGTCTAGTACCCCTAACTTTCTCTAAGCAACCTTTTTTTTTTCCCCTGGGTAACCATGAAAAAGAATTCAGTTGAAAAGGCCTGTCCAATAAAGGCCCCTTCAAAATAACAACTGTTTTCCTGGGAACAGTAAAAGTTCTTAGGCATGTGTACAGTAAATGCTTGATTCTATCACCATATTTGATTTGAAATTTAATTATTTCTAATGCGTTTCTAAACGTTAAGTCAATGATGCCAGGTACGGCATTTGGTTTGGTAACACTGGAACAAAAAAAAATCTTTACAAGCACAGGAAAAACAGACAAAATTATACTACCAGGCTTTGCCATTCATTATTTTACGTTTTCATAAATAGTATGACCTGTATACAGTGTATAATCAGATGAAAAGAAAATAGTTTTCTCAGAATATGTTTTACATACAGTGTAAAATATTAATGTATTAATTTAGAAAAAAAACTTTTGTGAATGCAAAGGAATTAGGATCTAAAAAACGGCTTATTCCGTTAAACATTATCGAGCATGTTGACTGCCAAGATTTACATGTGATGACAATGGATGTTGCAGCATGATGAGTAGTTGAATGAGGCTGTGTGCATATGTTTGCAGAACAACAGCGTGTATGACAGCACGCAATTCGACACGGGCGTTACACCTGTGAATCCACTCTATGCAGCATCCCTCCAGAGCCCTGACAGCATCACGGGCTACAGCATAGACAGCACACAGTCTGTGGAAACGGCCTCAGGATACCAGAAGCAGCAGTGACTTGGTGTGAGTGGCTGTATTCGTGTGCACTGCTCCTCTGTTGGTTTATGCATTTGCGAGACATTTCGCTACTGCCTCCAGACTGCATCATGCTGCAAATACTTAAGACAGTTCCCAAAGTTCTTACATCAAGTGTCTTGAGTCCATACAAGTACCCAATTTGTTCAGAAGCAGGAACCTAAGCTAATGTTAGCTAGACATGGTTTTTGCAAGAATGGGTTATGTTACCAAATGTCTTGCAAAGGGCAGGGTGAAAATGTCTAATGAGATTCTATTGCTACCCACTTCGGTAATGTTTGGTTGCGATTACGCATATTTTTTTTTTTTGCAGATTCATAGTGTATACTTGAGACATACTGTCTGCCACAACTTGCAAGACAAAAAAGCTTGAACTGCCAAAGTAGTGTGTCAGACAATATGTGTAATTTGGCCACTTAATTTGCCAGTGGCCTGATCGTGCATTGTGTTATGAAGATGTAGGCATTTTGAAAAGTTTGTGAACTTGTATAACACAGTCCAAATGTAAATATCTCGTAAGATGTGTTCTGCCCCACTCCCCCCACCGGCAATCTACACACCAAAATTAAGCAGTCTAAGGCAGCTGCTTTGCCTTTTTTTTTTTTAAACCCAGTAAATTCAATACCAATTGCTAGTCATGAAGAAATACTCAACCAAGTTATTACTTGTACCATTTTAGTGTTTCATTATGGTACGTCTCATCTGTGCTCGAAATCAAATGGTGTGCCCCCCCCCCCTCCCACGGACTGTAGGGCAGAAGTGAATCTGAGAACTGAATTGTTGCGATAGGTTAGTGCACACCACAAGTGATTTCTGTATTAATTCCAACAGAGTAATTGTAATAATGTATTGCCACATATTTTGAAGGGACCTGTAAAGCTAGAGATTTACTGTGGTGGTATAATTTGTTGTATGGGAAGAAATATTGTAAATGCTATTATGTAATGTTAAATAGGAATAGTCTTCAAAATTGATACTTGCAAAACTCTATTTTCCCAGTGAAAGCATTGATTAATTTTGTCATTCATATATATTATAATCTAATGGTGGTAAAATTATACTGAAATGGATTGAGTTGCAGCTCAGTCAGTATACTATTCTACTTTATTTGGAGTGGTTATTGCCAGTTGAGGTAGAGAAAAATAGCCATGATTGTAGTACATGGAATGAAATGTCATTTTGTACCTTTTAAAGAAAGTGGTTATGAATGTGTTGGCTGTTAAATATGTAATAAATTATTTACATTGTACTTAAGGTCAATTTACTTTTAATTCCCCCCCCCCTCCAACCCCAGTTGGTCTTTTTTCACTGTCATGATAGCTAACATACATAGTAGATGGACTTCATAAGAATAACTGGAAATGTTTTTTTTTTTTGTTCGACCAACTCCTGTATGTCACAGCAGCCCAGTGGAAAATTGAGCCAGTGTTTGCTTGTAAGCTCTAAACAATGGGCGGCAGAGAGGTGGAGGAAGAGTGTGAATTAAGTGATTTGGACGGCTCTTCAGAGCCGGGAAGGGATGGGTGGTGGTGGTGGGTAGTTGCAAGTCTTGTAATTTCCTTTACTATAAGTGCAAAACAAATGTTGGACTTTACGCTTGCTTTGATTGCATGTGATAATTCTCTCAACTCTAAAACTAGCACCTTAGTTTGCGTCTTGTGCATTAATAGCTGCTACATTAAAAACAAAATCCAAAAGATTACAAAAATGTACTACTGTTTGACACACATTCTGTACTTTGTGTCAATATTTACAAGTTAACATTCTGGTGATAAGTCATTCACATTTGAATGTTAATGGAGCCATGTGTTGGCTTCCAACAATTTTGGAAGAGTATCTTTATAGGCGAGTGTGATGCCATGCAGCAATTCTCCTTCCTCGTGAACAGCCCTGCTGTTTGGCAACTAGCTTTGTTTCACTCAAGTTAGTATTACCTCAATAAAGGCCAATAATGCAGTTTTTTAATTCATTATGTGTATTAAACATTAAGCACAAAGAAAAAAACCCATTGGTCAGTGGTATTTATTAAGGAAACAGAACACTGTACAAAAAAATACAAGAGTGTCGATGTGTGCCCCTCCCCACATTCAGTTTCTGCATATGCAAGACAGAGCTTACCACAAAAAGAAAAAAGGGAAACAAAACTGGTGGCTGCAACCCTCATGGCCGTTGAACTTTACTCTGAAACAAAAAAATGTCGAAGCACCGTGATTAGGAATTGAATTGGGAGGGGAATTATACCCACGCTGTGAGGATCAACAACACAATTTATCCACACACTACAGCATAAATAAAGGTCTTAAGCAGTGCAACTCTATAGAAGTACACAAAGCGACTTAATTTTCTTGTTTGTCTACCATTGTATTTGTTATGAAAACAACCCCACACCTGCCAAGACTGAAATTGCTTTCCCTAATGCTTGTGCATTATTGTGTGTTACACTAATATACAGCCATGCATGTAAACCATATTATGATTATGCTTTCATGTGACAAGTTTCTTGTGACCTGGCAAAGAAGTGGATGCAAATTTGGAATTTACAAAAGAATATATAATTTGTACAAATTAAACATTAACTACAGCAAATCCAAAATCATTACTTTTCTGTTCCATTGTTTTTGTTGGTGTTTTGTAAAGCTTGTGGGGGAAATATTTTATTCTTCCTGAACTTTTGGGGATTACAGTCTACTCTCGTATCATAAACACATGTATTGATAAACTGTACCCACAGTTAATTTTCAGTGGTCCTGGCAAAACTCCTGCATAAATAATGATAAAGCTAATCGCTTCTATCGTTTATCAGATGTTGCATCAAAGTACATTTGGTCCTGTCACCTAAAATTTCCCGCAACAACCGTTTTAAGCTGATTGTTTATGCAAACACATAATATACACCACCTTTTATCACAGCTCTGCAGCACGTTGTCTGTCTTCCCAACATTTCTGCAACATGGTGTGAAGTGCAAGTCTAGCTTACTTCCCCTTACACACCTGACGAGAGGGGAAGTGGCTACCTAGTAGCCAGCGTGGTGACCTAGCGTATTCTATCTCTCTCTCTGTTTCTATCAGCTATGCACCTTCCTTCCCTCCCTTATAGGCCTTCAAGAGGGGAAGTTGTAGTCTAGCAAAAGAAAAAGCACATTCTTTCTCTATGCCACAGAGCAATAATGATCCCTCTACTTAGATTCTACGTGCGTGAGTGCGACATGGAAGGGGCTAAGCTCCTGCTGCCCTTTTAATCCGCTCTCGGATATGACTCCGATGGGAGTAAGGCATGAGAAAAGAACCACTATTATCAAAACCTGCAGAAGTGGGGCAAGCAATGTGTGGTTCTCTATATGTGTACAACCATCTAGCATCTGCCAATCCAATGTGGTCTCCCTATCTTGGTGCCCGACACTGAGGGTCGGGTATCACTGGCTGACGGTCCAAATACATGGGTGTTGTGCCTCCAGAGGTTGAGTCTCCTCAGATCTGGAGAAGTACTTCCAGCGCAAGCAGCATGGTGGGAAGGGCAATCACTACACAGACAAGCTAACCCTAAAAAGCGGAGTACTTAGTGTCGGGACTTTACCGTTCCGTTCATCGTAGTGCACAGAAAGGGTTGCCGTCCAGAATGCTTTTAGGTACTCTACTAATATATGAGACAGCTTGGAAAATTTTTTCCAGACTACCCGCTATCCCTCTGACGGGCCCAATTTCTACAGGGAGAGGTTCTACATCTATGGGAAAGATACTCTCAAATAGATTAAAACTTGTTTATTCTGTTTAAGGAAATAAAGTGGTGTCGCACTACCTCCTAACAGCAATGGGAGCTTAACGGAAGCTACCCACTGTCAGGTGAAGGTGACCTATTCCTAGGCTTACGGGGTGCTATGAAAATAACAATCTTGGCTATGTTACTGTGTTACCCTGAAGGGCCAGACGTGTCTATTGTTTAACGATGTTGGATGATGAATGGAATCTTTGGCGGTGAAGACAGACGAGGTACTGGCAGGAGGCTTTGGAATAAGGAGCATGGTGAAGACAAAGTGCGTAGATGATCTTCTGCAACAGGGTGCAGTGAAGGAACAGAACAGACTAGCCTTCCGAAGGCCGGGTCCAGTATTTATACTTTTCCTGGCTGGCCTAGAAATATTGAGTGATTGAAGAGATTTGGACGGCTCTTAACATTGAGGTCTTGAAATCTGATGAGGGTGAGGGTAAAACGATGTATGGAGCAGCGCCGAATGCAAGGGTGGGAGAAACTAGAGATCCCGAGAAAACTCGCCGACCAACGGCATTGTCCGGCATGATTCCCACATGCGAAAATCCGGAGTGATCCGACCGAGGATTGGACCTGGATCGCCTTGGTGGGAGGCGAGCAGGCTAACTGCTCAGGCCTGGAAATATTGTCTAAATCTTTCGGGTCAAGGTGACAAATTTCCTTCGCTAACAGCACAAAGGGTCTCCTTAGTCAATTTTTAAAGAAGTCGGGCAGTTATTAGTCAACAAATACCAGGATGCTCTAATAAAGACACCACACCCTTCTACCTTACTAGTGTACAATGCCTAACTGGAATAGACTCAATGAGATGGCGCTTGGAGTCCCTCCTCTCTCAACCATTGCAACTTCAGTTTAGGATCTATGAGGAGCTGATTGAGGTACCCAAGATTCCCACCTACGCACCCTGGAAATACAATAGATCCAGTGAACTAAAAGGCAGTGCTAGATATGGGTACAGACCCAGTTCACATGGCTTGTGGGTATCGGATAAGTTACTACATAGGCTGGGAGTCCCAATCGATTAACAATTTTTTTTCTCACAAAGATTAATCAACTTCTACCCCATCATTAGTTCAGTTTAGCCAGGAGATGGAAGTTTCCATTTTCATTTGTACCAACGTAAAGTGAAATTGTACTGTCTCATTTTACAGATTGTTTTATTTACTGGACCACCATAATGCTTAGATGCACCGAGTTCGTTAACTCCCTGCTAGATAGTACAGTTGAAACTCAAACCATCGAACCAGCTTGAACTGAACCTCTGTGTCCAGTAGGCATTTTCTGTGGCCCTGACAAATTCCTTGTAAAAATGCTAACAAAAAAAAAGTCAGTTTTTCAGAACTCTTAATTTTATTTGCATTGATGGAACAAAAATTTCTGTAGCATTGCCGAAAATTTCATGCTCCGATCATTAAATAACAAAGTATTAACAAAAAAAAAAGTATAAGTCAACTGTATTCGCATACAAAGTCGGTATATAGTAGATTATGTAAACATGCACAAGTAATACTAATAGAAATCACATATAAAATAAATTTTCTAAACACATAGTTTTTACTTACGCCTAGCTGCCCTACATTTAGTCCTATTTATGTAATTTCCACTTCCGAAATAACCTGTTATTGAGTCGCGATGTTGCACTTAACTCGTACTTTGTAATAAAACATAATCATAACAGATGTCTCAGACTACACATTGTGTACTTAGAGAGCACTAAATAAAAAAAAAAATTGAAAAAATGTAGAACTTATAACACTCTTAACCTATCATTTTTCACGCAGATATTTACTCACGAAAATTACAAATGTATTATGTATAAAAACTTAAACTCAAATAAATATCCCTGGAAAGTAAGAAGAAAAAAAAAAAAAAAAAAAAAGGCAACTCAAAATTAAGAAAACCCTATTCACTGCACTCTTATCAATAATAATATTCAAGTCTTACACAAGAAAATAATTTCACTGCTGCACAAGAGAAACATATCTTGCATAGCTCACATGGCCGCCACCGCAGCGCAAGTACACATTGATAGACACCATTTTGTGTAACATGTTGCAGTGTTTTTGCTTTCTCAAGTCATGTTACCATCTGTGGAATAGTAATCAACGTTTATTTGAAAACATTGCAACATATACAAGTTTTCTGTCATAGCTTTTTGTAATGGAGAAATTAAGTTGGAATTTATTATGTTTCCAAGGAATCTTAACTTAACAATATTTACAGGAATACAAAAATACAATGTGGCATATTTACGCCAAAATATGTATTTCTGAGCAAGTTATTTTAAGAGAGGTGTTTAAATACGGGGTTTATTAAGTCTGAGTGTAATGGAAAAATTCCCATTTGGATTGTTTTAATTAAACTTGACAAATACCTAGCATAGACCAATGAATATGTTGAACAGTCCTGGCTTTCAGACTGTCCCCATCCCTAGGTTACTTGATACTAGGCGAGTCGCATCTTAGCTTACTCTGTTTTGGGCACAGGGGCCCGCCCGGTGTATAATACGGGCCTAGTGGGTCTGCGACTTGGTACAAAGTTGGGCTCTGCAACCTTGATGCGGCGAGATGCAGGCTTTGAATGGTGGTGCAGGAATACGGCGAGGTAGCTAGGTGCTTGTGTGCACACTTTTGGTTTTTGTTACTGTGGTTGCACTCGACTGGGGGATACTCGGCTCAGGTATGGGAGCTGGCTGCAGATCTGATGTATGCCAAGTACAGTAGCACACCATTTATTTTTGATCTTGTTTTATCTCCATTTGATTCTATGTACATATTTTCCGCTAATTACAACACACAATATTTTCGTTTCCCGCTATTTACACTTTTTCTTTACGTTATTGACAGTGGACAAAATCCACATGACAAGAAGATAAGCATGTTGGATGCAGACCACATTAATTTCTTACGCATGGAAGGAAGTTACACAGAAAACAATTGCGAACTGCTTCAAGAAAGGTGGTTTTCCATGTTCAGTGGCTGGCAATGAAGATGAAGCCAATTGAGCCAAATGTATCATTCACTTATTTAGTCAACATTGACTCCGACATAATTATTACTGAAGAACAGTCAGTTGAGAATTTTGTAAGTTCCCATGTCATGGAAAGTCAAGACCAAAAAGATGACGAAGCTTGTGAAGAAGAGGGAAAAGGTTGAATGCCCACCAAGCATGAGGCGTCACAAGCTGTATAAACTGTGAGGACCTACTGCTCGGGATTTGAATGTGTGAGGATAGTATTTTCAATCAGCTGAATGTTTATATATATATATATATATATATATATATATATATATATATATATATATATATATATAATATATATATATATATATATATATATATATATATATATATATATATATATATATATATATATATAAATCTTGGACTTCTTCCAAGTTGCGACAGAAGTTTTTAAGAAAGTTCTAGGCAAAGTTTGTAAATATACCTATATTTGTCAGTTTATTTGTTCTATCTTCAATATTTGCCATCGTTACATACTTTTTCTTGCTATGCATATTCAATTTGTAAATGGACTGGATTATATTTTGGTAGAACTTTCCATATTCTGCAGTTTTTTTTTGTTGTATAGTATTAATTGTATGTCAATGTTGATTTATTACAACTTCAATCAATTTGAAACACTTTACTGCATTTCCCTCATTTTACATAATTTTTTTCTGGATCCCTTAAACAGTGTAAAAAGGGGGTTCTACTGTAGTGCCTCCTGCACTATAGGGTGGTATCCTTCTGCAATCCTGGGTGGGTGGCTCGAACAAGCCCATGGGTGTGGTGACAGGTGCTGGCACGGTGCGGCGTCTCAGTAGCACAGCTTGCTCACGTGGACTGAGCAACCCGAACCTGCTGAAAAGGATGCGTAGTACCTGGGGCAGCTTAGCAATAGCCCTTGCCAGGTAGTGTCTGTGTGGGCTGCGGGTGATGGTTGCGGGAACCACATTGTGTTGTCCCGCAGGGATAGATTTCCCTGCACCAGTATGCAGCTCTCTCTGCACCACCAGGGAGCGATGAGAGTGGGCACCTGGCTGGCAAGTCTATCCCACTGGCAGCATACCTAGTGTCGTGGCTCTACCGTTCCTCCCACGTGGTACAAGGAACGGGTGGCCTTTGAATAGTGGTGATGTGAGGGTCCAGTGGTCACTGGTCTCCCCGGACTCGAACAAGATTCTCTCCTCGTCTCCACAAATGTGGGCGTTGAGAAAGGGGCGAGCCGGCAAGCCAATTTACAATGGAAGGTATCCTAGTGTCGTGGCTCTACCGTTCACTGCCAGGGCAGAGAATAGGTGGCTTTCCAAGGATGTGCTGTAGTGTTTAGTGCGTCCTGGTCGCCTGCCAAATCCTCCAGCTCCGATATGATACAATGAAGGAAATCGGAGTGAAAGTCAAGAGGACTGGTAGAATTGGTGTTTATTTAACCAAAAGGAAATAAACACAGATAGAGGTGCTATTTCCTAATTTCCCCATGGGCTATGCAGAATGTAAACACCCTATCGTACAACAGGGGAAGGCGCCCTGTGCAAAAGCTAGCGGGAAAGGCAGTTAGCTTGGTGCATGTATTTCCTCAGGGCAAGCTCTACTCTCAGGTGTGTCCGTAAGGGACCGAATGTGTCTTAAGTGTTTGAACTGTTGACAGCCAATGGGCTCTTCCTCTGGTAAGGAGCTGGAGAGGATCTTCTACCCCGTGAGGAGAGCGATGAGGTTTGAGCCTCTGCACCAAGAGTTGGGCGATGAGAGCTCAGGAGAGGTGATCGAGAACTGATGACCTGGAGGGCGGGGCATAGGGTGTCTGATGAAGGGAAACAGCAGGTGGAAGCGTGTAGTGTTGTGGAGTGTGGTGGGATCTAGGCATCTCCCATGTGGCATCATCTAGCGGCACACTAATGTACTCGCCCTGGACCTTTTGCATGGTCTCTGTGGCTCACCAGGCGAAATAATAAATAATTATTGGGACATCTGTCCCAGCCTGGTAGGTAAGACACTCTTGCAGACAGCGGCGTGGACAAGCTGTCAGGAATGCAGTTACGCTGATGAGTAGCAGTCGTTTAATAATAATGAGCAAGATGTCGTGCATCAAATTTAATACGGTTAGTTTTTTTTTTGGGGCGACTAATACGTCAAGTCCACATCTACAGAATGTCCGCAGCTATAGAATTTTTATGCCAGTCCCCTGAAATTCGATGGATAGTGTTTCCACGTTATACAGTAAAACTCTGTTAAGTTTTGGAAGGAACTGAAAAATAATACATTTATTTACCAGGAAAACATCTTAAATGGGTCAAATTACACATTTGCGTATAGACAAGGTGCAAAATTATCAAACTTATTAAGCAGGAAAACTTATTAAGTGGGAACTTCTTCGCAGGGTTTCACTGTATATCTTATATAGTCGCACGGCCACCGCCGCTTTGCTACAAGTACACATTGATAGACGCCATTTTGTGTAACATGTTGCCGTTATTTTGCGTTCCCAAGTCGCCTTATCTTCTGTGGAATTGTAATTGCACAACTTTTATTTGTTAACACTGTAATATAATACAATTTTTCTGTCACAAATGTTTCGTAGTGGAGAAATTAAGTGTGAATTTATTATGTTTGTACGGAATCGTAAATTAAGAAAATTTACAGAAATAAAATAATTCAGTGTGGCCTATACACACCAAAATAGGTATTTCTGAGCAAGTGATTTCAAAAGAAGTGTTAAAAAGTGGTTTTGTATTTAAGGTTGAGTGTGAGTATACCAGAAAAATAAACTTGACAAATATCTAACATAGGTCTATCAATGTGTCCAACATAAAGTTGACACATGCCGCTTATACCACTAATAAACTATGATTATGACTCATTGCTCTTTACGTGAAGTATACCCTTACTTCAACCTACATAAGAGTTGTCTACTGCAAACCAATACATGGTGTTGTGTGCTGCTTAAATCTCCCAGGCGGCTGAACACGTGGCTACGAGGTTACACAACCAGCGAGCACGCCACTTCCCCTCCTCTCCACGCACTGATTTCCTACAAGCTGTCAGCCACTTCGGGCGTGACCGAGCGCCACCGAAGATCCAAGAACGCTGACAAGAAGGTTCCCATCTCCCACGCCAGCCTCACGGCAGAAGGATGTCAGTGACCTTCCCCGCACCCCGCTACGGCAGTCTAGACTTCCAACTATATAAGTCCGTGCGCAGCGGGGCTCCAATTCTTCTCTTGAGTTAACCCCGAACACTCCTTAGTGCTGGCAACTCCAGTGAAACCTTGAGTCTTCAGTAGCCATCGTGGCTACCCTCTGCGATGACAACCGTCTTCAACACCCACTGAACACGAATATACCTTGCTAACTTCTTTTGGTCTCTTCCAGACACCCACATTAGACAGCTTTAGTTGAGTAGTTAAATATTCAGTTTTCTAGTTCACTTTCCCGCCAGCTTAGAACCAGGCTGCCTACTCCTGGCTAACGTAGTTTTCCTTCAGTACTCCGTATGCTTGGTAGGAGATAGCATGAGTCACTATATTTTTTGAGTCCTCAATAAATACAGCTTG
The DNA here is from genome assembly GCA_029891345.1 of Dryococelus australis. Lineage (NCBI taxonomy): Eukaryota > Metazoa > Arthropoda > Insecta > Phasmatodea > Phasmatidae > Dryococelus > Dryococelus australis. The sequence goes on from CM057002.1 coordinate 16,605,483, forward strand.
TTCTCTATCCTGACGCTTTTATTTCTAGAATAACTTCTACTTCGCTCACTAGGAATAAGTTGCACTGTGCACTATCAACAGAAACCAATGCTTTTGTAAATCCAAACTAGCTTGACTGAGGCCCCCCTTTTGGGGACCTCTAGTCTGGAACACACCCTTTAGACAGCCGCCTGTTGCTTCCTATTTCCCCGAGCACCCAGGTGCTGGAGGGAAGAAACAGAGGAGCCACGACCATCAGGAATACCTTTAACCAAGGAGACAGCAAACCTAGGTTGTATCACCTACAAGAGAACCTGGGTGCTGGGGGCGGTATTGGCCTGGGGGTCGCAGCCTGGTCTTGGCTGGAAAATCACATCCAGTAGCAGTATTGGTGGCCCACACGGCTCAACGTCTCTGATCAGCCCGCAGATGAGGGGGATCAGTGGAGACTTACCAAGCTTGTGCCACGAATCAGCTACTGGACCTACACTATTATCGGGGAATAGTTTCTTGTCCGGAGTGCACCCCGTATCTTGTTCAGTGGCAAACCAAACTCTTTGACTTACAAGATAACGCACAGCTCAAGCTGCTTAGTAGCAGAGTACCTTAGTCCATCCTACGCAGGAAAGACAGGCAGAACGGGACCGCGCCGCCTCACTGAGATTACGGGCAGTCTTGACTGTCTACGTCATACAATATATTAATTTTCCACAGTTCGTCCAAACCAGTCCCGACTATCACCCGGTGGTGAGGGATCTAGTCTACCGCACTGAAGTTAGGTACGGTCTAGCCAGTCTTAACTTCTGGAGTTAAGAGTCAGTGGACTGGAACTTGAAGTACAACATAATCTAACTCAAGGACTGTAGCAACAGCTTTACTCAGTCAGCCAACGCACGTTACCAACCGACCAAAGACCTTCAGAGTAAGTCAGGTTTCTAACACCTCCTATCAGCCATCTGTAACTACGCACTTGGTCTAGCGCAATAAACCTCGACGATCGTGCCATACAATCAATAGCCAGGCAGGCGTCAAAGTTTAATGAGGTTGGGGTTTCTTTTGGGCGATTAATATGTCAAGTCCACATCTACAAGTTTAATGAGGTTGGGGTTTCTTTTGGGCAATTAATATGTCAAGTCCACATCTACAGAATGTCCGCATCTATAGAATTATTTCAGTCCCCATAAATTCAATGGATAATTTCCACTGTATATGCTTCTGGGTATATAATTTTATTTGCGAAGATGCTGCCCCCCCCGAGTTAAATAAATATTACATTTTAAAATCATGTTAATTTTATGCAAGATACAACACACCAACCTTATGGGAAAAAACCACCTTTAATCACAAAAGGAAACATTATTTCAAATAATAATTCCTCGTTATATTTTGTGTAACATTTTCAGGTGAAACCATTTGCTTTGAAATACAAGTGATGATAGGTGCAACTATTTTGAGCAATGCATAATCTTGATACAATTACGTTCGCCAGGTGCAGTATATTTGCTCTGCTGCCGGTGGGCAGCGTGTATGGCTTGTGAGGGGAGGAAGGAAGGTGTATGTCTGAGAGAGACAGAAAGAAGGGTGAGAGAGGATGCTAGGTCGCCGTGCTCGTTATGGGTAGGCACCCCAGAAAATGGTAAAATAGAATGTCTGATTTCGATGCAAAAATAGTGAAAATCTGTGTTAAATTTTGGTGTTTAAACATGAAAGCGGTATGACATTTCGGTATTTAAAAATTAAAACGGTGTAAAATTTCAGTATTTAAAAATGAAAGCAGTGTCAATTTTGGTGTTTAAAATGAAAGTGATGCTAAATTTCTGTACCTTGTTTTAAAAATAAAACCAATGATGAATTTCTTTACACTCATATTAAAAAATAAACAAAATTTCTGTGTCTTAAAATTTCAAAAAGTTTGGTAAATTAGGATGTTTTGAAAGAAAATCGATGCACATTTTCTGTGTCTGAATAATAAATAAATAAGTAATTATTAAATACAAGAAACAACAGTACGGAAGTACAATTCATTAATTTAAGAAGAAAGCCTTATTTTAAGACATGTTGGGTAAATTTTGACAGTTCTAGAAAAGTAGCACGGCCACAAAGTATCCTTCCATCACATCTGTATGTAGACAAATGTGAGTCCAATGCACACTTTAATTTTCTTCTTTCTTTGTGTACCCTGTCATGGCAGGCACTGAAAGTCTAACAGCTAATTTTCTATCCAGTAATTAATGTCATATGTTATAGTAGGTTCGCATTCCAATCTGTTTTATATTTTTGTAATTTGTTGGGGTTCTGTTTATTTTATTTAGAGAGAAAGAAGGAAACAGCGAGGGAGGGGCCTTTAGTTTAAAACGTCAACTTTGAAAATTTTAACGTCAATGAAAAAACAAATTGTGACATACGTAGATGTTCGTATTCGTACAGATGCAGTAATACACACACACAGTTTGGCCGAAGTTAACCTTACACTCGAATAAACAAATATTATCCACACAGTACTTAAGTGTTGAAAGTGCGGCTTTTTCAGGCCCAGTGCATTTCACTAAGTATAGTAAAGATTGACAAATACATTATTTACAAAACACGCAAACTTGCTGTTTGTAAAATGCGCACTGCTTGTGTTTTTCTATTGTAATTCTTGCAAGTATACATGACTAAAATCACATTTGTTCATCACTAGCATCAAATAATTTATTTACATAATCATTCAATAAAATCAACACTGTGTATGTTTCCTGAAACCAACAAACTTAAATTCGATATGAAAATAAAATTAGTTAACATTACATTTCATTTCACATCTTTGTTTCCCCCCTAACCTCAAAAACTAGAACAGCCACGTACTTTTTCACAACTCAGTCGGCACGCATGTTACAGAAATGCTTCATTACATGTTCGCGATTAAAAATAGTAGCTATTTTCGGCATCTCAGCATAAAAATAAACACTACAAAATACTACGAAAAGCGACAAATTGCTGTGTTAGCAGTAAAATCGATTGTCGACTCACAATCAACTGTTGACACTTAATCGATTATAAATGATTATTTACAGTTTCTGAAGAACAGAAATATCAGTGTTAACATTTTTTTCATGCAAAATATTGAGAGAGAGAGAGAGAGAGAGAGAGAGAGAGAGAGAGAGAGAGGGAGAGGGAGAGGGAGAGGGAGAGAGGGAGAGAGGGGGGGAGGGAGAGGGAGAATATATATATATATATATATATATATATATATATATATATATATATATATATATATAATATATATATATATATATATATATATATATATATATATATATATATATATATATATATATATATATATATATATATATATATATATATATATATATATATATATATATAGTAGATTTCGCAAAAACTGTGAAATAACGTTCAATTTTGTGGTATTTCATGTATTTCGCGATTCACCATTTTCTGGGGTCCCTAGCTACGGGTAACCACTTCCCCTCTCATCAGGGGAAGTAGCAAGCCAGACTCGCAGCACGCTGCATGGCCCGTGTTGACAGACATGTTGGGAAGACAAGACATTAGACAGCGCACCGCAGAGCAGTTATAAACGGTACTAGACGTCTGCATAAACAATAAGCTTGAGAAACCGATAGTTGCTGGAAATATTAGGGGAAGGGACCCAAAATATACTTTAATCAATGCTCCACGTGATAAAAAATACAAGCGGTTTATGTTAACATTATTTACATAGGGATTTCGCCTGGACCACAGAAAAATTTTGGTGGATGTGGTTTATCAATACATGCGATAATGATACACTGAGAGTCGACTGTACTGTGGCAGTAAAGTGAGTATACATTCCCGGTACATCATGTGTCGCAGTGATGTATAATGAACATTGGTGTATTAAAGATCTGTGTATGAACAGTTGTTACATCATTTATGTGAGTGGTCAGCCTAGTTAGTAAGGATGGAGTAGCTATTGGTTCATACTAAAAGACAATGGTTGCCAAACTTACCTTCAAAGATCCTGATTTGCTGTCCCTCCTTGAGAGCTCGTCCCTGGTGGGGAAGAACGACTCCTCCTTTTCATAATCACTCCCTCTGCAATCACCAAAAGTTCTACTAGCATGACAGGAAACTTCAATTGCTCCAATCACACATTTTAACAGTTGAATGTCACAGACTGGTAAATCATTTAATAACTTTCAACATACTTTGGCATACACTATCCCTAAATCTCAGCTTAATTCCATACACACATTTAACAAGTGGTACTACACCAATGTGAATTATGTACATCCATTACATTAATTGTCAAAACTATTCGTGACAAGTTTAATATCTCATATTTATTCACATTTGTTCTGAGGTGCCATGAGGTAAGTGGTCTTTTATTTCTAATATCCTGCCTAGTTGTAGGTATTGATGTCATGGGGAAGCAAACTGGACTCAGTTGCAAAAATATACAAGGCCACACCAACTTCAAAGGTACAAATTTCATAAAAATGATACAACATATTTTGTTACTGTAACATGTGTATAGCTTGTGCAACACAACTGTGCACAGGAACACTAGATTTATTTTTATTAAACTGAATATAGAATATTTTTCCCCTGGGAGGAGCTTTCAGTTTTAGAGTGTGGACCAATATGGTATGTTTCTTTATAAACACTCATCAGTCAAGTCAGTCTGTATGTGTTCAAATCACTGAAAACTTTGTGGATGGTATTTAAGCGCAGAAAGTAAAACAGATTTGATAGACTTTTTATAACAATGTGTTTTTTTTTGGAGAGATTGCGGAACGGGAGGGGGGGGGGGAAGGAGGAAGCAAGTCAGAAGGAACAGTGCCACAAAGGTAATATTTACCAATAATACATTGAGACTTTGTGCAGAGTATCAGTTACCTAAACAAGATTTATGAAGACTCACGTGAAAAAAATCCAGAGTAACATTTCACAGTAAATCATTTTAATAATCCATCCAACACAATTCCTAAATCCTGAATTTTCAAATTAGCTGGTTCGGACACGACTGTAAACAATGGTTAAAAATAGCAGGTTATATGATTTTGTTACGTTTGTTACGTTTTATTACAATGAATTTGTTGTTAAACAAATGTTGCAAATAAAATTACAGAGAATTTCCACTTTCAGCATTTTCCACAGGATTATTTCAAAATTAAAGTAATTAAGATTTTTTATTTAATAATTTATAATGCTGCTTTCAATTGTAATTACGATGATGTGATGCCACACGTATGAAGCCAATTACTTTAACCCTTTCACTCAATTTGATATCAAAGGGTTAATCCTATTAATAAAAGCAGCATCCCCTTTGATCTAGGACTGCCCGCCCCTACTACTGATACACTCATCGGTGTTATTCATTTACAACTAGCATATCTAACCTGACAAGGGGGGTAGTCACGGTCTAGATTTCATTTTAAATAAAATATATTGTCTTTCCTAATAATTTCATTTCGCAGAAATGCACCACTACCTCAGATGCGCTAGTACAAGACACAGCTAATAAAGTATTCCTTCAGCGAGCTCCCGACCCAACGGACATATATTTAAATCATTTAAAGGCACTTTGTTAATTTCTTCCAAGATAGATGGGCTCAATTTCGATGAGTCCTTCGTTATTCATAGCATATAGGATGTAAATCGTATTCAGATCTCTTTCCAGGTTTTTCAATAACTATTTCATAACCCACTATTCACGTAGATATCAAACGATATTCAGATATCGCTGCACGTCTCTTAGTCGCCTGTCAGACGAAATACTCTAAAAATTAATATACTACACAAGACCTATATATACCTCTTCCACAAAACAAGCCCACCTCAGTACAATGCCAGAGCTCCGAGCTTGACGTACTATGCCATTCCCCACAAAAAAAATACAGTGTCACCACCACATTACAGTAAAACCCCTCCATTGCGACCCAATCCCGAGGAACCATGAAAAGTTTGGGTCGAAAAAGTCGAAAATTTGAGGCATGCCTATAAATAGACACAGTAATCCCTCGCCAACCGCAGTATCTTAAACCGTGGTTTCAGTTATGCGCGGATTTGTTTTGTAGACGTTTTCTCCAACAGCGGTACCAGTTTCTATTATCCACAGTTTTCAGTCTATGGAAAATTAGCCCGTACTGATGTTAGTAGTCACGCATTTCTCAAGCTATAGGCTGTTCACGGTAAAGTGAGCACTTTTGACGGCCTGGTTACTTTTTCCTTTCAGCCACTTATTATCCTTAAACATATTTTAAAATAAATATTGCCATGTAAGTAATAAACACAGTGTGTATATTACACCGCACTCTGAAGTTAACATCTAGTAAAGCATATTTATTGACTATTATTCCAAATGAGAGGGCTTTCAAAAGTGCTCACTTTACCGTGATTACCCTATAGGCATATACCATCATTGCCATTGGTTGTCCCAAGCAGCGTGAAGCAATAAATTACTTAATGCCAGAAGAGGACATTGGTGTATTGTCCGCGAAAGCAAGAGGGGGGAGGGGGAGGGGCCACTAAGGATTCTTTGTCCTAGTCACATGCCGCCGCCGCCTCTGCCTTACTCTCCCTGTCTTTTTCGCTTCCATTATCCTTCCTCTTTTGCTGTAAAAACAGCAGCACATTACACAGACTAGTTTCTTAATCAGTGTATGTATGATAACTTCAAATTTAATTCATTGCCCTTTATTATTATTAAGTTTATGTGCACCCACACCTACATAATATGCTAATTTTTTATGGTGGGCAATAATTTTTTTCTTGTAAAGTCAATTTTATGTGTAAAGTGAATAAAGATAAATGTGTGCAAATAAAATGTGTTCTTATGTTACCGGTACCATATTATGGCGAGTGAGGCCATGCGCGTGAATAGGCAGCGTCAAAAGTTTTTGATTTCAAGTAGACATCACTAAATATTTTTCTCCCGTAAACATTGCAGCACCTCATTGTGCCAGTGCAGAGGCCAACACGCCGCCTACAGTTTGTATAAATTCAACACAATGACGTGAACTGCATCTATAATCATATTTTCCCAATGCTGGGTCGCTGTTCGGAAGTGAATTGGCCCTGTAACGACAGCAGTGGTGGCGGGCGGGCAACCGCCACCCGCATTTTTGTAGCGACCGACAGACAGCTGCCCAGCCTGAGGATCTAGGGCTGAGCTTCAGCAGTAAACAGCCATGCCTGCGTCAGGCTGCGCTGCAGAGGATCTAAGCGTTCACCCAGCTACGTACATGGCCAGATCAAAGTGAGAGCATGGCGCACGCACACGTATTGCGCAACGCCACCTTAACTTTTTGATCGCTATGTGCCTCATAGCAATGTATGACCCACGAGACCTGCATAATAGATCTTTAATAATAACTTATATTATAATAATACATAGTCTAATGGCCTTTTTTACAACAAGGGGGGGGGGGGGGTCCAATATGCCTTTCTTGGGTATCAAATTAATCAGGAGATGTCCAGCTATTAAAATATACAAATTTATATTTAATTAAATTAAAAAAGTGTTTCTTATGTGCTAGAGATTTAATTTAATTAAAAAAGTGTTTCTTATGCGCTAGAGACGATTAAACATGCTTCATGCCAAAAATGGCAAGTTTGGGGGCATAGGGGTTAGGAACAGGTAAAAATCTGCCAAAAATTTTCCAAATTTTTTTTATGACCCCCATTCACCCCTAATAAAACCCTATTCTGGGGAACTTTGAGAGGTCGTAAATAGAGAGGTTCTATTGTATACACAAAAAAATCACATCAAAGAAATTTGATCAAACAAGTTTGATGCAAACCTTTAATTACATTCAGATAATCGGATTAGGATTAAAGATTTTGATCAGATTAATATTGGATACATTGTTTTAATCTCATTAATTTGATATCAATTCAATAATCCAATTAATCAAAGTCATCCCTTTGTATCTGAAACCGGCACGCCCCTGCAATGTAAAAAACAAGATTAAAACACCAAAAAATGTGGTCAAATTTACCCGCGTCAAGTCAAATTATCCATGCACAAAAAAAATTTCACTAAACAACGCGTCTTCAGATTGCACAAAATCACCAATGCATTTTTGTTGCAAATAATTAGATATGCCATTAACGGTTCTCCGTTGATAACAAAACATTTCTGAGTGATTTTTGCTTAACTTGCATCCCAAATAAATCCACCTATAATGTAGTAATGATTTGACAGTTCCACCTTCCATTCAAAGAGTACCAACATTTACAGTTGTTTACGAAGTCAGCAGTTGTCAGTAGTATCATCTTTGGCTGGTCACACTATTGTGGCAAGCAACCGAGTTTGTAATTGGTTATGGGTCACGTGAAAATCGCCATTATAAGTGAGATCCACAAATTAATCACAATGACCTTCATTTCACCTAAAGACACGTTTGTACCGTGAAAATTCGCTAGCAATATCAATCCAAAACCCAAGTGTTTTTTTGTTTCCTGCTAAGAAATTATCTTTGTTCACTTACAGAGCGAAACATATGACATGCAAACTGGAAATAATTCAGATGGGTATAAAATTTCATGATGCATCTTAAATTTCCCTGATTTTCCCAAATATTTTCCTGGTTAAAGGAATTCCCTGACATTACCGTTTTCCAGGTCTGTGGCCAACCTGAATATGTATGTATGTATGTATGTGTGTATGTGTGTCATATACACACACTGCAACATTACAGTCATGTTGATCTTATGCCAAAGATGACCGAACATGGACTTGCAAATGTATTCTGAATCCTCGCACTACTCAATGTTTTCAACATTTTGGGAGACAAGGGGAGGCTAATTACAGTATACTCCTCTTGGGGTGAGTGAATGAAGATATTTGGGCTGCTCTTAAGATTGATGTCTTAAGAGCAGATGAGGGTGAAGTGAGGTAAGTATGGAGGAGTAGCGCTGGTTTGCAAGGGTGGGAAAAATGAGAGGTCCTTAGAAAACCTGCCAAACAGTGGCATTGTCTGGCACAATTCATACATGCGAAAATCCAGGGGTGACCCTGCTAGGAATTGAACTTGGTTTGCCTTAGTGGGAGGCAAGTAGTCTAACCAGTACCCCACCACTGCCACTACACCTCTTGGCTATGACATTTTTCAAAACACATCTGCCTATAAAAATAAATTTATATTTAATATAAAAAAAAGTGTCTCTTGCACTAGAGACAATTGAACACGAACTTTGTGCAAAAAAAACTGCCAATTTTGAGGTACAGAGGCTGGGGGTGTCAAAATTGCCCCAAATATCAGTAACGACCGACATTTCATTATAACCATATTTATGGAAACTGTGAGGGGCCGTTTCGCTAAGGTTCCATCGTATCTACCTATGTAACAAACAATGAACAGGCTTACCTCAAGTTAGCACTTTCCTTCTTTGAGCTGCCATCAATATCACGGTTGGATTTTTTGAAAGGTGATGGTGTTCTGGACAAACTGTGCTCACTCTGCAACAAATATTACAGAGTTTTTAAAGAAAACCCATTTTATAAGCCACCACAAACATAACTATCACGTTCTGAGTCTTCAGGATACACAACTCACACTACACTCCGCAACAGCCATTAAGACAGCTACCACACACAACTGTGACAGTGGATGTGAGTCCTGCTGAACACTTGTCTGATATTCCACAGAAACAGCTACATCAAATTTACATTACCACTCCTGTTTCCTTTGTAACTCGCAACTGTACATGCCATGGTAATAACTGAGACCAACAGTAAATCTTACTTTATCAGGGGTGTTCCATTCACGCCGACTGCAGTTACACTAACCCATGCTCAATAAAATTGTTATGGAACGAAGACCTGAACATAATTGTTCCCTTAAACTTGCTAATACTTCCATCCATCTTCATTCACAGATAAGTATGTTCATTTGTGTTACTTTCATTTTGTTGTTTTATCATTTAATACCTACTGAATTTTATATTTAGGAGTGGTCAGGCACCCAAAATTTCGGGCAGTTTTTTGGGCAATGGAAATGCCCAGAACACTGGATGGGTATTGTGACTGCCCAAAAATATCGGGCCAATATTCCTTCCAATATTCATCCATAGACACACCCTTTTTTTTTTGCCACGTGAAATCGCAAAAAGCACAGTTTCTCGCGAAAAATGACATATCTCAAGAAAAACAAGAAAAATATGTGAAAAAATACATTTCCGTTGTGAATCATCATGTTTACGACACTAATTCGATAAATTGTTTCAACATGTAGTTGGGATCGGAAAGTCGCAACAATCAATATATTGAATTTACACAGCCGAAGTTATATCAACGAGTTTTTGGTAACGTTTTATGTAAACATGTTTTTTAAATTATCAAGGTTACAGGAGGACAAGTTGTTTATCTGGTGCAGATTTATTTTTATTTTGACCATGTACTATATTAGTTACGGTTCTGTTTATTTTATTGGTGGGACGAGGAACTTAGTATTTCACATTTATCATCTTTCGCGAGAGACGAGGTGGTTTTGCACCTCTTTTTACAAGAAAATAAGAATTAGAACTGCTCATTGTTTTGATGATGCAGTGGAAAATTTTGCTTGTACGGAAATAACATTCAAATTACTGTAATTCAAAAGTTGTAACTTCACCACAAGAACAAAATGTGACAAATGCGACACAATTATTCGTACTGATGCGAGAATTACATAATAAATAAAGTTGAAAATCATCAGGGTTTTTTTATGAACTACACTAAAATCAGTGAGATCTGTATGGATTCCAGTCAGTAATGTATACACTGAAAAGAGTTTCTCAATGTTGAGAATATAATGACTGACAAAAGAACAAACCAAAAGCCAAGTAATATGATTGTAATTAATAACAGTTGTTTGCATTTTCCGATTAAGTGTATGCTATTTTATTTTTGTGCCATTACTAAAGTAACCAAAGTTTGTTGCAATATCACTTTGTTATTACTTGTATGAGTATTGGAAACTCACTGTGAATAATTTTAGACTAATCTGATGATGTAAGTTAAAATTAATTTTTACCAAAAATGGATATCAGTGGTAGTGTTTTTGAAGACTAGGACCAACAAAGTAGTTCACTCCAAAGCAGTGAAAACAAACATGACCATGAAACCTCAGGTAGTAACACAAATATTATTTCAAAACACCTGTATGGAAGTTTTCACTCGTACGGACAAACAAAATGCTAAATGTATTCTTATACAGTGGAATCTCTCTCTTACGACCCTTCACGGTTCCCGAGAATAGTACCGTAATAAAAAATCTGGAAAATTTTGGGCCGATTTTGACACACCCCTAACCCATATGCCACCAAACTTGCCATTTCTTTGCATGAAGTTCATGCTCAATTGTCTCTAGGGCATAAAAAAAAACCACTTTTTAAATTAAATATAAGTACGTATGTATATTTTAATAGCTGGACATCTCCTGATTAATTTGATACCTAAGAAAGGCAAATTGGACCAACCCTTGTCATAAAAAAGGCCTAAACACAGTATGACATGGCCATTGAAAGTGTGAAGAGATTAGACTATGTACTATTAAAATACAAAAGTTATTATTAAAGATCTTCTACGCAGATCTCGTGGGCCATAACATTGCTATGAGGCACGTAGCAATCAAAAAGTTTAGGTGGCGATGCGCAATCCGTGTGTGCACGCAGTGTTCTCGCTTTGGTCTGACCATTTCATTGCTAGAAAATCGGATGTATTACACACAAAGCAGTAACTAAAAATACTGTCGGAGATGCCTTACGTTTGAAGTAAAACACCGCACTTTATTTATTGATAATAGATATGAAGATACATTAATTAGATTAAATCACTCGTGTGCTGCGGCTAGCAGCAAATACACTGTCGTGTGTACGTAGCTCGGCGAGCGCCTAGATCCTCTGCAGCACGGCCAGGCGCGGCAGCTTACTGTTGTCGCTCGGGCCTAGATCCTCTGGCTGGGCTGTGAAACAGGCGGCCCTGGCACGAGCATCACACTCGTGCCAGGACGCCCGAATGCCTCTCAGCGTTGCTCATACCGGGGCCGACTGCCTCGCGCAGCTGTCGATAATCGTTACAAGATTACTTGTGGGCAGCGGCTGGCCACTGCCGTCGTTGCTGCTGCTATTCATGTCAATATGTTGAATTTCTACTAAATTTAGGCGGCGTGTTGGCCTCTGTACTGGTACAGTGAGGCCCAGCAATGTTTACAGGAATACAAAAATTTAGTGCGGCCTACTATAAATATTAATTAACACAAATTTTTCATGACAAAATTCTTATGTGGTATATACATGCACACTGCCTAACTCGCCAAAATAAACTGCTAACAATAAAAAATTATCACCTCACGTAGGTATGGGCGGAGGAGGGTTGACAGAAGTAAAAAATGAGTGGGAGGGGTAAGGCAGAGGTGGCAGTATGGTACAGTACAGTATGTGACTAGACAAAGAATTTCTAACCTGACCTGCGACACCCTCCCCCCTTCAAATACCACAGTCCCCTTCAGACAGCTAACATCAGTAAAGGCCAGTTTTCCATAGACTGAAAACCGTGGATAATATAAATTTTTACTGCGGTTGAAGATTAGGTTTACAAAAACAAATCTGTGCATAACTGAAACCGCGTTTGAAGATACCTCGGTTAGACATGCCTTAAATTCTTGACTTTTACGGCCCAAACTTTTCACGGTTCCTTGGGATTGGGTCATAATAAATGGAATCATAATAGAGGGGCTTTACTGTACTCACATTAATTTTTTTAGTTTTTAATTGAATGAAAACTTCTTGTCTGGCAAATTGCAGCATTTTTTCTTAAACAAATATTTTATACTTTTATCAATGTAAACTGTGTGAGAAAATATTTTGTGTTCAAAATTTAGCCACTTATTTTGGTTTTAATGTCTGACCGAAATTGTCCGAGTCCAAAAATATGAAGTACTCGCCTGAGCCTGTCTGAAATTAAATTTCACTGCCCAAACACTCTTATACAGTCGAATCTCTATGTATCGTTATCGCTAGAGGTGGGACGAACCCAGATTTTGGAACCGAACCGAACTAGAACTTAACCCAAAATATGTTTATCGAACCGAACCTTTAAATTTGTACACTAACCGAACTCGAACCAAACTATGCTATAGTTTGCGAACTCGAACTGAACTTGAACCGAACTTTAAATAATGTCTTATCCTCGCACATATACCTTCATAGTTCAGCCTGAAATTGGTATATATATATAACAAAAAACAAATATATTGATTCACCTTAAAAATAAAATGGATTATGGATGCTAAACAATAATCTTTGTGTGTGCACACACGCATATCTGCAAATTAAGTACTTAACATCAATTACAGTGGTCCCACGGATTATTTTAGCAATGTTGCCCATTCAAGTAATGAGAGTTTTGTTACTGGACCTCTGGACTTGGCTACAAGGTGCAAAGTGAAAACCACATACATACATACAATCTGTATAGTTCAGCCCTTATTTGTTCAAGTATAAAACACAAACAAACTAATACAACCACACTCACAGTTTCATCTCTAATTGTTTAAACACGTGGGCAAAAAAAAAAAAGTGCACGCACGCACGTGCACGCAAGCTTGTGCACACACACACACAACCTGCACAGTTGCACCACTAATATTTCCAAAATGTAATGGCCAAATTTTTTACATAGTGGAAAAAGGTACAAAATTACCATAATATTAACTTTCGGTTTTTGTAGATTTGATTGATATTATAATATATCATAACACTGAGAAATGTATCTTTCTAGTCGTTTTAGATGTGGTATGTGAAAACCACAAATTGGCAACACAAAAAAAAAAAAAAAAAAAAAAATTGAAATTTTCATTTTTCAAAACCTCAAGCAAATCATTTATTTTGTACACAATCATTTAAATAAAGAATAGCACCTGGTGTTACACAACATAGAGTTCAAGATATAATGGTGTCATCACTGCTACAAAGACAATAATCAAATATGACTTCTTCGGTAATTTTTGTTGTGTTGCATTGTAATTTTTCAACTTCTTTGAAGTGAAGTACCGTATTTACTCGTGTATAGTAGACACCATGAGTTTTGCAACAAGTTCGAGGAAAAACATTTTTTTAAAATTAGAATAGCACCAACTATTTGCGGGGTTTGCTAGTAAGTATGTAACAAATTATTCTTTATGCCAGTGCCAGTCTTGAAAAGAGAAACCTAATTTCTTTTAGGAAATGACATGCTGTTTTTTTTGCATGCTGGTCCTTTTTTGCCTACCCTTCTCTAAAAACAAAGTGTGCTGCCTCTTCCCTTCTTCCCCGCAGGTAGCAATCCTCTAGACACTTCCACTATACTTCCCTTTAAACAACAGGGGACAGTTTACAAGTGGATAATTTACGACTACCACTCTACCACTCCTCAGAAATGTTTTCCTTTATTTTGGGGGAAAAAAGGGGGGCATGCTCTACAAGAGTAAATACTTAAGTTCTTTCAAAGTTCGTTAATGATGTTCCTTTCTAGCACATTTTGAACCAAACACGAACCCCAATAAATTTTTTGATTGGAACTAGAACCAATCTTTGACATGGCAATAAAGTTTGAACAGAACCCGAACATAACCTTAAAGTTTGGGTTCAGTTTGAAAATCGAACATTTGACCCATCTCTAGTTATCGCATGTATCGATAAACCGCATCCACCAACAATTTTTTGTGGTCCTGGGGAAATCCCTTTGTAAACAATGTTAACATAAACTGCTTGTATCGTTTATCACATGGTGCGTCAATCGAAGTATATTTTGAGTCCCATCACCTAATATTTCCTGTAACTATAGTTTTTCAGCTGATTGTTTATGCAAAGTCTAGTAACTGGATGTGAAATATGTCACGCATACCGCTGTTTATAACTGCTCTGCGGCACACTATCTAGAGTCTTGTCTTCCCAAAGTATCTGTCGACAGACACTACAGCGTGGTGCGGCGAGTGAGTCTGACTTGCAGAAAACTGTTAAAGCGAAACAAACAAAAATTGAATCTTATTTCTAGAATGGGTGATTGTGAGTTTTTTCTAGTGTATTTTGGTGCATAACTATAGCACAATTTGCTAATTAATGGTTTATCTCATGAATCAATCTGAATTTTTATAGTCGCTAACAATACTGATTTTTGTTAACTTTTAGTGTAATAAAATTTCTTCACTCAATTTTAGCTAAAAAAAATGTACAAAGTGACAGTTGTACATAACTTTGCATGTACACGTAGCCCATCTGTCTCGTGTCCCAGCCCACAACTGCCGCAATGGCAACACGAAGTGCCATGACCTTGGGCAACCTTACACGTGGAAACAGGTGCGCACATTGAGCGTTTCCACCCTCCCCGCTCTAAAACTTACATGCATCAAGTCAAGTCTGTTCTCAGCTAGTCATTGATTTTATGCCAAAAAATTTTTATTTTAATAAGTTATATTATCAGGATTTTTACTTTTTTGAGTTGTGCAATTAAAGTTAATATACAGCACAAATAAAAATTTTGTAAATATGGGATTTTTAAATTTTTTTTAACAACAAAAGTCCGTTATAATGACAATTTCTTGTACCCTTATAAACTATTGTTACAACAGACTTTCACTGTAGATTAACGGTAATTTAGAACTTTTTTTTATGGCACACTACCTCTTATATTGGGTCCTCGCAACACATTTAACATACTGCACAAGTTTGCAAGAGTCTACAAACTGACAAGTTCAAGTTACTTACTGACACCATCTGCTCTCCCCAAGCCCGTTTGCCCGCCGTCACCAGTGGCCACTGCAGGGATCACCCTCTACTGGGTGCTCATGCACACTGGTTCAGCAGTGCACCACATCCGCTACACCGAACCTGCTACTTCATGAGTGCGGCCAGTGGGCAGAGTGCAATGCAACTTAGTACATGTGTACTAAAAGGAGATCCAGTTAAACAAGGCGTAAGTTAACTTGCGTTAATTACAAGTTATTAAAGGATGCCTGTTTATGCAACATGACTACATAAAGCCCTATAGTATATTTGTGCCCCCGCGGGCCTCAGTGTACCTATTCATGTTTTTCTGTACTTTTCATTTCTCACGTGTTTCATCCTCACTTCTTCATTCAGTGATTCTTGTGTATTAGAGGGTTATTATGTATAGTGTATTTGATTATGCCACGGTTGCAGGCAGGTAAGTAACGTGTATATGTGCAGTGTAATTTTGGTGCGTAAGAAAGCAGTCACGCGGATTGCTTGCGCGCCAACCGGCCAGCATGCTGCTCCGGAGCAGTTAGTCATATCTTCATGTCTTGAGGGTGTTGACGTGCAGATCGACGGGGTCGTGTTTCGCACACTCGGGCGACGCTTCAACCTTTGTGCTAATCATTTAACTACAATAGACTTTAAATCACCGGAAATCTTGTTTATTTAGCAGCCAGAGACTCTCCACCCCTCACCTTCCCCTGGTTAGCATCGCCAGGGAAGGCTTAACTGTACCGTAAGTTTTTGTGACCTTAGCACCGTTTTATACAGCGCTATCCTTCCGGCGGGTCAAGCCCGGCACCTGTATTTAAAGTTGTTTCCGTGAAAAACGTAATAAAACATATTGAACTTACGTGTGAGTATGCGTCTTCATTTGGGTTGCCTATGGATTTTAGGGGCGTGGGCCCCCACCTTTCCCGCCAATTCATGAGTGTATTATGCAAAGTGTTTTACGTGTATTTCCATGTTTTGTATCTTTGTTTACTTAATTGATGGGTGTATGAGTTGCCTTAAGACCTCACTGCCTAACACGCATATAATTGGTAAAGTATTAAGACGTCTGGAGCAACACCAGAAGGATGCAGCCTTTGGCCATTGGTACACGACCCTGAGTACAGCAGTCAGCTCTACAACTTGGCATTGCACCACTGCAATGTCTGGTGCCCAAGGACTACAACAGAGGTTTGGACAGAATTCACTGTATATATCCTACCCGAACTCCCAACCTTAAAGTTGATCACTTTTGCTCCACCATCCTACCGTCATTACACATATTTAATAAATAAATTTTACTTTTATGTCCTTGAATACCTCTGTCTTTTGAAAACCAGCAAAATTATTTTCATTATGTGCATAGTAATATCACCAAGTCTGTGAAGTTCTGGTGCACACCTAGCGAATATTTTAGAACACCAGTAAACTGTAGTACACTCGTAAAAACCACTGCCTCGTAGTTCTTAAAATAGAGACTGTATAATCCTAATGTTTATTCCATTTCAACACACACATTTACACAAAAAAGCACAATAATCAAAAATTTACCTTCTGCTTGCTGTATTTTGAGGGTGGGCTGGATGATGTAGAACGCGCTGGTCTTCGAGAAGATGACCTACGGGGTTCATGAGAACCGTAGCTTTCCTGATCGGCAGGCACCCGAACATACTACAAACAATATTGAACACTTTGTCAAATACAGTAGCACTTCACAAGTAGCTAAAAACTTCTAAACATACAAAAACTTAACAGAAAATAATACATGTAAACAAAGATAAATCACCTGTAATGAAAAACAAAATATCCATATGGATATGTCACACAAAAACATACCTACTGATCTTAACAACGTGTCCAATGCTTTATACAGCACTGACAAAAATACTTCCAAGATAAATTGAATGATTCTCAATTTTAATAGGCAAAGCAACATTAGAACAGTGCAAAATAAAACACATTCCCTTTTTCTTTGTTTGGTATATAAATTTTGGAGCAGGTTAAGTTACAGTAGAACCTCTCTATTACGACCCCTCACGGTTCCTAAGAATAGGGTTGTAATAGGGGGGGTCGTAACAAAAAATTTAGGAAAATTTTTGGGCAGAATTTGACACACCCCTAACCCCCCAAACTTGCCATTTTTGCATGAAGTTCATATTCAATCATCTGTAGAGCATAAAAACCACTTTGTAAATTAAATATAAATATGTATGTATATTTTAATAGCTAGACACCTCCTGATTAATTTAATACCCAAGAAAGGCATATTGGACCACCCCTTGTCAGACGACTATTTAGCATTTCAGTACTAGAAAATTGGATGTATTGCGTACAAAACAGTAACTAAACACTGTTGGGGATGCCTTATGTTTGAAGCAAAACACAGCACTTTATTTATTTATAATAGATATGAAGACACATATTCAAAATTAAATCACTCGTGTGCTGGGGCTGACAGCGAATTCATTGCTGTGCACACGTAGATGGGCGAGCGTCTAGATCCTCGGGCTGGGCAGCTGTCGGTCAGTCACTATAAGATTATTTTGGCAGGCGGCGCCCGCCTGCCGCCACTGCCGCCGTTACAGGGCCGATTCGCTTCGTAACAGAGCCCTGGCGTTGGGAAAACATGCTGACAGATGCGATTCACGTCAATGTGTTAAATTTATACTAAATGTAGGTGGCATTTCGGCCTCTGCACTGGCGCAATGAAGCCCGGCAATGTTTACGGGAATATAAATATTTAGTGATGTCTACTTGAAATATTAATTATCCCGAATTTTTCATCAAAAACTTTTGACTTTGCCTATACACGCACACGGCCTCACTCGCCATTATACAGTGCCAGTAACATAAGAACACATTTTATTTGTACACACTTATCTTTATTCGCTTTACACATAAAATTGACTCCACAAGAAAAAAAAAACTATTGCCCACCATAAAAAATTAGCATATTGCGTAGGCGTGGGGGCACATAAACTTAAAAATAATCATTTAAAAAAAGGGCATTGAATTAAATTTGAAATTATCATACATACACTGATTAAGAAACTAGTCTGTGTAATGTGCCACTGTTTTTACAGCAAAAGAGGAGGGATAATGGAAGCAAAATATGACAGCAAGGGTAAGGGAGAGGTGGCGGCAAGTGACTAGGACAAAGAATCCTTACTGACTCGGCCTGTCCCCCCCCCCCCCCCCGGGTTTCCGCGGACAATAAACCTGTGTCCTCTTCTGGCATTAAGTAATTTATTGTTTCACACTGCTTGGGACAACAAATGTCAAAGTCTATGATGGTAGTTTGAGAAATGCGCGACCACTAACATCAGCAAGGGCTAGTTTTCCATAGAATGAAAACCGTGGATAATAGAAACTAGTACCTCGGTTCGAAAAACAAACAAATCAGTGCATAACTGAAACCACAGTTGAGATACCACGGTTGGCGAAGGATTACTGTATCTATTTTTTGACGTGTCTCAAATTTTAGACTTTTTCAACCCAAACTTTTCATGGTTCCTCGGGATTGGGTCATAATAGATGGGTTTTACTGTACTATGCAACTAGTAATTGCTGTTATAAAGTGGGGTGAAAGGGAGAGATTTGGGCAGGTCTTTAGAGCCTATGACGGTTAAGTGATTTGGGAATGGAGCATTGTCGGAATGCAAGGGAGGAGATACAGGACATCCCAGAGAAAATCTGACAACCAGTGGCATCACCTGGCATGATTCCCACATGAGAAAATCTGAGAGCAACCCAGCTGGGAATTGAACCCGGTTCCCCTTGGTAGGAGGAGGGTGGTCTGACCACTGCACCACCACAGCCCCCTGCTGCTGCTATTATAAAGAATGCAAAACTATTGTTTTTGACACTGAGGTAACATCACAAACTAAAGATTCAAAGAGACCCAACATCTTTAATTTATCATAACAAATTTTCTGATTTATATCTTAATATTTTATTAGTTTTCCATACACAAAACTCCATATCGTCTGTACAGTAATTATACCTTGAGTTGCAACATAATCTTCAGCAGAATTACTTGTTCTACACATTCATTGGTGAATTGCCATAAACAACCACATGGACCTATTTGAAAAGTGTATGCATGAATACATTACATCTTACAAGTTCGGTAGGAGTCAGTATGATGTGGTTCAGTTTGATTATATTCAGTAGTCAACTCTTGATTGACCCTTCGTGGTTCCTGGAAAAAGAATCATTTAGAGAGAGTTGTTATTGGAAAATTGTTGTATGGTTTACAGAAAACGGGTAGTTATTTTGAGAGGATCGTTATTTGAAAATTGTTTTACGATTCCCCAAAATAAGGGTCATTGCGAGAGAGTTGCTATTTCAGGGGTCTTAGATTCAAGAGTTGACTGTACTAGTATTTCCAAACAAGCTGAACATCATCATGTGCTCAGAAATGAAACAAGTTTTCTCTGCATATCAATCATTTTATGTTGACACCACTTCCAAGTCATGCTTACATCTTGATGGGAATGTGACTGGTGAACAGATGTGTGCTTTGGTGAGCGCGACTTCCGATGCGATGAGGGCTTTTCATGGCTTCTTCCGGGGCTCCTTGAGACAAGACGACAACATTATACACACTGATTACATAACACAACACATTAGTTCTACACTAAGTGGCCAGTCACAAAAATCTGAATCAACCGAAGAGAAAACTGCACACCAAATTTCAACAAGGAATTCTTGCTTCCCAATGCAGAGCCCATTTTAAAAATGACATAAAACAGCAGCAATTTCCAAAGGACTCCAAAGAGAATGCTTCTAATTAATATGACAACAAAAACTGCAATATCCTCATTACAATAATGTTTCAATACACAAAAACAACATACTGTGTCACTATGGAAAGTACTGACAACTAATAATGCACATATCAATATCACAGATATTCCAATTATGTTACACACGTGAGCACTTTTCTATGATCACCAAATACCCCAATTTTGCAAAAACTGTTAGTAAAAAATTGTTTGTCCATGAATACTGAACAATTGTAATACAGCAACCACAATCCATACATAAAACCCTTATATACTACATTCATTCACAAGCAGCTAAATTAGATATACCAGTCTACTGGATAGTGGCATTTAGCACCCTCTTTCGCCCTGAATACAGTGGCGATACTGCACTGCATGGATTCCACAAGACACCGGAAGCAGTCTGGAGCCACACTCATCCATAACGACATCGCACAGCCTCACATAATGCATGGAGATTGGTTGGAACAGGATCCATATGGCACACAAATTCTTCTCGACAACATCCCAGATGTGCTCGACAGGAACAAAATCAGATGACCTCGGGGGTCAGGTAATCAATGTAAAGTCCAAGGAGTGTTGATCTAACCAGTATGTCACCCATATAAATAGCTTCCATACAATGACACCACCACCATCAGCCTGAACTGTACTGCTAACAGGAGGAACACAGCACTTCATGTGCTTGGAGACGCTCTTGTACCCTGCCATCGGTGTATCAATTGTGTATCTAGACTCACCCGTCCAGACAACCTTTATCCATGCACTGATGGTCCAATGGTAATGTTCCCATGCACACATTAACTGCCGAGCCATACAACGTGCGTGAGGAGAGGTACCCTATTGGGGTGACAGGTTTTGGAGGGTATGGTTGTTAACAGGTCATTGTGGTCAGCAATGAATTGGTGAGTGATCTGTAGCAATGTGACTTAACTATCTGCTGTTACCAATCAAGCTAGCAGACAGTGACCCCTGGTATCAATATGTTGTAGGTACATCATGGTAGTAGTTGCTGGCAGAGGCAGCAATAGTTTCACCAGAATCCATGAACTCGCAGTGCACTTGACATGGTAACCTGCACCACTTCAGAGATGGAGTGCCCCGTACATCTGGTCCCAACAATCTGGCTACAATTAAATGCGCAGAAACCTTTTTTCTTCAACAGTTTGTGCTCAAATGTTACTTGGACTGTAAGTATAAGGTCTAAAAACACTCCGGTTATGCGTGGCTGTGTATTAGTCAATTCAACAGGGCAACCAAAGTTCCATTTTGCAGGTGCATCTAATCCAACTGCTCATAAGTGTATAAAACACAGTGGATACATTTTAAAACTATAAACTGTATTGTTAATACAATGTTGAAACAGCACAGCTCTATCGACATGCACCAGCAATTTTTTTTAGGCTTTTGATAAATCCCATCTATTTGAATACACCTATATTTTATTTTCACAAATAACTAACATTTTTTTGAAGATTACAAGTAATCTTGTAATTACTAGTTCAATTTGTTAATGCTTTGTCGAGTATCTGCATATAATATGTGTTCATCTGATATGTGTATCCACAAGTACTGCCCTGTGAGTACTTGTGTGTTCTGTCTACTTTTTATAATGTAATCAGTAATCTAGCAGCCTACTCTAAATAAAAGTAGGGGGTACACGAGTACTCAAAATGTTGAGTCAAGTCAAGTTTTTATTACTTGACTCATGTCTAATTTTGAAGCACGGAAAATTCGAGTACTTAATTGCACACACAATAAATTGTTATGTTAAAGTGCTTCATTACACTAGATTTTTTTTTTGCTTGGCTGTGTCTGAAGTAAATCACTCCTAAAAGTTCCTGCACTTTTATTCTTTTGTGCCCACTGGAAGAATGTGCCTGACATCTCATCTCTTGTTGCCTGGCTGTAGCGCTCTGGCATTGTGTTGGGCTCTTTTATTCTATTGTACCTGCTGGAAGAGAATGCAGTGCCTGTGGCCTCCTGTCCCCTGGCTATTCACTTCTGCTTAGCGCTTAGCATATTTTGTTGGGCCCTGACCCAAACAAAAGGTTGCTACAGTCCATGCACTGTTTCTTCAGCCTTTTTGAATCAAACATTAAAAAAATCTCCCCATGTATGACGTGGTTAGTTATTTCCTAAATACACTCTGTATCACAAGCGTTTTATACTTGTGTTCATAAAAGTTACTTTATTGCGGTTGGTGTAATTTTGTTCCTTATAATGTGTAGAAACAGAAAAGTGATGGTAGCCATATCGGACTCGCGACCGGGGGAGGAGGGGCCATCAAAATTTCGAAAATTTGAAAATTTTTTATTATGAAAATGTAACGAAATGAGATCTATTTAGGGGTCATATGTCTTTGAAGTAATATATTTATCACTGAAAAGCAATATTGTATGGAAAAAGATTACTTACTGATCCAAAACATGGGGAGAAAAAAAAAAACCCCGTGAAATTTGGACTGGGGGGTCAGCGAGAAGAGGGAATAAGAGGTATTGGGAATAAAGTTTAAAAATCTTTGTAATATGCAAACTTTTTTATCGGGTTTGTACTGAAATGTAAATGTTAAGGTTTCGTATCGCATTCATTAATAAATTTTTTTTGGTTGCAGGATGATGCCCAGATACAATCAATAATACGAAGTCTATAGCAAGAGCAGATGTCACAGGTGGGACAAAAAGAAGAAATACACCTGGATGTGTGTGTCCTGTGCAACAAAATAGGCAAAGAGACTTTAGTGAAAAATGAAAATGAAGAGAATTTTCAAAACCTGTCAGAAACCGTACAATGTTATTCAGCGTGGAAAGATGAACAATATAACCACATCTTACACCTTTTAAATGATAGTGCTTCAATGGAAAACTTAGAACAATTGGACGTTAAATGGCATTCATTCAAGCTGCTATAAAAATGTGACCCATAAAAACAGGCGACAAACTGTGGAAAAACAATTTTTGTAGTTACAAAATGAACCTGATTTATACCTTTCAGACGAACCCAGTATCTCTATGCCTTTTACACGAGGCCAGATAACAACTGAGTATAATAAAAGCATGTGCTTTTTTTGTGATGGCAAAGCGACACGAAAGTATCCACTACATCATGTTTGGTATGATATGGGGGGGCTAATTTAAGAGAAGCTGTTGAATTAAGCGGTAACGAAACATGGATTGTTAGACTTAATGAATGCATTCACCCAACAGATGCTTATGCAGTCGACATTTTGTATCATGCACCGTGCTGGGCCAAAAATGTGATAAATAATGTGCTTCGTAGGACTCGCACACGAGTACAGCAAAGTTCAACTATTCTGGTGGCTTCAAATGCTGAATTCCTGGGAATGTTGGGAGACTTTCTTGTAGAAGGGAATGTAGCATGTATGGCTGACTTACATAATACATACATTAATGTGTGTTACTCCAATGGACTTGAACCATCACTACAAACTAAATCAAGAAGAGAGTTGAAAACATTCATTGAAGAAGAAATACCATGTGTTGAATTTTCCACCCAAAGAGGAGAAATGAATCTGATGTATGCCTTAAAAGAACAAAAGATGCTGCAGTTGTAAAACTTGAGGATGATACACCTCCAGAACAATTTAAGACAATTTTTGCAGCATCCAAAGTGATCAGAAAAGCTGAAAGCTGTTGTGAATGCAAAACATTGGAAGTTCGAAGGTAGTTTAGAAGGTGACTCAGAGCAGATACCTGAATTGTTGTCTGTGTTTTTCAAATGGTGTCTTATTGGAAACGGCGACATCACCACAGAAGAACAGCGTGTAAATTAAATTGATGCACGAGCTAGTCGTTTGTCTCAAATACTGATGTGTGAAAGTTTGTCACATTTTCATGCTAGAAGATCTTCCAGAAATGTGAGCGAACACACACATGAATTCCCGTTACAAGTGTCCACTGGCTTACCAGTTTACCAGTTGACTTGAAATGCCAATCTTGTAAATTTCATCCAGTCGGTCGGACTTTCTGTTCACTATTCCCGTGTGACGGAATTAGAGAAGAAAATAGCAAAGTCAGTAGCAGTCCAAATAATTGCAAATGGAGGGATTTACCTGCCACCAGATACAGTTCCCGATAGATTTATTCATTTTGCTGTGGATAATATTGACTTCCAAGAGGACACTGTTGATGGACGGAACATACATGGAACAGTGATAGTTGCTTACCAAATCATTCAGGATGGTGATGATCATGATGATATGAAACTTATTGCTGATGATAAAGACATTGAGATACCCGAGATAGTATAACCAATGTTGCCTTTTAACCGGAGAAAATTTAAAACCATTAAGTC
Source organism: Dryococelus australis (assembly GCA_029891345.1). Classification (NCBI taxonomy): domain Eukaryota; kingdom Metazoa; phylum Arthropoda; class Insecta; order Phasmatodea; family Phasmatidae; genus Dryococelus; species Dryococelus australis. The sequence goes on from CM057002.1 coordinate 16,630,280, forward strand.
CAATCATGACTATGGACATGCCCACTCCAAATAAGCCAGTTTGCCTGGAAGCTGCAACAAACAAAGACATAATTTGGATGCTAGGAAGAGGGAATTGTTTCAGCCTAAACGAGAACAAAAGATCAAATAAAGTGCTTTTTACCTGGTCCACACACAATTCTATGGTAAATGAAAGTAAACAAAAAACACTAGTATATGTAATGCCTTTGCTACCTGCTTCGCCAATTGAAGCGTCAACCCAGTATTCTGTACTGAAGCACCTGGAACGTGTGAACGAACATATTAGGGGTTCTGGAAAAAAAAAAGTAGTTGTAACTGTAGACTTGGGGTTATACAGGCCAATGAAAGAGTTACAAATGGCAATTTCCGACCATTATTGGGTGCTTCTACCAGGACACTTGTATATAATAATGGCTGCATTAAGAACTATTGGAAATTATATTGATTCCACTGGCATTCCTGAGTTATGGATAGAAAGTGGTGTATTTGGAGATACCACTGTTCGACAATTGCTAGAAAGGAAACCAATACGTCGAACATGCAAAGCCCACATCATAACTGTAAATGTGTTTTTCATCATGCTTCTTGAAGAGTTCTTTAAGCAGTATCCTGACTTTAAGAATAAATGTGAAAATTTACACTTAACCTTGTGGGAAGCTTGGCAAACCAAACAGTCACAAGCCATGTCCTTTGCCAACAAAACTATAACAGAAGAGACTGAAAACATTCAGCTGTATGACAAGCTTCAAGACCTGTAAGGGAAAGTGTAATGTTGACCCTACAATAAAAATGGTGGTGAACTACATGGACATGGTTATTACTTTGATGGCATTCATTTGTGCAGTACGTAGTGCCAACTGGGAGTTGAGAATGGCTGCATTAGATCAGTTCAACAAATTTTTTTTGTAATGGACTTGCATAACTACAGTGCACTTTGTGCATGGCACATAGCAGAAATTAAAATTCTGCGTCGAGAAGATAATGTAAAATGTAGAGAACTTAACAGTGGTAAGTGGGCTCCAAATAAAACTGTTGTACCTTTTTGTTCCCTAGGAGTAGATGAAGCACTAGAGCAGGAAAATCGACGAATGAAAGTCCTTGGAGGCATCATAGTAGGGATAACACAGAATCTGCAAACGCTGAATACATTTTCTTATCCAGTCCTCAGCTAGCCAAGATTTGTTCTAATCACATAGTGTATTTTTACTAATCGACAAGGCGAGTTACATCACGAAACATCACAATCAGAATAAAATCATAATGGGAAAAATGAAACTGCAATGATGAATTGTCTGCTTAACTACATTAATCCATTTACATACAGTGGAGAAGATGTGGTTAACCTGGTTACAAAGACTGTTGCAACTCCAGAAGTTACACACAATGTCTGTGCAATGCTGGACTTGGATTTACTGCTATATCCAACATTTGTTGATGAACGTATTAATTGCAAGGACAGTAAATTTCTGGAATCCACTTCCACAAAACAAGCTTTAAAGTTATGTAAACAATGAGGAAGGTAGTAAAAGTAAAAACCAATGAAGGTGTAGTCAAAATAAAAGAAGACAGAAAACTTTTATATCACCTTGTTATTCTGTGTCATGCTCGTCCAGAAATAAACCTAAAGGAATGTATAGGTAAATATGAGCTCTGTGCAGTTCCAAGTTCTATGTTTAGAAGTGATGGGACACTGAATCACATTTCAGCCAAAAGTAAGCTGATGCACCACTTGGAACAACTTCTACCAACAGAACAGGCTAAAGAAATGTTACAGGTACCCAATGCAGCTGAACATCCAAATGCAGTTCAACATACTCAGTCTCTTGTACCTGTTGCAATTGTGGATGGTATGGCTGAACTTCAAAATCTGAAGCTTACAAAGGACATCAGGATAATTTCTGACTAAGCAGACCATTTCAGCAAGATTATTTTATCGAAGTATAGCATTTTCCAAGAGCTTCACGTAGTTTTTGACATTTACTTAGAAAAGTCACTAAAAATTATGATAAGGGACCGAAGGCAGCATGGTAAACAACCTATTCAGTACAAGATAGAAGCCAACACAAACATAAAATCTGTTTCTCTGGAGAAACTCCTATCTCATGCTAAAACAAAAGATGCACTTACGGAAGTGTCGAGTGGAAATTTGATAAAAACGTCTGCAGATTTGAAAAAGAATGTATCAAGCAAAAGCTACGCATCATCTTGTTGATGATTTAAAGACTTTTCAAGAAGAAGACGATACAAAAATCATTCTGCACGCATTTCATGCAGCCAAACGAGCTGTCACTGCAAATCTTTTCACCAGACACAGATGTTCTTGTATTGGCTGTCCATCAATATCAACAGTTACCTAAAGACACTTCATTTGTTTCAACTGGAGCTAAGATACACGAGATTTCTGTGGGTAATGTGTATGCAGCGTTAGGGCAGAAGCGGGCCGAAGCTTTACTCGGAATGCATGCTCTTTCTGGCTCTGACATTACGGGTTCGTTTTCTGGCAAATCCAAAACTAGTTACTAGAACAGGTTTGTAGATGCTGATAAAACCCTAGAAGCTTGCAGCCTTGGGCCAAATAGAAGCAGTCAGAGAGAAATCTTCCAAGTTCTTGAAGAGTACATATGCTCTGTGTAAATACACAGAGCATATGTCCATATGCTCTGAGCATATTTTACAAAAAAGCAAATGGAGGGAGCCTCTATTCCTCTAACTCAAGCTGCACTCCATCCAGCCATTTGTAAAGCTCAATACCAAACTGCGATGTGGCAACAGGCTGATGTTCGAACACCCAATCTTTCAACAGTGACAGAGTTTGGCTGGACCATCAATGAAACTAATGTTATGAACCCATAATGTGTGATATTCCTTGCGGTCCTCAGGAACTTCTCAATGTAGTGCGTTGTTCTTGTGGTCCATCGAAATGTGTAGTACCCTGCAAATGCGTCAAGAATGGGGTACCATGTACTGAAATGTGTTCATGTTCAGCTGACTCTGAAAAATGTGAAAATGTTTTCGAAAGTGGTTTAGACCATGATGGTGTTGACGTTGTTGTTGTTGATGATGATGATTATGATGAAGATTGTAGATTATTCTATTTTACTTGTTTTACAGTTAATAATTTAATTTTAATGTGTGTTTAATTTCCTGAAAGGAGTTATCTAACATTTGCAATTTGATTTAATGGAATCATACTTTTACGCCAATTTTATCAAACATGGCAGCTTTAATGACTTTATTTTGATTAATATATTAAAAATTTATTCTGAGAAAGCCATATGGCCCACGTGTTCTTTTACGTCGTAAAAATAATACTCAAAAAAATACTACTTTTTCTATAGTTTGTGATTTTCACTCCAAAACACACCAGTCGCATGTCTGATATGGCCACCATCGCTTTTCTGATTCTCTACACTACACAGAACAAAATGACACCAACCACAATACTCTATCACAAAATTGCAGACAGAATAAAAAAATCTGTAGATAGAAATCCCACTATAGTGTGTAGGCTAGGAATGATTCCTTCTAGTACACTGCTGATTTAAATCAGGAAAGATGACAAGAAATAGGATGTAGAGTTTATGTGAGGGTAACATGTTGTAAATTGGTAGTGAAAGGTAAAGAATACCCACCATTATGTTTATTCCCTCCCCGAACGTTAGTCTGTGGTGAGATACAAGAAAAAGTCTGTGTGTGAACTGTGAATATTCATTATTTTGTGAAACACTTCTGGTGTTTTTAATGTTTTCAGCAGTACTGTAATAAATATTTAACTATGTATAGAATACCAAAGCATTCCCAGGAACAGTCCTGCAGTAGTGATGAAGACAGTGTAGGAAAGTGTAAGGCTTTCTCAAGAAGTCAGCTCTCCAAAGACCAATTATGGAACTGCAGCCACTAATAAATATCCAATTTGCATTTCTGTGCATTGGGCTTGCACACTCTACAACTTCGCCCTATCATCAAGCACCAGTGCTTATATGGGCAAGTCAATCCTGAAGTAGTACAATAATGACTTGCCTACAGGGTTCAGAGACTGCATGTCATAAGAGATTACAGACACGTGGTTGTGAAAAGATTGTACTGTTCACTCAAAGCCGTCACGCAGTCACCCAAACCCCAGCATGAGATTTTACTGTTCGGCGTGGTGTCGACAGAATCTTAGGAGATAAGCGAGTTCCACAGATTGCGGTACGAGCGCAGCAGTCATTCCACTGGAGCATCACAGGAGATACAAAAAAGGTGGTGCTGCCACCTAGCACGAATAAACAACCCCTACAGAGAGAGGTAGCCACCCCCACAACCCCTCTGAAATACAACAAACTGAACAATTTGGTATATAAGGAGGAGCCATCCCCTGGCTTAGGGCAGTCGATGTGCCCTACAAATTGCAAAGGCCAAGGGCATCAGTTGGGGCAAGGGGTAGCCCTGCTGTTCCAGTCTGCGAAGACTAAAAGAACATTCTGAACAGGGTTCTCTGACCACTAGGCCACTTCCATGCATGCTGCCGAAGTCAAGTGAAGTCTCCTTGGCACGTGGTTCATCTCCCTCCCCTCTCAATCTACGGACCAGAGGCTTGTATAATAGGGAATCTTTGGGATGTAAACTGGGATAACGGTCTCCAAAGACAGTACTCATCAGCCACCTTGGAAGACGCTGCCACTGCTTGTCATCTATAATAAGTATCCCAAGATGATCCCCTGTTCTCCCACCAGGAAATCTTTCCAGCGCCCCCTGGTGTAGCAGATTGAGACGTCCCTTCTGGACCTCTGTATAATCAATTCCAATTAACTGCTTAACTGAATACACCAAAGTTCCTTCCAAACACTACCACTTCAGTTCAAGCTTATTTGACGTAATAATCTTTCACCATTAAATCATATTGCACAAGTCGCCTTCGCCTGCTTTAAACATTAGCTTCCATTATATTAAGTAGGTGTTAGCTACATACCACTTTGTGTTTTCTATATGTACTAATAAATATGTATGCTACTTATAATTTGTGAGTTTCAATAATTTAAATTGTGTGAATTATAGTTTGCCCTGTTTATTATTAGGTTGTGTGGGTTATTTTTTTGAACTTCCATCTAGCCACAAGTTAAACCTGATATTCGTGAAGAGAGCCCTAATGGCAGAGAACACACAAATTAAGAGGTAAATTGACATGTTATTAATTTGGTCAGCACACCATAATAGACACGACCAGATCAGTTACTATGTTCAACTCCCAGCCAGCAAAGGCCGGAGAAGAACTTGCAGTACTCAGGCCTGATTGGTCTCTTGAGGTTCACTCACCCTAGGTTTGGCTATTTGATCCATTCTCCATCAGGCCCAGCCTGAGAAGGCCAGCCGGTGGGTACTGAGAGTGAATACACAGTGCTTAGGAAGTACACTGGCTAGGACAAAACTTTGAAATACTAGTTTTTCCTTTTTCGAACTTGTTATGAGGTAAGACCAGGTCAGATGTTCTAACCCATCTTGCAAAGACCACAGTAGAATTCGAGTATTCTGGGTTGTTCAACTTCTGACAGGCCTTCGCTCTCAGGACATCAGGATTCAAACTACCTAACACCCTAAGTTGAGCTTGCAAAAACCAGACATGGCGACAACAGGTAATATCCTGTGTTTTGGGGGCTCTACTATGGCAACTGTAATTTTCATTTACTTACCAGCCTTCAGCTGCAGGCTAAATGCCTTACTCCACAAAAGGAAGCTTGAGTAATTTAAGGAGGAAAGCATTACGGGCAGCTGCTCAAGAATGATTAGGTTTGCAAACAGCAGAAAATAATGCCTCCAAGAGTAATTCTCATTTAACGGACTCAGAGCCAGTCCCTTTATTTGGTCTACACATAAGATTACCACCTAATGAACACACTGTAGCTGAAGCAATACGTTCAGGAGGAGAATCGTTGGTACAATTTAGATGTCTCAGAGTCACCCATCCCTAGCATATCCACGGAAGTGAAACCTATACCTCCCTGACCTACTCAGCCCACTACTGTAGCACAGTCTATGTGCAGAGTACGCATGGCGACAGGGAAGTGTGTCAACCTATGTCTGCCGAACCAGGTAACCAAACGTAAAACAGGGATTCCCATCACCCCGTTTTTTTGCCTTCTTGATTGTCAACACGACAAACCCTCTACTGAGACCAGGTAGAACGGCAGCCTAAGGACCCCGTCTAGCTATTTACATTTATGCTCATCATGAAGCTGGTTTGGTGAAATTTGGCGGCCTTCAAAGTGAGTAAGACGAAAGCCTCCTATCTGGAGACCTGTAAGATAAACTTATTCTCTCTACAACCTGTAACAAAGCATAAGAAATCCAGAGCTTCATCTTCGAACGTGGGAGATCCCTCAAACCAGACGACATTATTATTGTCTATTTAACTTTTTTAATGCTAGTGACCTTTATTCATTAATTATATTAGGAGAAGGTAAGGTTAACTGTCCCTTCTCTTTTGGAAAAGAGAAAGGCATAGCAGCCTCAGTTGATAGTGAATCTACTGCAACTACTGCAGTCAAATATTAAAAATTAAAACTGGCCAAACAACAAGCTTCATTCAACATCTAGAAAACAAACACCCTGAAAACATGCACAATGGAAGAATGAAGATAAATAATGACACACTCAAAAACTTCCTTAACATCCACTGCTAGGTGACTTGCTTAACTAGGTATCAATGAATATGTTTGTCAATTCTTCAATAAAATGGCCAAGGAATAGAGGAAAGTATACAGCTCTGTCCATTCAAGTGGCAAGATGGATTTTTAAGGGTGATGCATGACTCATCCCATACCTAACAAGAGACGCTTATTACAGAAACGACTTTGCCCCATCCAAAAGTAACTTTAATTAAATGGGAAAGTGAATCCTAGTTAAACACGGTAATGGAGACAGGAAATGTGGTCCACCTTCATTGACAAGAGACTCAACACACCTAATTATCACATGTTCCTTGCTTTTACCGTGCACCTAAACTCTACAAGATGCCGTCACGTCATTGCCCCTCCCTGATGAAAGACCATACTACTTTGCCACTGGAAGAACAGCGTCGCTTTGAATTTTGCGCCACTGCAAGTAGGCAGGCAACTAGACAGAAAGTCACAGCCTCCATGAGAGCAACAGTGCAAAATGTGTCTACGCCTCGAGCTGAATGCCACGCCAGATAAGGATCCATGTTTTATGCAAGTGACATCACAAACTCCACACCCAAGAGGCGGGGCTAATTCCCTCGCACCCCTGTGAGTGCCTAGGAGTGGGAAAAATTAGTACAAAAGGCACCCCCGCTCAGGGCTAGGAGTGTAGGCGGGCAATGAAGGAATCCTGACTCTGGTTGTGAAGACCGAGGGCAACAAAAGGATAGCCACTCCTCCTCCTGCCTGCGAAGGCCGGAGTAACCATACGGGCAGAGTCCCTCAGCCACACCGGTAAACGTGCAGTGAACCAGTGGTCGTCGACACCAACAAGATCTGGAGAGCCCTACCTCCAGAAGACCTCAATCTCTTTGGCCGTCTAGTTGCAGCCATCTACAGGCTTCTACACATGCAGCCTATGCCAGCTACTCCAGGCAGTGATCTTTGACCACCAGAGGGCAGCATCATCATCATCCTAACCTTCCTCAAATACCTTCCTTCTGCAACATTGACGTGTGCTGCTCCCACTACAAATCAACTACGACTATGACTCATCGCTAAGTGTTCCTACTTCCACTACTACAGACATGAGAAACACATACAGAGAATTTTCCAGATGAATTCCGGTTGCCTACTCTACCAGGCAACAGGAACTTTATGCGAATTCTCATCACCTGAAGGTTACGCAACCCGGGAAGCACGCCCTCCCCCTTCCTTACGCTGAGAGCCAAAAGCTGCCACGACAACCAGGGCAAAATGCTCACCTCTCCGCAGCCCGCGCCGGCAGTCTACAAGCTCCACCTACAAAAGTCAGGATGCTGCCGGGCTCGGGCATTCATTCTTGTTTCTTCTCTTGCGACATCCCGAGCACTACCTAGTGCTGGGACCTCCAGAGATCTACAAAGTCTTACGTACACCTCCTGAGGCAACTTCCATCAACGACGACCAGTCATCATGCAAACACGCTTATACTTATTAAATTCACTTTGTCTCTTCTAGACACCAGTTTGCTTAGTATAGTTTAACATTAATTTACTTTGTATTCGTCTAGAACTATTTCTTTTCCCTTGTAACTCAGAACCAGGTCATCAACATCTGAATAACGCAGTTACCTTCAGCACTCCACTGTTCGGTAGGTGGTAGCATGGGTCGCATGTTTATTGTGGTCTCAATAAACATTTATTGTTCTCTATCCTTAAGCTTTTCTTCTTTAGAGTACTTTTCTGTTTACTGGCTCGATACAAGATACGACGTGCACTGCCGACAGGAACCGGGAGATTGTTACTTAACCAAATTTGTTTGACTACGGACCCCCTTCAGGAGTCCGTGAGTCTAGCAACACACACATTAGACAGCCACATGTTTCTTTCCACCAACCCGAGCACTAATTCAGTGCTGGAGGGGAGAAACAGCGGAGTTCCGTTCCTACCACTAGTAACACCATCAAAGGAGGGGCTACACGCCTGGGTTATTTCCTTGCTTTGAGCACTACGCTAGTGCTGACGTGACAACCTGAGATTTGTCGCCCAACCTTGCCTGAACGCACAACCAATAGAGGCATGGTGGTCCACACGACTGCCCGTCTCTGATCAGCCCACAAAGCGTGGGGGATCAGTGGAGACTATTACCAAGCTCGTACCAGCAAGTAACTATTGGGTAAACACTGTAGGTACTATTCTTGTCATGGTGCACTACGTAAATTGTTAAGCCATATTACTCTATGCCTTACATGGTGAAGTGTGGCCTCAAACGTAGGGAATAATACCAGGCTTACCATGCTGCCAGACAGCGGTCTGCACTACCATCTCCTACGCAAGAAAGGCAGGCAGAAAGGGACCGCACCGCCACACTCCGACACCAAGCAGTCATAATTGTATACGCTTGACCGTCTTTCCAAATCAGCCAGGAGTACCACCCGGTGCTGAGAGGGTTAGTATATCAGACCGAGGCTAGGCACAGCTGGTCCAATCCACACTTCTGGAGCAGAGAATCATCCACCTGAAATTGCTGCTTCAGAGTGGGGCAGGTCAGCCACCACTGAGTGAGAGCAACACATCACCAGCACCCTCCAGGACGATGGTGTAAGTCAGTAACCAACACCCGCTAAGCATAATTAAAAACCATGCTATTGGTCTAGCGTTAAAATCCTGGACAAATGCGCCATTCAGACTTAACTGGGCACGTGTCAACATTAACCAGGTATTGAAGGTCATGGCGACATTGTCCCTTCTGGACACCACATAAATCCTTGGCCTGGCCACACCTCTACAACTCTGGTAAAGGTCTCTTTTTCAGATACACGCCTAGGTCCCTTCCGGACAAACCCACATTAAACTCAGCTAAGAAGCCCTGGCCATTCATTTGTTGAGTATTTTTTTCAACATACATTAAACATACACTACTCTCATTCTAAGCCAGAATGCCTTCACATGGCAGTAACGAGACACGCTTCTGCAATTTAAATATTAAATTCTTCTATATTTAAAATGTCACAGATATTTTATTATTGTATGAAATTGATGATGCATTATAATATCTCATTATGTGTCAATAAACACCAATCATACCTGTGTAATCGAATGTCTTCTCCTTTAGCTTTGAATATCCCCCTTAATATTGATATTGAGAATCATTCTCTTAATTGGAGTTTTGCACTGTCTCACGTGAGGTAAAGCCGACCACCATGTATATGCCACAAAGGCAGTGCACACACACCTTAAGAGGCAACACCGAGGTTGGTCCACCCATCAATTTCGGCAGAGCACAAAGCACTAGGAATACTATTCCTTCCTTGGAATCGAGTAGAATTAATGGCTTGCTACTCCGCCATCAGAGGGAGACCTACCATCCTCACTTGACCCTAGGTGGAAATTCAACTAAGAGTATTGTCAGTTGCAGGAACTTCCCAAACTCTGTAACTCACGCTAGACTGGCGAACGGCTAAGCGAGTGGGGCACAGTGGAAGTGACGTGGTCAGATGTGCTCTTAGAAGTACACCCTAGTCCGCATGTTAATTTACCGGCTTTCCCTTATGAGGAATTTAGAAATGTTTAATCTGTTAATTTACTCACTGCATTATGCCTCGTCCACACAAAAGCAGCAAGAAAGCAAAATTAACATTAAAGAAACTTGAAGACGAACTCAACACCACTACTTTCCCAGAGTCAGATACAAAGAATCCCCTATCTACACCTCTCGATTAAGACAACGTATTTCTCTTGAACACTTATTGATAGCTCACTGTGACATTAACGATCTGTACTCAACTCCCGAACTCCTACCTGACTCATACATTGCCATTCCTCCACACCAACCTCAAGAACATGTTAGCTGTACCAGCACCGCTCCGCCATAGCCAATGCCGGCCGCATCCCAACAGCCACCAGCAGCAGAGTGTGTGCCGGTGCTGAGCAGACAGCAGGTAGAGACGGAGGGTCACAGTGTCAGTATCACTAGACTTCGTTCCCACTCGTAAACCAACAAGGCCAGCGTTATATAACTGCAAACTGCCCAAGCAAGAGTAACCCCTCCTCGGAGCATGATCACAATGATTCTGACGTTGCACGTATACTTGAAGGCCACATCCTCTGCTAATGTAAGATCTGTGAACCACAGGTCATTGGAAATGAAGTTCACCCTATGGGTTGTAATCCCCAAGCTCTCAACCCATCAGAACGCTTACAAGACAGCTAAATAAACATATCCTCCTAGAGTGGGAAACACCCGGTTCCCTCTGCAGAGCTAGCTGAAGGTCGTGTGTGCAATTCCTGTCGCAGCTAGGGTTGCATTCAATTCACCTTCCGATTTTAGCAACACACTTTTAGAAGGGATAAAAAGTTTTCATTCCTTGCTCCGTCCACGCCAGACTGGGCACTGTTATTACTCTTCCTTGGTACACTGGCATAGTGTCACTGTACCCGATGGCTTAAAACACACACACTTCAAGGGTAATCATACATATTTAATTGTATGTAGGCTCAAGCAACTGATGAATTTAGCTGTTCCAGAATATAATCTTCCTGGACAAAATTATTTTGCAAGTACTTTAATTTCATCATTCTACATGAAAACCAAAAACTAAATGTGTGAAGTTATCAAAGGAGATTTCAACAAACAAGAATTGACATCATTATAATTTACCTATGATATTTGGACTTCTGATGCAAATGAAAGTTTTATATCTGTGACCTTGCAATATGTTAATCAAGATTTCACTCAGAAAATTTCTATTAGACTGATAATGGAGCCAACATTTCAAATGCCATAAAACGAAACTGGATTCATCTATTACGCTTTGCGCACGCACGCACACACACTATAATTAGTAATATCACATGCAAAAAAGTTAACAGAAGGTATGGACAGGCTCTTAAAAAATGTGCTACTATAGGGCACTACAGACATAGCTGCCAGACTATAGAAAGACTCCATGCCCTTCAAAAACTGAATGATGAGAAATGCTTGGAAGTTACTCAATATGTTGTAACTACATGGAATAGTGAGTTTGTATGTTAGAAAGACTATATACTACGAAAAAAATCTATAAAATCAGAACTAGCTACAAATCCATGCTCTGTTTAACTACTTACAGAAGAAGATTGACGCTTGGCAGAGAGCTACATTTCACAGTTACAGCCACTCCATCAAGCAACAAAAGAAGTATACCTAGATACCACACCAAGTCTGTCTATGGTCCTACCAATTGTTTTTGGACTGAAGCAAATGAACGACAAGTTTATTCAGGAGAAACAAGGATCAGCCGGTGTTACATTACAGAAAGCACTGAATGGAGCAATACGGTTTCCCGAAACATATTCTCAACAGAATCAAAAACATTTGATGTCTATGCTTTTCGAGCCTCAGTTTAAAAAGTGTAATTCTTCCAGAGTATGAGAAGATAGTTTCGCATGGTGACATGTGCCAGTATCTGGGCCCTCCAAACCGTTTGCCCTGCCATGCACCCAACAGCAACGCAGCAGGCATCCAGACTATCAGTGTAGTGTCATGCATTGCACTGTAAAAAATGCTACCAGCATAGTGCACCGTAGCTAGGAGCAAGCTAGTGCAATGTAGGGCACCTCAAAAGAGCTTAACGGCAAACATAAAGTATCCACAAATATGGGAACCATTAAAGGATGCCCCTACAATTTATTGCACGTGTTATGTTTTGTTATGTTTTGTGTACACGTCACCATTTCACTGGTACACCCACATTTCACAGCCACTTTAATTGCAAGGGTTTATTTATGTTAATGGATATTGCAGGGTATTTTTGTGTATTGTGTTATTAGCAAGTGATGCAGTTTAAAGTCTATTAAAGTAAGTTGTTAACAGAAAGTAGTTCTCTCCACGTCCTGTCCCGCGAACGTGGCGGCACACGATTCACTGAAAATCTAGTTGCAGTCGAGAACTCCCAGGGGCCGGTTTGTGTCAGTGCATCACCCTCCGGGCGGCATAAAAACATTGCATCACCGGTCATTAGAGTATAAAAAGCTATTTAATCGTCAGAACCTTGTTCATCTAACTGCCTGGAGCCACAGCCCCTCCTTCCCCAGTGCTTGCATCGCCTGAGGAAGCTTAATGTATGCAAGTGATTTTCATTGGCTTCACACCATTTTTCTGTATTGCTCTACTGGCGGGCTAAGCCAGCAAGTGTCTCAAAGTTTCCACTTAGAGCAGGGTGTAACATGTTTCTGCAAGGTTAAAATATAAGGATGTTCGCAACGGCATATATTTATTTCTAAGCAGTGCCTTAGGGCGTTTCGGGGCATGGGTCCCCTACAAACAGGTAAATCAATTCTTATCTTTTAATTCAGTACAGTGACGAGTCAATTATCTCAGTAATCCAGTTTCAGGTGTAGGGGTCAGCCTTAAATAGGCCCACTGTTTAGTAAACGCAGCAAGTACTTAAGGCGAGCGGCAGCAGTCCACAAACAAAAACTTACGTCCGGGCGTACGGCTCGCAGCCCCCTGAGAGCATCCAGAGTCTACTGCTCCAGCAACATCAGACGCCTGGCATCACGTTGGGTAATTAAATCATCACCAAAATTCCTTAACCATGAATTCATCGCCCCTCAAAACCCACTTTAACACTAAGCCATCCACCACACGGCGTCAATTGGCTTGCCCAAACATGTGGCATAATTCTTGTGCCATTGACTGACAGCAATGGAAAACTGCTATCCGACCTTAAAGAATGCATCAGAACCACTTCACAAGTTCATTCAGAAGAAGGTAAGAGTTCGCTTGTTAATTTACTGTTATTTAAAAAGATGAACCCGTACCATCATGCAGTTTGTGGGAAGCATTTCGTGATGCAGTTCAAAAGACAAAGAGGAGCATTCCTGACACCTGTTTACAAGTTAATTTAAGTTCAGGAATTTCTCACAGGAAAATCAATTTCAAGAATACAAGATCCATGGAAATGACGGGGAGAAAACATTATACGATTTCCTGCATTGAAAAAAGTTGTTTGGAAATGCCTGCCAATTCCAGCAACTAGTGCTGCAAGTGAACATATTTTCACTCAAGCGGGAAACATAGTTACCTCCAACATAAAAAGTTTAACACAGGAACATGTTGAGGAGTTGGTTTTCTTGCACGAGACTTTGTAGATTTATGTATTTACTAAAGAAGTTGTGTAAATATGAAAATAATTTTTCTAGGTGGTTGGTTTAGTGTGTGTGCTTTTCAAAGACCTATATGTATATTAAAAGGCCCAAATTGCAGTACACTGACACTAATTTATTTTAGTTTTCCTATTACTTAATGTTAGATCTAGAAAAGTACGTTGTATATTTATTACATTTTTTTCATGTAAAAATTTTTTCTGGGAAATTCTATAGTCTTTACATAAAACAGTAAAATCAATAAGTGCAGTTGTAAATTATACTATAAATCAAAGTAATACGTAGTTTATCATCAATGGTTTTAATTGATTAAACATAGATAAAACATGTATGTTTGTACATCTTATAGCTCCACAAAAATTAAGCAAGTAGACAAATTAGTACTGGCAGCTCAACTCGAAAATACTCTATTTGTACTACTCGGCTTGACTCGACATGAAAAGATAGTACTCGTGCCCCTCTTACAGTATGTATTACAAAACAGTTCTATTATTTTTGTCGTCTAGTCTGGCTACTCAGACAAAAAATAAACCACACAGAAATTTTAAAAATTTGTATGTTTTGCAAGTAGATTTACTGTTAAATAATGTTACACCAAATAACCATCAAGTAAATGCTTATTAGAAAACATAATTCAGTTCATTACTTTGCCAGTACATAAATACATAGTGTTGTTCAATACTTCACACAATATAAGCTTCAATCTTACTATTCATCAACATTCTTACAGATAACTCAAAATCCAATAAAAACCATATATTGCAAATCATTACAGCCTCATGAAGAGTTGTTATAAAAGTTAGCATTTTGTGAAATTTGCCAGATAAAAAGGCATAGGAATAACAATCTTTTAACGTTAACACACACTTAAGCTACAGCCTTTTTTATAACAACAAAATGATATCCATTAAGGAAACTCATTATAGAACAGGAGAAATTTGTACCTAACAAACTTACTGCCGTGATATTTGTGTATCATAACATAATAACATGGTCAAATCTTTGTGACTGGCTTCGACTTTACTACAGTAACTACTATAAACTTAACAGTGTTCTCCTTATTGACCTCTCCCATTCACCATGCTTGTACACATTTGAAGAGGCGGATTCCAAAGGTACCTACGTCAAAAAACCTACTTTTTCAGGAAACAATTTTTTTTAGTTTGTATGTTAAGTTTGATAATGTCACGCACGAAAGACATACAAACATAAAAATATAACAGTATTAACATGTTTTCAGGAAGTTATTATTATCTTAAGGTCAATAGAATACTTTTAATTAGGATATTAGAATTGAAATATTGCCCAAAAGAGCCTAAGTTACTGACTTAGTGCTTTTTTGGAAAATAACACATGGAAAAATATTAGGCCTTGCCTTTGTTTTTACTCGCACACTAATAATAAGGGCCGGATTAGGCAGACATATGGTTTATGTTTATGAACGAGTTTAATATTGGCTCTGTGTTAACATGTATCAAGACCTACAATATAAATGGTACACACAAAGAAAAATCTAAAAAACTAACAAGAACTTAGTGACAGCTTTGCAAACCTATTAAGTCTTTTGAAATGGTATTAATACAAAGGTTAAACAGTTCAAACAAATGGCTCTTCTTAGTCATAAACAACAATATTGTTGTCTTGATCTCCTTCTACGTTGTCTGACAGAGCGTTTTGGTAAAACATTCTTGCATGTTCACTGAGCGTAACAAAATTCAGAAGTTTCTCCACATCTTGTCGTTTCTTTTGACTAACATGGTTTTCTTCAGGCAAAACAGGAACATTTTGCCTGCTTCATGCAATAGTTCAGTTGATTTAGTCACCTTGACAGTTATTGGCAGACCATTATGTGTTGTTTTAATGCCAATATTAGTTTGATGCTCTTTTGAATAGATGAGAACATGTTGCTCACACATTTTACAGGGAAATTTTTTTACTAGGCCCTTCTTTGAGGCATCTATAAAGTTGGAAATCACCCAATCAGTGCCCAACACATTGACTGTAGCACCAGTCACAAACACCTTGTGATATTCATTAGGCTCCATTATTGTATCCTTTTTTTCTTAGCTCCTGTTCAAATAGCCCAAATACTCTTGTCAGGGGGCATATAGCTATGACCCCTGATTGGAAAGTAATGTTCCACATGTTTAAAGGTTCTAGATTTGTGAATGTAATGAGTAAAAACATCATCATATTAGCATTTTTATTTTGCCCACTACAGGCATCAGTAAATAACCCTACATTTAAATATTTTTCTGGCACATTTTCAAACCTTTTCTCTACATTTTCCAAAAAATGACAAATCCGATGTTACCTCATTAGAGCCTTGACCACTTTGGTCTTCAGTCCACGTGTACACAGATGTGTTAGAAGTATTTTGGTTCTTTTCCATCAAAACAAATGTCAAATTGTACAGTCAGATCTGTCTGGCGTAAAATACTTCACTTACCCTTAATTTGGGCAGTGGTTGGTTTTGTTCCATGTCAAATGAAATCCTGATTACATTAGTTTCTTCTGTCTTCATGTGGCTGTACCATGCTATAGTATGCAGAGATACTGAACCCCACACAACCTGCACAGGGTGGATGAAGCGTCTCTTAAAGCCTCTCTCCACTCAAGGCGGGCGACCCAAGGCTTCTCGGGCCACCCCTGTTAGTTGCTTCTGATTACATTAGTTTCTTCTGTCTTCATGTGGCTGTACCATGCTATAGTATGCAGAGATACTGAACCCCACACAACCTGCACAGGGTGGATGAAGCGTCTCTTAAAGCCTCTCTCCACTCAAGGCGGGCGACCCAAGGCTTCTCGGGCCACCCCTGTTAGTTGCTTAACAGACTGGGCAAAGCAGCCCGTTTCCTATGGGTTGCCAGAGTCCTCGTGACTGGCGAGGGGTATCTGCCATGATGGTTGGACCGATAGCTGGTACCAAGGCTCGACCACTTGGCGGGGTGTTGGACCACTTAGCACTCAGGCCGTTAGGGCCCAAAGTCTGTACTTCAAAAAAGAAGTACAAAGACATGAAATGGAGTGTGGTTGATGCCCCCCCGTATCAGGAATTGGTCATGTAACACCTCAGTGGTCGAGAGATATAAACTCTCCATTTCAGAGAAAGGGCTGCTATCCCCGGTGAACCGCGACACCGGGGAGGGGTCCTGACTGCTCTCTTGTGCCTGGCCGCTAGGGTGGTGGCCATTCTGGGTCACAGTAATTCCCTGTCACTTGGGATGTGGCTCCCAGGGAGTGGAGTGTGACCGGCCCTTCATTGGGTTATGCCCGGTGAGGTCTTCTCAACCACTTGTGGAAGGGAACTCCTCTTGCCACTCCATTCGGGGGGAAATGTAGGCGATGAATAACCCACAAGTGCCATGGAAAGTAAGTGGTAGCACGGGATGATCGGTTGGCCCCATCATGTGGTTCTCTCTGGTGTGCGATCATAGGGTTGGACTCGTGCTGGTAGCAGTTGACTCCGTATGCTGGAGGAGGTCTGCAGAAATTCCCACTCTCGATGACAGGCCGGGCAGTGAGCAGCAACCTGCTCCGGTTGTGCCCTGGAAAGGCACTAAGGGTATGGATAAGCTTATGAAGCCTGTAGTGAGTCATCAATCGAGCCTTCTCAGCTAGGTCACTTGAAGTCTTGATTTGGTTCTTAGTCTGGTAACAAAAGGAGCACACAGCCATATTTAGGCTTCCAAAACTAAGATTAAACTTGTTTTGAAACACCTTAAAAAAATGTTGAATACGAAGCAAGTTTTTTTTTTTTTTTCTTCCCACATTCGCCACAACCTTTTGATAGAAAGTTCAGGATTAAGATAACCACGAACACTTTTTCCTCTGTCATAGTGGCTTTCATAGCATCTTAAAGATTTGATATACTCTCTCATTGAGTCTTTTATCTCAGTATGTCTGGGTTTTAAATGAGCCTCACCACGCCTTTCAGGTGGATATTCCCCAGACACCTTCATATGTTTGCTTAGGTTTTTTAATCTTTTACGAGAAAATCTTGTCACAGACAAAAAGGTTTGATTACAGACATTTAGAATACGACCGCTTGTCTACCATATGAAATATTTAATAACCGTACGGCTTCTAGGATTGGTTTTGTTACTAGGCCTATGCTGTTTAGGCACTTGTGTGAGAATATACTTAAAAACAAAGCTGTTTTGGTCAATAGATGTTTTATGTTTATAGATTTTGTCATAAAATGCACTTACATCTGCCGGAGACATCAAAGCAGCCCTACAAGGATTACAACCTTCTTCTTTATGCTTGCATGCAACTGAAGGAGCACAGTGGGCTTCACTACAGTTTCTGGCAAACTTTTTACTGTTTTTAGCCCACTCATCTTTGTTTCTCACTCTTTTTCTACTTCGTGCATTACTTATATCTCTTACAGAACATGACCAGTCATCTAGTTCACTTAAACTCATTTTAGCACTTATACATTTACTATCAAGAAGCGAGACAACACCACAATCAAACTCTGATAAACAGACATAACCTCAACCAAGTTAAAAACATTGGCAGTGCTGTTTAACAGGTGCTAAAGGTGCAGTCATGCATGCGCAGATGAGGGTTTAACTGACTAAGGCTTGTTTGTAAAAAAACACAGCTGGCTTTTAGGAAGCGATGGAAAGAATCACTGTTTTCACTATAGTATAACAGCTAGGACAAAGGAGTTTATGGAATAGATGTTACGAGTAGACAATGTGGACAGTTGTCTTTTACTCAATACACTTATAAACGCAAAACCGGCCAAATATGACTTAGGCTGTTTTGGAATCCACCTCTAAACATTCAAATGTAATTTATATGCATAGGGCGAGTTAAATTGTACCATATCAAAGATACAAAAAAGCTAATAATTTCTATTACAGTAAATATGAAAAGAATAGGGTTAGTAATATTTAGGAATGTCATATTTACAATAAAATCACCAAACAAGTACCTTACTTACTTGTGTCGGGAAGTTGTTCGTGCACGTTCTCTTTCTTGTTCATGGTATCTATCTCCGTCTGTCTGTTTCTGCTTTACTCTCTCATAACCTCCTTCCCCTAACTGTTGTGAACGGTTTGCTCTTGATGTGTCTGAATACCTTTCTCCTCTGTGTTCATAACCTGATCTCCCCCCACGGTCAACGTACTCCCTCTGTTCATAATTTGACCTACCTCTTTCTTCTCTCTGTTCGTAACTTGACTTAGCCCTATCTTCTCTCTGTTCATAACTTGACCTACCCCTATCTTCTCTCTGTTCATAACTCGACCTACCCCTATCTTCTCTCTGGTCATAATTTGACCTACTCCTCTCTTCTCTCTGCTCGTAACTTGACCTTCCTGCAAACTCCGCATACCTTTCTTCTCTGGGTTCATAACCCGACCTTCCGCCACGATCAACATACTTATCTTCCCTTTGATCGTACCCCGACCTTCCGCCACGGTCAACATACTTATCTTCCCTTTGATCGTACCCCGACCTTCCACCCCGATCAACATACTTATCTTCCCTTTGATCGTACCCCGACTTCCCACCCCGCTCAACATACTTCTCTTCCCTTTGATCGTACCCAGACCTCCCCCCACGCTCAACATACTTCTCTTCCCTTTGATCATAACCTAACCTTCCGCCACGATCAAAATACTTCTCTTCCCTTTGATCATAACCTGACCTTCCCCCACGCTCTGCATAGTTCTCTTCCCTCTGGTTATAACCTGAACTTCCCCTTCTGCTCTCATACTTATCTTCTTTGTGTTCGTTACTTGATTTTCTCTGCTGATGACTACTGGAATGGTTAGAGTTGTCTCCAGAACGCTAACATGGAATAAAAAGTAAAAATTACATTAGTTGAAATGTGAATACCTTGAAGAACACAAAGGAGTTTACAGAGCTAATGCAATTAGTCACTTTTTGTAACATTCCATACATAGTTGACATGAAGTATACTTCAGTTTATACAAGGTGCTACCCAAAAGTTTGATGAAATTATCAACATAAGTGGATATAGTATTATGCCCCTCAGCTGCTAGATGGTGCTAGGAGTATGCTTTGTGAATCAGTACGCCAGAGGATACATTGTTTTGTTCAATGCAGTATTGCAAAGTTATGTTTCAGCGATTCAGAAACTTTCTTTTCAACAGATGACCAGTTTAGCAAGCAAAGAATCTCAATCAAATTTTGTTTAAAAAAAAACTGCTTTAGAAAGACATTGTATGCTACAAAATACCTTTGGGGATTATGCCTTAAGCGAAGGCGATACATTTTGTGTTACAAATGTTTCAAGGATGAATAAACAAATGTTGAAGACCATGAGCATTTTGAAGCTCAACGTCATCTCCAATATCATAATCAGTGGTGATTCGTAGTTTATGGTTATGACTACGGATGGGCCGAAGCTGATACCTATTAACCAGCTGATACTACGACCATTGGCAACTGAGGCATCTGAACACTGTTTGCCAATTATTATTTATTGATTAGTAGCACTAACTTATTTAACACAATGTTAAATAAACCGGCATGCTACATCTTGCAAAGCATTAATTTACAGCATCCATCAATCTGATATTCTGTCCCACAAGAGTTTTTTGTTCTATTTTTTCTTACCTTTAAACTACATTGTTGGCGATAATGAAAAAGAAACCCGTATTCTTATTCTTCTTGTGTCTTTACTGCAGTCTTAAGTTGGCGACAATGAAAACGAATCACACAAACTATGACACTATTCAACAATCTGTGGTGGTGTTTTTTATTGTAAATGAAAAGTGAAAAACAGTGGCAATACTTTGATGGGTATAGTTCTTATTGGAAACTGTAGGCTGTGATTTTGGTTAGAATGTTAAAGGCCTGAATAAGACTCGGCAAAGTAATAATCGGCAAAAATTGTTGCAAATAAATCTGTTGTCATTTTAACCAATGGACTGAGTAGGGCTTGGCCAACAAAAGAACACAAAGCAAAAATATTAGTATAACTGAAAAAAGAATTTTGCTGAATTTCAAGTGAATTGATTTCAATAATTTCAATAAGTTATTTTTATGACATCTTTAGGCTGTTGGTTTACACAAACATGCATTTTGAGGTTATGTGTGATATTTCCCAGGTTTAAAATCTAAGTCCACATCAGACTGCCTGAAGTTTTAAACATTGTCTTTAATGAACTCAGTTTGTTATGAATGCTGTATTGTCTGGTAACAGTTTTTGCTTGGCTTTTAAATCACTCACTTGCCCAGTTAAATTGTCTATTGTATAATTTATTATTAAAATTAGTGCTGTATTTCGTTTTTATGCTGTAGACACCTAATACAAAGTGCTTCAAGTGTTCACAAAACTGAAGACATAAATTTAAGTAGTAAAAATGTATTTCTAAATATTGGGAATTGGAAATTATGATTGTGCTCATCAAAACTGGTATTGGCATTGCTGTACTCAGTGACATTGGCAGCTGAGAATCAATCATTAGTATCTGCAAAATGTGGTACCAGCCCATCCCTAGTTATGACTGAACTTAAGTAGCAGAAATCACAGTAAAAGTCTCCAAATTTACCATGGCTGCAAACTTGATAAATGTCAAGTTCACAGCCATGTCAAGTCAATGTTAATTTTTTTATGTGACATTAACAACATGTCCATAAGAAATTATTTCCTGCTGGACAAATTACCAATGACGAGTTTTATGCGATGTTTCTAAGTGGCTGAGGAAGGACATTCAGCACAAATGTGCAGATAAGTGGAAGAACAGCAATTGATTTCTCCACCATGACAACGTGCCTGCTCACACATCACTTACGTTCTACATTAAATTCTTAACTTTCAAAACATTACAGTGATTCCACACACTGCAACTTGCCTAACCTTGCCTCCTGTGACTTTTCCCATTTCTCAAAATTAAATTATCGCTGAAAGGGCATCATTTTAACACACTTGAGGAGATCCAGGCAGAATTGCTGGAGGTCCTCCACACACTTACACTTGAAAGTTTCCAAGGATGCACAAAATAATGTGAACAATGCTGGAGTTGCTGTATTTGTACATGCTGAATGAGACTGCCGCTAGGAGTTACAGTAATCAACTTTTTTTAATGTTGAATTCCCCAAACTTTTTAGTAGTGATGAGCCAATACAGATTTTTACTGATACCGGTATGAACTGATACTTCCTTGCCGATACAGACAATATCCGATACCGATACAATGGACATATGAGTAATGAACTGAAAGATTTCTACTAGCACTATAAGTATTTTGGAAAGCTGTTGCAAATCTGTGTTAAAGTCAGTATCACACAATGTAATATTTGATGCTTTAAGTAAACATACAAAACAATAGCACAATTAATTTCACATTAAATTCTTCAAAATCGGAGAATAAAAGCCATCAAAAAAACACTTTAGTAATATATATTTAAACTTGGGTCAGGGTAACTTAAACAATTTATGTTTTAAATTTATCAAATTAAAATATTAACTCTACAAGGTCGTGTAAAACATTTCTCAGCATAATTCAACTTTGACAATTATCAGAAAATTAAACATTATTAATATGAATAATTTTTAAATTCAGCACTGCCAGTTGCCATATTGCTTTTAAAAGATGTTAAATACTGAAAGGAGCTTCAGTGTGACACCTACAAAGCTGGTAAATCGGCGACCCACAATACGGGCTGTAGATGATTTTTCTTACAGCACCTATCCCCACGCGGGGTCTCAGTGGGTTGGGAGCGGCATCTCACTCTCTTCCTCACACTTCCAGTAGATGCCTATCTCACAGCAAGATAGCTTTTTCCATTCACCCTTCACAGTCCGCGTCGAGTGACAGTCTGGCAGTTTGGTTCTTGGAATAAGAACGGCAACTGCTGCCTCGATACAGCAGCAGTTGAGTGTGTCTTACTCCAACATCGCCAGCCTATTATCTTTTGGTCTTATGGCTAAACATAAATTAAAATATCAGTTTCAATATCAGCTAAAAAGAAAATTGGTTCGGGCGAGTTCTGATATGGTAATATCTTTAATATTGGCTGATATTTGATATTGGGTATCGGTATCGGCCCAGTTCTACTTTTTAGAAAGCACCTCATAGATAAGCATCAAAACTTAAAGAGCAAAACACATTTTATTGGTTAAGTGGTACATAGTTTTTTTTTTTTTTTTTTTTTACAGAAAAAGGAGCAGCACACCCACCATGTCAATTACAGAGACAGACACAGCAGTGAATCACATTCGGGAGCACTTTACTTAAACTTAAATTTGGCAAATGCATATGCACAAACATACAAATTACAATGTCTATACATAGTGGATAATCATCAAGTATTCTGTGTAGCTGTATTAAATTAGACTGGAAAAATACAAATTTTGTATTTCATGTGTATGAAAAGCAACAGTTGTTCATTTCGTTGTAATTTTTTTAAGTGAAGGCCCCATCTTAAAGTGCTGGTGCTTCACCATACCAGCTGCTGTGATCCAGTGGTGAGGCTTGTAGAAGAACTGTGGGAGAGCTCGGCCGCTGCACAGTATGCGACAGGTAAAGTAATGCTTAGCTCCCTCGGCATCAGTTATCTACAGCACTGTGATGGTGGTCAAGCAGAATTTGCCACACTCCTAAAGGTCCTGTGTGGCTTTCTGGTTCTCTCATGGTCACCGTACTACCCTGACCATCATAGTTAGTTCTAGTCAATGCACTTGTAAGGCAGGCAACAGGTCCTATCATTGTTTGTGCTCTTTAGCAACAGTTCTAATTGCAAACAAGATACCTGCATACATAAAGAGGCATTGTTTACACTTAACTAAACACTCCTGCTCCGGATAATCTTTTTCTGCTGTACGTAAAGTTAACACTGCCATGGACCATCTCATTTTATTTATGTCATAGAGCCGAGATTATATGAATAGCAATAACCGAAATAACACAGAAATAGAAGTTAATACACAACATTATACCAAAATTTATGTTTGAAGATGAAATAAAACAAAATCGAGCAAAAATACACTATTTTATACAAAACAGTGACAAACAGTTGTATCCAAAAAAGTATAAACTATGTGACAAAAACAATAATTTACGTTTTTTGAAATGGGAAGAATAATATTAAGTTTAGTTTGTTGTCTTCCAGGCTGGGCGAATAACAGCAGTAAGTATCGCATATAATGTAGGTAAGACTAAAATAATTTAATGAGATATGCAAAATTGTACAGCAAATATAAAAATTGTTTCAGTTACAGGATTGAATGTATTTTCTCTATACCCAAGCCATTAGTGTATAATGGTGACATGAAATCCACATTGAGTTAGAAAAAACAAAACCCTAAAAAGTGATTTTTTTAAACCTAGGGTAATGCTCTGTGTTATCTTAGTTCAAATAAAAACTCTTGTTTATGCAGTTGCATAAACATTAAAAACGGTTATGCAAATATGTATACACTGGATAAATTATTAAGAGGTCCACAACTCTTATTAACAAAATCTGCAATAAAATAACATTGTAAAATTTTGGCTCTAATAATTTAAGTAAATGAAGTTTCAGTGTTAATATGAAAATTTGTATATTAAAACAAACACTGACTTCTGTAACCATAAATTTACATAACACACTCCTAATAAATCACCTTTGAACAACTTTTATCAATTCATTGCAAACTTACCTGGTACCCTGCATGCTAGCATGTATTGTAGCATACATGTAGTTAACAGCAATGGTTTTTTTTTTCAGCCTCTACAAGCCTGCCAGACTGAATGTTCGAACATGTAGCTTTCTGTATGTTGACGCCTGTCGAGGCTGGTTCCATTGATTCAAGTCTGAAGCTGGAGTTGGTGAATTCCAAGGGCTGATGTGGCTGGCTTAGATACGTGGTGAACCAGGAGTGTGTTTCTCTGTTCAAGAGTGTGGGTGCCTCCAAGATGTCCTTGGGATTCTCGGGTGTGTCTGGAATCTGTAACTGGCACAAAGCCTGGGCTTGATACTTTGGAGAGAGCTGATTGAGCATGGCGATGAAGGAGGGGGTAGGCTCTTGCAAATGCCCAGAGGCAGTTGGCGCCTGTTTGACTCTCTCAGATACCAGTCCCATGGGAGTAAGGCTCTGGATTGAAACACAAACTCACGTTCGTGAAGTGACAGCTGGCGACGTGTTGTCCTACCTGGTGTTAACCACGTGAAACATCTGCCGACTCCAACGGCCACCCTATCTCAGCGCTCGGCGCCTGAACGCGGTGAGTACTACGAGTCAGGCCTTGTCGTTAACAGTCCCTGCACATGGGTGAGGGTCTAATGAGGGGACAGTCTCCCCACACTGAGCACACTAACTCCGGCACCTAAATGCGGTGGAGGAGAGTGCGTTACTGAGCAGGCAAGCTCATCTCACTAGACAGAGTATTTAGTGTCGGGGCTCTACCGTTCTGAACTCTGTGGAGCACAGAATGGGTGGCCGTCCAAGGTGCGTGTGTGGGTACTCTATTGTTGGGTATGGCTTGTACGAGTAATTTCCCCAGTCACCTGCAATCCCTTGAGCAGTGTGAGGTACACTGGGAGAGGTTCTACGTCTACGCGAAAGGATACCCTTGAGTCAGAAAAACTGCTGTTTATTCCTTTTGATGGGAAATAAACTGGTGGTGTTGCACTACCTAGTAATGCTGGCAAGAGCTTAGGGAAACATCATCCTACGTTATCCAGGAAGAGGCGACCTGGTTCTATGCTAACAATGGTGGGGTAGACGAGCGCTATGAAAATTACTTAAACTGAATCTTCGGCACGAATGTGGTGATGACTAAACAAGTTGAGAAGGATGGCTCCGATGACGAGGTGCAGTAGAGACCAAGGAGAGGTGTTTCCTTTAGTTGTGTCTAGCCTCATAGCTCTTCAAGACACAGGCCATTATAATACCCATCTCACTCCTAAGTGTCATTATTCAAGTGTAATTTGTTATGTTACTTTTGCAACGTGTGTGTACTTTGATCAAGTGTGCAAATTCTCCATGGCGTGTGACCAGCCAGAGTAGGTCATTAGGCAGTGAGTAATCAGATGCAGTCTTTAACTAATTCTTAATTATACCATTTAAATTAATTAAACTTCGCAAGGGCATGTGGTCAGCCGATGGGCCTTAGTTCAGGAAACAGTATGATTCAGAGCACCAGTACAATTTACCGATAAGGGGCAACAGATGTCAACGGTGGGGAATTACGTCCCGGCAAACGGCCCACAGCACCCCGAGAGCACCCAGTCTCTCTAGCTCCAACTTCACCATCATCATTGACGCTACTTTCGAGCGACATCTGTGGCCTAGTCAGGTAATATCATCAAAACACTTAACCTAAATTCTCACCACCTCTGAAACCTCACCTTAACCCCTTTTCATCCAGCCATACGGCATTCAGTGGCTTGCCCGAATATGTGGTAGAATTCCTACCGCCTTTTCGACACACTGACTGCCATCAAGTGTCGCTCTTACATGTGACGTAATTTTCAGTCATGGAAATTTCCAACCACCAAAATTCTTCTGCAATTTTTCTATGAAATTACTCCTATCAAAATTATCCCTGTGATATTTCCTACCCACCGACAATGAGGGAATGATGAGGACAATCACTAGCGCCAACAACAGCACCATGCTGCCTTCTAGACGCTGCTACGACACTGGAAAATGTGCCACGTGGTCCAACAACAGGGCAGCCGCCACAGCTACAGTGAAGGTGAGCACGCGCAGGAGAGCGGCCATCTTCAGATGGAGTGGTGACGTCAAACCCGCCCACCACCACCCAGCGCAAATAGCAGAGCAGGTAGGTGCTAGTGCCCTCCTCCTCTGCTTGGCACGCAAGAACAGCTGGGAAGTATCAATTGACAGCAGCGGGCAGCGTGAGCTCACCCCCCACCACCGCCCGGTGTACGCCTCTCCTCCCCCCATCACCGCGGAGCCATACCCCGCAGCACTTGATCACCCACGCCACGAGCACGTGACTGTTGGCAAACAATGACTGGCAAAACACATGTGTGTACACCGGCACAGCTGTGCTTCGAGTGTTGTGGCTGATACCGCAAGATGTGGTCGCAAAATATGAACTCGGCACCCTGTACTGTAGATGCAGCCGGAAGTCCAGTCCCACGAGCAACCACGCCACAAACAACAGTGAAGGGAAGCACCGGGAACATGAAGCAGGGAATTTCAGTTCACAACAGACAGTGCAAATTCAGGACACCCCACAATTGGAAATGCCAGTTTTCCCAAATTATAATTTGCTAATGTAATGCAGTAACCTCCTGTGCACAGGCCAGGGGGCAATAGCTCTCAAGTGTCACACTTATCAGATTGAATACCCCTGTGAGTGCTTAAATGAAGCTGAACTAGCAACAGCGACAGAATTAGCATTCGTGTGTTTGGAGTGCAGTACGAAAGATAGAATGCCACACACCCATAACAGATTGCAAGATGTATTAACGGGATGTGAACAGCCCGTGAACATACACAACACAGTGGACTGTCAAGAAGGCGAGGGCAGAAATACTCAGTGTTGCAACTATGAAGTTGGGGTGCAAGAATAGAACAGAAACAGCACAGAGAGGGCAACCAAACAAGGAGGACGTATGTGTTACGACTGTACGGTGGCAAACCAGCATGGCACGCAGCCTCCACACGCCCACAGTGCGCACGTGGCGAACGTCAGGTGGCATTGCACTATATCCTAACCCTGGCAAGAGCTTAGGTAAGCTTAATCCTATGTTATCCAGGTAGAGGTGAACTGGTCCTACGCTAACAATGGTGGGGCAGACGAGTGCTATAAAAATAACTTAACCTGGTACTACTCCCTACACATGTGTTGCACAAAAGGGGCCGCAGTGTCTTGTGTAGACGACATTTGGCATGAATCTTCAGCACGAATGCGGTGAAGACTAAGCAGGTTGAGAAGGATGGCTCTGGCGACAAGGCACAGTGGAGACCAAGGAGAGGTGTTTTCTTCAGCATGAATGCAGTGAAGGAAAGGGTAGGTAGAGCGATGAGTGAGACGAGCTGGATAGCTGCAGACTCATCAGTTCCTTTGGCATGAATGCGGTGAAGGAATGAAGACTGGTCCTCTGTTGTGACTCTTAGACAAGCCGATAAACAACTGGCGCTTATGGACGACGGCCCACTATTTATACTCTTGCTGGCTCTTCCACTTCAGTCACCTGGGTAGAGGTGGCGATGGAGATGGAGTAGCCATAACATAGCTTCCTCAAGGCCAGCTTGGCGGCATGCAGTGGTACTTGAATGCCTTGGATGCATAACCTCTGTAGCCGGTGAGCAATACAATCTTCAGCTGGAACGTCCATTCTTGCCGTGGTATACAGTAAGAGTTTCTAACATATTATGCATGTCAACAATAAAACTCCATTGCTCTTAGGTGGCTAGGCTTGTTCCCAGATGAGGCGAAGTCGTTTATATAAAAGACGTCATGTGTCGACAATAATGAAACACAATACCTGGAGTATGTTAACTATGGTACAATATATGTATTTTTCTCAGGTTACACCTGCAATCACTTTATTGCAGCAACCTGTATACTTTTTAATGCTTAAGCAAATCACACCACTCCACACAATGTTAACAAATTATTTAGCAGTCTGGGCTTGACTCATTAAGGAGATAATAACAGTCAGCATCCATGCTTCTCCAGTGAGTGTGATCGCAAACTACAAAAGGAGTGTAAGTAACTATACTCCTAGTCCTGTTTGTCTTACTTTATTCCCGAGACAAACACACACATGTGGCTTAGTCTTCTGTGATTGGTTAACATTTGTAATTTATATAAACTCACACGAAAATAGTTCACATTTTAACAAACCATATTACACCACATAGTAATCATGTATCATTATTAAAATAAACTATTATGATGTATGTGTGCGCATGTGTGTGTGTGGTGTGTGTGTATATATATATACACACACGTTTCTATACTAATTATGTAATTTCCACACTTCCTTTCATAATCATTAGACGTCTGTTAACTGTGATGTGCTATGTATTGATGACAGTACATGTGATCCCATAGTTCCATATGTACATATATACTACTGCACAAGTAATTGTGAACGTGATCCATGTGTTAGTGTAGAGAAACATGTTCAGGGATGATCGTGGGAAAATGCTGGGAAGAGAACTGTTTGAAATGTTTTTACTTATCTTTATTAGCTACATTTGATATTGTTTTTGAAGTAGGGACATGCAGGATCCCAAAATTTTGGGAAAAAATTTAGGAAAAAAGCTTTCCCGAAATGTCAGGCAAGAATTAGCTGGCTCACGAAATTTTCAGGAAATATGTTATTTAATGCACATCCCTAGTGATTAGATGCACAAAACTCAAAATAATACAAAATTCAGACAAATGCATGATATCTCACGAAATTAGCTTTCTCCACAAGAAATTAACTCTTCTCTTGTGTATATAACATAAACACAAATTTACTTCGGCACTGTAAAAAATCTGGAGACGTGCGAGTCTATACAATATCGAGAAATACTCTAGATGAAAAAATTCTTGATTTTGTATCTAGACAATTTTTAAATCTCAGAAATCATAGTTCTACATGCAACATACACAATATGTTCGAAAATGAAACACATTCCAAAGATTACACAAGCAGTAAAACATACACTGCAAAATAGGCTACAGTAGTGGAACAACAAACCACCTTCAAGCGCTAGTAACATTAGTGCAAAGTTAACACTCACAACTAGAATGTGTGCGGTAATCTATGACCACAGCCCGCATGTTTGTTTACATTGACAGTTGTGTGTGAAACGAAAGTGTGATATCAAAATTGATACATTAAACTAATTGTTTTCATAAAATATCCAGTCTTGTAAACTATGGAAGATGCTGCAGCCGATGTAAAAGACGTAACATGTCTGTCATTTGTACATTTCCTGTAAAAGGCAAAGGCGAGTGTAAATAGTGCAAGAAATTAATACAAACATAGACCTGAACAGTCTGAGACTTTTTTTTTTTTTTTAATGTAGATGATATTGTTATTACGTGAAAACTGCTTGTTCTAGTTTATGTAAGTATCTCATCATTCATTTGCATTAAAATTTTTTAGTGTAAATGATCACTTTTTATAAAAACTTCTTTGAGTTTCCAGAAGAATTGTTTGTGAATTTACCAAAATTATTGTGTATTTTAAACTGGGGCCATTAAAAAAATTACTACTTTAAAAATGTTAACTATGATTGCATTTCAATAAGCGTCTTGCACCTAGACAAGGACAGATTTATGTTGTAAATGTGTGTTTATGAGAAAGTTTATATCAAGATAATTAAACCCACCCAATGTAATTTAAATCCAAAACTATATAATGCATATAAATTTTTTTTTTAACTATAAAACCACAAAATCTTGCCTCTGTTAATGACGATGTTTCCTATGAGCAGAAAAAACAATAATCCTCTTCCTGTGAAGTTTAAACAAATTCTTGTGTCTCTTCTCCGAAACTTTAATTAGTGTTTTCCTTGCATTAATATCTTATAAACTCATGATTTGCCTAATTGCCGATTTACATATTTTCTGAAAAATCTTCATTGTAAATCGTTTCTACGCTTATGTAAACACCATTAACATACACTATTTGTTTTCCGTCTTTTGGTTGATATATTTTTTTATAAACTTCCTGCTATTCGCCACGATAGCTCGACAGTAATTAGGAATCCCTGCTACTGAAGCCTCCAGTGAGAGTGTTCTCTTCTGCATGCAACATTGTCACAGAACACAGAGAAAGACTCACAACAGACCATGTTGAAGAACTAATATTTCTTCATCAAAACATGGACAAAATATAAATAAAGTGCTAGTTATAAAATAAACAGTACCAATGGTTGTGTACTAGTAAATTTATCAAACCAAATTTGCCATTATTTTATTTATTTTTATGAATTGTCAATATAGTTATAATTTTAACACACGTGATATTTTTCCCTTTCCCATCCCCTTTCCCAAGGGGAACAAAATTTGCCTTCAGAAAATATCCTGAACACAAAATATCCATTCCCGCACACCCCTACTTTGAAGCAATTAGTTGAATTTGCAGGTGAAATGTGTCAAGTCTGCAGCAAGTACATTCAGTTCACAGGAGGAAACTTATCACAAAACAACTTTTAAGTTGCTTGTGTTAATGCAATTGGCAAGATGTGGGATAATTAGTGGTAAATGTCACAACTACATGAAACACTGACATGTGACGCGTTCCTGTACATTGGACATGCTCACTCTACTTTACGACTTCGCCCCTCATCGAGCACCAGCACTCACATGCGCAAATCATATCTGCAGCAGTACAATAAATCACATGCCTACAGGGTCCAGCAACAAGCGACTACAGACATGTGGTTGGGTAAAATTGTACTGTTTACCCCCAAAGCCATCATGCAGTTGTCTATTCTCCAACGCTGGATTTTACTATTTGACGAGCCGTCAACACCCATCCTGCAGATAAGCAAGTTCCACGTGTTGCTGCAGGATGGCAGCACCCAGTTTAAGATCGTCACAACTTCCAGCACCTCAAGCTGATGTGATAGATATGTCAACAGCCTCCAGCGCATGAGATAAGAACAAGGAGCTGTGGCTACCAAGCCAGAATAAACCACCTCTGTGGAAAGATGCTAGCCAGCATCGCACCCCTCTGGAAGTCGACAAGTTTGAAGATTTTATATATAAGGAGGTGCCAAACCCTGGCTCAGGGCAGTTGCTGTGCCCTCCAGCTTGAGTAAGTGAGTAAGACTGAGGGCATCAGTCGGGGTAAGTGGCAGCCACACTGCTCTCCCAGTCTGCGAAGACCGGAGATCTTCTGTGAAAGGGTATTAACCACTAGACAACTTACGTGCCAGATGCCGCAGTTTGTCTACGTCTCCTTGGTAAGTGGTCCGTGTCCCATCTCTCCCAACAGTCTGCAAAGACCGGAGGCTATCTAAGAGAAGTCCACCACTAGACCTCCCGCGACGTCAGTCTACCACAGCCAGCAGCACTCCGAAGACACTGCCACTGCTGGCCCATGTCATCCATCCAGAGGTATCCTACAATGTTACCCTGACTCCCACCCAGAATCATCTTCCAACCCCCCCCCCCCCCCGCGGATGTCCCTTCTGAACTTCATCCTCAAAATCTAATTTACCGTCTAGTAATAATCATTAGGTTTCTTCAGAACGCTTATGTTAATTAATCCCCACAGCTATCTAACTGTGATGTAAAGATTAAAGCTGATTCCTTCAAACTTGCTCAGCTTTACACAGGTCGTCTTTGCCTGCTTTACGTGCAGCTTCCATTGTAATTTAGGAATTAGCTACACATCACCCTGAATTTCCTAAACGTATTTTCGTGTGCCGTTCTTGTAATTAATCTGTAATAACCTTGTTCTATTCTTTATTTTGTTAATTTGGTTCAAAGGTAAACCTGGTATATGCGGAAATACCCTAACGACAGAGAAACGCATAAAGTAAGAGGAAAAATTGAGGTCTGCCACTGGGTAGATCGTCGGTGGATCCCAAAGCAATAGAAACTCAGCACCTCAGCACCCCCTAAGAGATGCGACCAGACCGGGTACTTGGTTCGACTCCCACCTTACAAAGGCTGAAGTAGACTTTCGAGCATTTCAGGTCGTCCGACCTCTGATGGTTTTGCTTCTAAGACACCAAACTTTCCAACTTCCCAGTCCCAGCTTTTGAAGGCCAAACTAGGGGACAACGGGTATTGTCCTGTGTTCTGGAACTGCTCTCACTGGAAGAATAACTTCTCTTAACACTCTTCAGTTGCCATGTCTTATGCAACAAAAGGCAGTTTAATTAATTACGAAGATTAGCCCTATTACAACCTGTGGAACCACCCCCTGCTAACAGTGATAATTCATCAGCAAGTGCAGACCCTATTTCTCTGTTTGGCCCTTGGATAAGAGTAGCCCATAGCGAACACCCAGGATGTGAGGCAATATTACAAGGCGGGGACTCTCTACTAGGAGTAGACTGGCCCTGACACAAGATTTATTATTACAATATAATCCCTATCGTGGCTGCACCAGTACCAACAGTCTCCTCCCACCCTGCCCCGCAAGCACTGACATCTCCTACATGCCGAGTGAGCATGGCAACGGAGAAGACCTTCAACATCTGGGTCTAGCCACAGGTAAAGAACAGCTGTAAGATAGTTTCAATAGCACACAATTTCGTACCTACCCGCCAGCCAACTAGGCCGGCATCTTACACAGGTAGAGTGAAACCAGACACTAAGAGACTGCCTGGGTCCTGATTCATCCCCCTCCCCTGTGAAAGCTGACTTCACGGAGAGTAAAACCAAAGTCTCCTATAGGGAGACGTTTCAGGTTAAACTTACCCTGGGGTTTGACTCCCCTTCTCCTTCATAAGCCACAAAGTCATGTAGACCCAAACCTGACTTCACCAAAGTGGGAAAACCTCCGACCCAGCCCAGAAAATAAGATGTAGGTCTTTTTGATGTAACACGTGACTAGCATACTGAAGAGTATTAATATGGAGGGAAGCCAACCGTGTCAAGTGGTGTCTAATGTGGGGCATAAATTACAGGGAGTTAAGACTTGGTAGTTAGACAGAGCCTGCGACCCCCCTCCCCACCCTATTTAGAAACCACATTGGTGGCCATTGACTCGAAGCATTAACACTTTGTATCAGGAAATAAGGTTTGGGAAATAGATGCAAATGGACACACTGATTGATAAAAATATCATAAATACAACAGAAATCTCAACAACAAAAAACAAGGCATTATTCCAGCCACTGCATTGAGTGCCAATTAGAAACCAAGCAAAAGCAATCCTGATAATCCTGTTATTTAAGTGAGGTCTATGTTCAAGACAGAATATCTGTAGCAACATAACTTAGTTCTGACAATTACCAATAATCATTTGCAGAGAAATTATATAGCTTTATCGGTTTACATTGAGAGTAACATAACTGTGAAAAAAACTAAGTATACCATGTCTTGCTGAGTGACTCCACAAATGGCCTGGAGCTACTGGTCAGCTAAATTTGCAATCATCTGTTAAACTGAAAACCAGTACTCACACATTAAAGCTTGAAGAATCTGTGCCTCTACCACCTGGGTTACTTAGCCAGGTCAGGTAGACGGGGTGTGGTACCTGTAGTACCTGGTCAAATTGCCACCAAGTTCGAAGGTTCTACACGTTGGGAAGTTTTTTGTGTAATTAAACTTTCTTTAAACTATGCTGAGGCAAAGGGGAAAGGTGGGTGAACCCTAGAGTGAAATGGACCTGGCATTCTTCCTTGCACGAAGCCTTGGGTCTATACACTCTCAGATACTTCAACAATATCAGCAGTGTCAGATTCGCTGGGGCCATCGGTGGTCAACGCCTTAAATTACCATTCGGGTAAATTTATTCCCTCTTTGGGGGATGACCAGTATACATGTCGGTCGTGTAGGCTTTCTACTAGGGACAACATTTTCTACCACACTTGCAACACAATATTTTGCTGGACACTGTACCTGATTTGCTAATGGAAGAGGTGCACTCCGTTTCGCAGACTGGCTCACCTGGCGGGTGGGGTCCGGGACTGCCGCCAATGTCGGTTGTGGTGGAGTAGGGTAACACACCATGGAATAAATACTCCCCAAGTAAAATTTAGAATACGTATTTACTGAATGTATAGGGAAAAGACATGGAGAGTCTGTACTCGCACCTATCATAATGATTACATAATACAATTAAAGAATACAAAATTAATGAACAAGAAGCTCAATCCTATAGGCAATTAGGCGAAGTTGACCTGGGCTAGGCTAAATATGATTTTAAACGTGATGTTATTACATGCAAATTAGCTAATACCTAATGTTACTAGGGATGTTCTTAAGGAACCTAATGATTAGTCATTTGTGACCTGTTCGCAAATGGATTAGCGTGGATAAAATATAGAAGGATAGGGAATGGGAAGATGACTTCTGTGGTGAAGCTGCTCGACAGTGGCATAGTCTTTGGGATTACAGACTGAGGGTGTCTTCTCTTAGTTCCTTCATCTCGTGCTCTTTGAGCATGTTATAGTGGTCAGTGCTTAGCCTGCAGAAAGTCTTCAGCCTTGTGCAGACTGGAAGATAGGCTTAGCTGCCACTTGCCATTTGGCCTAGTGAGCGTCACACTTTGAAGACAATTTCTCAGCCTTATGCAGACTGGAAGAGAGGGTGGATGGTCACCTACCCCTACTGCTCTCTCTGCCTTATGCAGACTGTAGGGATGGCGACTACCCTGAGCCTGGGATGGCTTTTTCTATTTATACTAAAATTCTCGACTTGTAGGCTTCCAGAGGGGTGCAGGGATGGCTAGCCTCTCTCCGCAAGGGTTGTTTATTAGAGCTGCATTGCAGTGCTACCCTTTTCTTATCTCCTGTGGTGGAGGCGCTGACATATCTCATCGCCTCGGTGCAAGAGGCTGTGAGCTCCAGTAAACTGGGTGCTATGCTCTAGTAGGAAATCTTGAAACTTGCTTATCTTCTGAGAAGGGTGTCGATGGCTCATCAAAAAGTAAAATTCCTGCGTTGGGGATAGGGCAACCGCGTGATGGCTTTTAAGTAGATAGTACAAATTCCCCAAACACGTGTCTGTAGTCGCACGTGACATGATGATTGTGGACCCTGTAGGCACATGATTTAATGTACTAAAGCAAACAGGACTTGCCAAAATGAGCGCTGGTGCTTGACGATGGGGCAAAGTTGGAAGTAGAGAGCACATGTCAACTGCGCAGGAATGCGTCACACGTCAACATCTTGTGGTTTCCAGCGAGATGTTTGCTGCAGTGAACACAGATACTCCAACACAGTGAGTGATGATGCAACTCCAGTAGTGTCCTGGACAGACTATACATGATAGGACAAATCTTCACCTGATCACTTGAGTTATTAGTGAAAGACCTCAAAATTGGGTGAGAGGAACCCCAAAAAAGTAAAGGACAGCAGTCAGATTGGGGATTAGTTGTCTAAACAAAGGTAAAGATACTGTGATGAAATATTTAAACTGAACCGCATTGGTTCATAGCACCACAGAATGGTACGGCCAGTGATCTTGACGTTCATAGTGCGAGACATTACACGTATGATCCATTTTTCCAGTCGTCAACCCTACTTGGGTAAGATGAGTGTGACACAACTTAAGGAACACTAGATAAACCAGAGTCATTGCAGCGAAGCTGAAGACACAATAGATGCTATTCCCCACCAGACACCCCAATAAGTGATCTGCCACTAATACCACAGCAATACTACAGTGGCAATACTTGATGGATGTGACTTAAACAGAATGATTTCTCCAGGCTAGATCAATTGTCTTTGGATTGAGCTCTAGTTTGAGGGGTTTAAAGTGGGACTTGACCGAGGTCTATTCCTGAAAGGCTTCCTGAAAGCTTAGGCTTCAGTACCACGCTGTTTCCTTCTCTGTGAACTGTCCTAAGGATACTGTCAAGGCACAGGAACCCTTAACATCACTGTAGCACAGCCTTGGCTGCAAGACAATCTTGAGTATGTACCAATGTACTGTGCAGTTCTTTCTTATTCAGGTTTAGACACATCTCTTACTTCACTCCGTGGAACCCACTCCACTACTGTACTACAAATATTAATTAACTGCAATCCACAGCTGGCCAACTGGTAATTTTAAAATAAAAATGTTCAAGGCAACTAAGTCCACATCAGCTAATGGATGTTTTCCCATAAGCTGGCTGCTATGTGACATGGAGATATTAAGTGTATTCAGTAATTCTTCTTAGTTGGCACATTTATAGAGTTTGTACCTTCACTGCAAGAAATCCTCACGATGAAACCTCTGCAGACAGTAACTGTTTCTTTCCAAAGTTTCCAAAATTCATTTTGTAATGATCCAGGGTGTGGGTACTGTGGAAGGCTTCTGGCTGGTCCTTGGTTCTGTAACTTTGATCTGATGAATTTGGGTAATAGTAACAAGTGCAGAATTGTAATGAATTATAACAATGTAAAGCATTTTACGAAAACTGTGATGAGAGAGATGCACTCCCCTGAAATAATTTCCACTCTACCTATCAGAGATCAAGTGAAAACTTACTAGAGAACAAGAAATTGCTACAGCAGCAAAAGAAACCAACTCCTGAAAACAAAATATCATAAAAATATACACTAAATTGGCTATTATTTTTGCTATTCATTTTTTTTCCACACCAGTCAACAGGTACAGAAAGTTAATAGTCAAGCCATAATTCTAGATTCAGACACTTACATGTTTTGTTTGAACAGTACTGTTATCAGCAGGTGAAGGAAGTTCATCTTTGTTGCTGCGATAGTGTCTTTTATTCTGTACACTGTCTTCCTTCCTGTGCACTTCAAAGTCATCATCCACTTCTGCAACACAAATTTTTTTTTTCTACGTTCGTTAAATTATTTGTGCTGCCTGAGATACACAACATATAATTTTATAACTGTGAATTAAGACCACCTTAAGGCCTTTGCTTACCTGAAACTTTTCGTTGTGTTTGAGGCACCCACAAAGACAACAATAAGAGCTATATTGGCACGTGCATCAAGCACCATGTTACCTCTATGCACAAATCACTATATTGGTATACAATCTTTCCATATGCCTAACTCTGAGATGAAGCAGTGATCTTACAATTTTCTTGATGGGCAATTTGGTGTGAAGTTCAGTGTAATCCTCTATACACGTTTTGCATGTATTTCCAGTGCCTGGCAGATGTCTGGGCACATCTCTCAGAGGGAAAGCAGGGTGAACACTGTAAGGGTGAGGAGATGTACATGCAGTAATGGTGTCATAATATTAGTTATCTCACAAATATCAGGTGGAGCATATTTATAGCTGTTGCCAAAGAATGAAAACCAAATATTTGAGAGAAGGTGAACATGCTGCCAGGTTACTATAACATCCCTCAGCTACGGACTAGTCTGCGACTGTCTACAGACCAGAGGGAACTTGCATTCCCATATGTCTGGGACACTATTATACTTGGAACATTTTGATGCGCCATGGGTGACGTCCATGAACTCTCTGCCTCACCTGTGCTCTCCCCCACTCTAAGCCATGCAGTCGCCAGCCTCTCAAGATGTCAGCATAGTTACCTACAAGTGGTCCCTAGAGGTCTGCTGCCGCCCGAGTGCCAACAACCCATGCCGCATGTGCACCTGCTTTGGCGACCTGGTTGCATTCTGCTCCCTGAGGTGACCTTCCAGCCCAGGATACCAAACATGCAATCCAATCGCGCAGCAGGGAGTCTGTACCGCCTTGCTGGCACAACCCCCCCATGTGATTCAGCTTTGCTATTAGGGGTCGCCTCACCCCACCATTCCCACACGAGTCATATACTCTCTTGGCAATCAGGTTACCCTACCTCTCAAACATCCTGGGCTTAGACTGGGATCATATGTCATTTATTCTGAGTAAATTTATATAACACCATACCTAAATGTTTTACCAATCTGTTCCCTGGTTCCTACCAGCGATCTGCCATCCTCTCAGATTCAGGCGAGACCTGAGTTCCAAAAGTCCTTCAGGCTTATACTAACCACACCATTATTTGTTCTCTACCTCAAGCTGGATATCTGGTTACCAGTGATAACACTGCTACCCTAAGTACCACTGGGGCAGAGAGCAACCCTTGCAACGAGACCTACCTGAAGGAGACTTGGGTTACCAATGACACCATCACTGCTCTGGGCTCTCAGGGGAGTGGGCATAACTATCCCTAGGAGTATGTGCATCCCCCAAGTTGTAAACATGACCTGATTCAGCTGAG